>VZTG01006070.1:0-34678 GCA_013397845.1 Melanocharis versteri
TAAAACCCCAGAGATTTGGACTTTCCAACTGGAAGAAAAGGTCGGGAGACCTGGGCTCTCAGGGGCCACGGACAAGGACCTCTGGTGATTAGTGGGCTGATGTGAACTGCCATTGTCTGCTTTGTTCTCTGTGTTAACTGGCCACACCTGGTGCAGGGACCAGAGGTGGGAAAGTCGGGAGGGGCTGTTTCAAATGCTCCAGGTTGTTAAAAAGGGCTAAGTTGATAGTAACCAGCGTTTGTAAAGACAAAGTGAGAGATAAGAAGAGGAGGGATTGAGAGGAGAGGTGTGTGCTGATGTCTTCGCAAACAATTCGATGGGTGAAGGGGTGGGTGTAATGTCTTTGAAATGGGTCTTAATGTCTCTGCTGACTTTGGGCAGCAGGTTTGCTGCAGAGCCCAGACAGCTCGGCTCCTGAAACAGCCAAGGGTCTGCACAAGGCTGAGCTTCTGAACCTTGGGGTAAAACAGTAGCTTCAAGGGGGAATATGTGGCAGGGGGTTTGGGGAGGCTGCACCTTCCTGGTACCTCAGCAATGGGGAAAGGAGGAGGGCAATGTGCAGCCGGGAGTTTGAGATAAAAGGAGGCTGCACCCTCTGAAACCCTGAGAGAGAAAACCCCGTGGGCTGTGCCCCAGTGGCCTCTCCCTTTATTCCAATAAAGTTGCAGGACTCCTCTGTTTCCTTTTTGGACATAAACCTCTGGCGTTCGTGAATTTTCCTGACAAGCCCATGTGTTTATTTCAAATACACAGCAAGATCTCAGCGAGACGCATTTATTTCCAAAGTCATTTTGTCCTGCAATCACCAAACATCAGAGCATACAGTAACACCAGGATCTTACACCGAGATTTAACCACGATATTTAATCAGCTCTTTCCAAGCAGTCCAGGGAGGCTGAAGGCTCTGCCAGCTGTGCCTGGGGCTGTGAGCACAGAGCACCAGGGCAGAGTCATCCCAGGAGCCTGCCACAACGTTTTAGCCAGCCCTGGCCCATCCACAGCAAATGACAGCCACAGGCCAGGCCTTTCCCTGCCAGGGAAAAGTGCAATCAGGGGTGATTATTCCCACCCTGCTTCCTCCACCACGCTTGGGAGAGTGTGCCCAAGCTCTGCTTCCAGGCCCCTCCTGGAGCACAGAGGTGGCTCCTTCCCTAAAAGTCTTTGCTGCCCCACTCTTGCTCCTGAGCATTCTCTCCTCACCCATCTCATGGAAGGACACCTCAGCCATCCAGATAAGCTCCAAGAATCCCCTGGGACACTCAGGGTTACTGGACATGGGTATATAACCCAGCAGGAGCCGGAGACTTTCCGGAGCAGCCTTGGGCGTAGGGATGTGTCCCAGCTCCTCCATCTCTCCCCTCAAGCCAAACTTTTCCTGTTACCCTCAGAAAACCCATCACCAGCAGCAGTTCCGTCTCAAAGTTCAACTGCAGGGCTTTTTTGCTAAAGTCTTACAGCTTCCTTTTCCTGCTCCTGCTCCCAAGCGGCAGCTCCCAAGTCAGTCCAGAGCATCTGAACAGGGGAAAGGGAGAGGAGAAACTCCGTGTCCCTTAGCAGGCACAAATGCTCCTATTCGGTGCCAAATGCCTTCCTTGCACACAGAGACTAAATATCTACTACTCCTCTGAGTGGGCTTTTCCTCCCCAGAATCCACAATGTGGGGATTTCAGTTCTGCTCAGCAGGAGGAGGCAACTCCTGTGTTACCTCTCCTGCAGATTAGCTCCACCTGAGATAGTTGTTCCTGCACCAAACTCAGAAATGTTAGTGCCACAGACTCTTACACACATTCCCGTGAGCCTAAAATGCTCCATCACATCACCAGAAGTTGCCATTGGTGCCACTCAAACCCCGGCTCAGCAGCCCAGTCTGGCTCTGCCCTTGGAATCAGGGCTGGATTCCAAGCCCACACACAAGCACAGGGTTCTCTGAGCTCAGAGCCTTTGCCTGAGCTCCTCTTTTGACCAGCTGGTAAAAGAGAGAAATGGGGCAATGTGTACTCATCAGGTGCTGAGCTCAGACATAAAAAGCTCAGGTTTTCTTTGAAATTGATGTTAAATGCTCAAATAAAACAGTTTTATCTTTCTACTCTTTGAAAATAAAGGTACCAGTGCAAACAGCACACCCCGTTCCAATTTGATTCCTAGATGAGCCCACTGATAGTGGAAGCATTCAGGATCCTCTAATTAATGTTATAGAAAACTGTACTTAATTACTTCTTAAGCACTTACATCTGCATAAAGTTGCATTACACTGAATACATCATCATTTAAATCCATTACTGACACATAAATATGTATCAAATTTGCATTGCAAATGTCTTCATCCTCTGCTTTGTTAATCACAAATGTCATACCTAAATTACTCCAAAATGTGCAATTCTGGCTTACTCACCAAATAGTTCCATATTAAACAAAATATGCATTATAGGACAAAAATACAATAAAATAGGAGGTGGAGGTCCTCAGGGTAGTGGAAATTATTACCAAAGTCACCAGAATGACTCCACTGAAATCAGCTGTCAGTGACAGCTGCTGTGACAGACTTCATAAGATGACAGAAAAAATACATGGTTTAGTGCTAGAAAACCTATTTACGACTGTTTTCTTCAATTTTCATCTAGAATTAGTAAGTGCTGATTTGACTGCTCAAGTGATGAGCTGGAGACATTAAACCTGTTTTGTGGTGCCTCGAAAATTCCCACTGCAAGATCTGAGCTGGTTGCCTTCAATGCAAATGCTCGTGAGTTAATACACGTAATGAATTTCTGTGGAGCACGGCACTGTCTCATCTAAGTTCATCTGAAGCCAAGTTAATAAAAGGCTTCTTTAATTAAATGCAGCTTTCCATGTTCTCTTTCAAATTGAGCAGTCAAATGAATACACAGAGACATTGCTCTCCCCAGCCCGAACAGTCTTTCCAGCGTTTTCCCAGCACCAGTCACAGGCACAGAAAAGGGTCAGGCTGAGCCCTGTGCCACGAAATTATCCCTTAAATGCTGCCATCCATCACTGCTGCGTAAAGAACCAGAAAAACCCTTCTGAACTGGACCTTCTTTGAGCACTTATCAACCACAGGGGCACTGTCAAATGCAGATTCCAAGGTTTTCACCTGGGAATAACAAAATGCACAGCCACCAATGCTGTTGGATCCTGCAGGACAGACAGACAGGATCAGGCTGCTCCGGCTGCATTCCCAAATCAGCCTGGCAAGCACAAAACAGACGGAGCAACGTCAGGGCTTGGCTTTTTGGGTGTGCTGAGAGCCGTGGGCAGGAGCTCTGGCTGCTCCGACGGGCAGGTGGGGATTGCCTGTGCATTCCCTGGCCTGGGTAATTATACTTTACATTAGCACAGGGCTTCCTGAGCACAGAGACTCAATGTCTGGCCCGGGTTTTCCAGAGGAGTAGGTGCTGCCTACAGAGCAGGAGAAGCTACGGAAATGAGGGATGGCAAACAGCAGGAAGCCAATACTCTCACAGCAAATTTTGGGGAAGCGGTTAAAAATCTGTTCCATGAGCTGTATTCCATGCCCTGCAGAGGAGATGAGGAGGATACACCAGCTCCAGCAGCATCAGAGAGCTCCATGGACAATCCCAGAGGCCCCTGCTGGGGTAGCACAAATATCTCCATGCCAGGACTGGAGGCAGGATTGCTGGAGGCTCCTCCGCTCACTGAGCCGTGCTGCCAGCTCCACGCTTCTCCCGGAGCTCTCCTTACAGACACTCCACTCCAGAGGGAAATGCCCTGCTCCTTTTGCACCTCAGGGGTCTGGGGAGGGCACTGGGGTATTGCACAGCAGCTCCTTCCCTCCAGCCCAGCACAGGCTCTTCTTCTTCCCCGAGAGCCTCCTGACTGCTGCTGTCCCCACACCTTTCCTCATTCCCGAATAAATGGTGACTGTGCTCTAACCAAACACCTGGGTAAGAACAGCTCCTGCCAGGCTGTTAGAAAGCAGATAGCCATGCCAACAGTAAACAGCAAAGCAACAAAATTACTCCTCCATTACACACCTGGAAGTAAATTAAGAAGTCAATCAGCACATGTCAAGCAGGAAGATCACAGGATGCCCCACCCCTGAATGTCCAAGGCCGGGTCGGACGGGGCTCGGAGCTGCCTGGCACAGTGGAAGGTGTCCCTGCCCGTGGCAGGGGGCAGAGGGGGATGATCCTTCAGGTCCTGTGCAGCCCAGGGCGGTCCCTGGCTCGGTGGCCACGGGCAGGCCCTACACGTAGGCATGGACCCCCAGGGCCGGCCCTCCCGGCCGGGAGCTGGCCCGGGCCAGCCGGGGGTAGCTGTGCCCGGCCGCCGGGCCAGCCCAGCACCAGAAGTGACAGTACATGGCCCCAGCAGCCAGCAGCAGGGCAGTGCTGCCCCAGCCCACGTACAGGGCAGCTCCCAGCTCCCGCTTCAGCGGCGCGGGCACCTGCGGGTCGTAGAAGTCCCGAACGATGCTGCCGCCGGTCCAGGACACCGGGATCAGCACCAGCGCGCCCGTCAGCAGGAAGGCGACTCCGGCTGCCAGGATGAAGATGCTGATGGCCTGGGGCCCCTCCTTGCTGCGCCGGGTGTACTTGACCCCCACGATGGCCATCAGGAAGGAGGCGATGGACAGCCCCACGGCGATGCACATGAGGGCCCGGAAGGCCTCCAGCGCCGGCGGCAGCGCCAGCACCGAGTCGTAGAACTTGCACTGCAGCCTGATGCCCAGCTGGCTGATGCAGTCCATCCACAGCCCCTCCCAGATGGTCTCGAACACCACGATGTTGCCATCCACGTAGGCAGAGACCCTCCACTGGGGCATGGCCGTGGCCGCCAGGGTGCCCACCATGCCCACACCGCCGAAAATGAGCCCGGTGATCTGCAGCACGCAGCCAGCCATGCTGCTGCCAGAGCTGCTCCAGCTGCTGCCCAAGTCACTTACTCACACATGGACAGGCATGCACAGCAGGAGAGGGGATGTCTTCTCCAGAAGATTCCTCGTGCAGCAGGTTGGGTTTCTCAGGAGAGGCTCGCTCCAGTCCGGGCTTCAAACAGCTGGAAATCCATTCCTGACTGCTCCAAGGCCCTGCTATTTATTTGCCTTGAAATCCCCTCTGACTGCAGCCCATCAAGCCTGACAAGTTTGCAGCCAATGGCAGCCTGGGAGAGGTGTGGCAGGGCTGATTTCACTGCTTCTCACAGGGTGTCTGAAGGGCTGCTATAATTAAGCAAGTGGCAGGGATTCAATTAAAGGTGCCTAATTGCAGGGCTAACAATTTCTTAACTGCAAGATTGCAGCTCTGTTGAAATTCAGTACAGAAGGCCTGAACTTCCGTCTGCTAAAATATTGTTTAAAATGGGTCATTACAGTTGTTCTTACAACAAAAGCTAAACTTGAGCCTTGAGTGGGGATTATTTTCTAAGTGCTGCAGCCCTCGGAAAACATCTGATTATTATTTTCCTTTAAATCAAGCCAGCAGGTACTTGGTGTAGCCCTTTAATGTAGATTTCTCATTTTGATCAAATACAAAAGTTTAATCATGATATTAGGCAGGTACAGGAAAGTCAAGTATTCCAATCAACATCAAAGCTTCGCTCTCCCAGCTCCAAAATTCACGAGGGCAACAAAGCAAAGAAGCGGCTGAGCTTCAGAGCTGCTGCTTTTGAATCCAGGAGCAAAGGCACAGCTGGGAGATAATCCTCTGTGAGAATGAGAAGGAAAGTGTTGTCATTGTGTTCCACAGCAGTAACCTCACCCGGGTGGCACTGGGGGCTGGGGGCAATGGTCTGATGTGGGAAGGGTGTGCAGGGTGTGCAGCGCACGAATCCAGAGTCCCTCCCACAAACCTGCACCCCGGCCTGCACAGATCCCTGCAAGCCGGGACAAACACACATTCCAGAGGCTGATCTGCCTCGGGCAGCCCGGGAATCGCTGCTGCATTACGGCTTTGGCTGCTTTCTTCTCCTGCCCTGAGACAACGCTGGATGATGACAGCTCACGGGTGCTGCTGAAGTTCATGTGCTGCTGCGTACTCCAGATCTTTGAACCAGTTAAAAAAATCTAAATTTAAAAAAATTGGCCCACTGAAGGCAAGAAAGGCCCCTAGACATGCTCTCAAAGAAAGACATATTCTGAGGTTTTTTGTGTGTGGACTGTGTGTTCGGAAATACCAGACATTGCCTTTGATGGTGTTAATTTAATTACAGCCTTAGGTGCCTACACAACACATTCAAAGCCAAAGCCAAACCCATGCAAAGGGAATTGTCCACCCAAACCACCCACAGCCCAGTTACTCCTTGGACGGAAGGAAGCGCCAGATAATGCAAGTTATTCAGTATAATGTTACATTTCCATGTGGAAAGTGCTCCCAAGGGATCTTGGCAATTCAACTTCGAGTCTACAACCAGGAATCTGGAAAGAAAAAAATGGCTTCAGCGGAGGTGTGAAACACAGAAATAAATCCATCATCAGGTTTGTACTTACAGGGAGAAGAGCTTTACATCACCCTGCTGCAGGCAGAAAAGAAGAACCCTGCGAGGCAGAAATTTGAGGCACTTTGCTCCATGCCACAAAGAAGGAGATGAAATCAGGGGTCAGAGATGGGTCTGAAAGAAGCCCCCTTCTCTGGCAGGACGCTGCTCCCTTAGAAGAACACTGCACAGAAGACCTGTGCTATTAAACTTGAGTGCAGACTCCATCCATCTTGCTGGACTTCCTCTACCTCTGAATTCCCCAAAATGTTTTTTGGGTTTCTTATTTAAACTCCAGAACCAGAAATCAATTTATGACGGAAAATCCCTTTTAAAACCAGCATTTAAATGTCTTTTTTTTCTAAACAGAAAAACTCTTTGTGCAAGGTTTTCAGGCAGGCAGCTCCTGAAGGTGTGCACAGCTGGAGCACAGACCATGCCTAATGCCCTGAATCCATTCTCCTGGCTGCCCTATCTATCAGGAGTGATGGGAAATAATTCTCCCCTGGATGCTCCGCGTGGGTCAGCAGTTGAGGCCATGCGGAAAATCACCAGGGCACGGTTTGCAGAGGAGATGAAAACTGCTCGGAGAAACAGGATTAAAAGGCAGCAGTACAGCCAGGGAGGGTGAAATGGCTGAGTGGGGTTGATCTTTAGTGGGAATTAGAGCCTTTGGTGGGTGACAATCAGTGCAGGTGTCAGCAGGAGAGGGGGACGCCCAGGTGACACTGCTGCAGGTCCAGGGGACACCTAGGTGACACTGCTGCAGGTCCAGGGGACACCAAGGTGACACTGCTGCAGGTCCAGGGGACGGCCAGGTGACTCTGCTGCAGGTCCAGTGGCAGGATGGTTCCTGTTGTTGGAACCTGAGGGGAAGGAGGCAGCAGAGGAAGACCACCAAATGGAATCCGAAGGCAAATTTCAGCAGCTGAAAGGAGCTTTACAGCTTTCAAAAGTTTACAGGAGACAGGCTGTAAAACCCAAAACCGCTATGAATATCTTGGACCTGGAAAACCTCCTGAGCCTCTCAAATGCCAACGAGTCCCTGACTTCACTAACCTGTGGGAAAAAGCATCTTCTGCAGGTAAGTCCTGTGTTTGGGTCAGCCTGGAGGGGCTCTTACAGCCCTGTACCCACCAGAGAACTGCAGCTCTATTAAAAGGCTCTCAGAAAGAGGGGCTTGGCTGGCTGAGGCATTTCCAAACCTCCTTGAACAGCAGCTGTCTCTTAGAGCAGAAATCACACAAATTCTCCCAGGGTGTGCATGGCAGGTGCCACAGATTTCGGGTCAGATGTGAGGAAATAAAAGGAAAACCCTGCTTACACCTGGCTAGACTTTGGAAGCCTCCTCAGCGTGCATCATCCCTCTGCTGCGCTGTTTGAATGCTTCCCTGCCTCAAGAGGACAAGACCAGTTCTTATGCAAACGTGTCCACCCCAAAATTTGCCTTCGAAGAGGGAGCACGTAGCCTTTACACCTCATCTCTCCCTGGGTCTCTATCAGATTTACATTTGCTCTTCCCTTCAAATCAGAATGTTCATTTGAATGTCTCCCTGGGGCACCACCTTCTGTTCCCTCCCTGGCTCTTAAAGCGCTGATGCCCCTTGAAAAGGAAGAAGTAGAGCATCCCCAGTGCACAGGATTAACAGAACCTGCCAATGAGCCTCAGTGCTCAATTAGTTACAGGCCTCAATAATGTAAACACGGAATTGCCTCCCCGAAAGCAGGATTAATTCCTCTTTGAATAACCTCTCCACCCTGAATTTCTGAGTGCTCATCCATACACACGCACCCACAGAGAGAGCCCGGGACTCTAATCCTGTACGAGTGTACAGCCACAATGCCCAGAGCTCATGATGAGCTCTCGGCAGAGGTTGGCTGTGCTGCAGCCTAATGAGCTGAGCCTGGGGTTCGGGAGCGCTCCCGGAGCAGGCAGACAGGGAGATTGGTCACAGGCGCACTCCGGACCGGTGCTTACCGCAGTTCTGGGGATTAGCAGCTCCCAGCTGCCCGGGCAGGGGAGCCCAGCAGGCTGGGGCTCCCCGGGCTCCCCGCATCGCTGCCGTGGGTGATGCCTAAAAGAAGGCTGCCTGGAACAGAGCCTGGACAGAGTTAAAGAATAAAATAGATATTTATTGAAAGGCCTTCACAGGACACACCCTGGGAGTACAAAAGTCTGGCCAAGACTACACCTAAGATGGACCCCCAGGATGGACACTGGGTCACGGGTTCTTGCCCTTTTTATAAGTTTTGGCCCATTTACATATTCGGGCCAGCTGTCCAACCACAGCTGCAGTCCACGCAGTCCCATCCTTTCGGACTGTCCCCTCTCAATCCATGGCTGTTTACATCCTTGGGGTCTGAAGCTGCAGATGTCCTTGGTTCTTCGGGCTGGGAACGGTGTGTTTTGTCCAGCCAGGCCAGGAGAAGAGCTGTTAGCACTGTACATGAAGCCCAGAGTTACAGACACACTAACGCAGTATAAAATCTAAAAAATATGCAAGTTAAAACTAAAGGTATCATGGGCTCCTCTGCCAGCGAGCGGGCTCGGCCTTGCCTGCGCTCATTTGTGTCGGGAACGCGTGCGAGCGGCATCGGCCCTTCCTGCTCGCGGCTTTCGCTCCCCGCTCATTACCTGCTGGGTGAACCACTTTGTTTTCAGCTCTTTAAGGGGCTGCTCCACGAAAGCACGCTCCGCCTTAACGGCTCCATTGCTTCCTGTGGTGTTTTGATTGACTGCTGCATCTCGGAGCCTGCTGGGGAGGCAAAAGGTGATCTCCAATCTGTCTTTACTTCAGGAGAAAATGGCCTGAAGCCAAGAGAGGCCTTTTCATTTGTGCTGCCTTTAATATTGCTGCCTGCGCTTCTGTTTTCAGTTTTTAATGTTAAAAGACGAAAGGGCGTCTCCTGCCCCTCCTCCCCCTTCAGGCGTGGCACATTTTGGGTGAGAGAACACCTGCTCTGCTTGGAGAGGGATTGCCCCGGTCCCTTGGGCACTGACCTCCAGCTCCAGCTGTGAGGCAAGTCCTGACTGATGCTGGAATTGTAAACAACTCACATTTATCTTCTGTCGCCTCCTGCAGCACACCCGAAATCCCCAGCCTGACAGAGCTGCCACACTCTTAGTGGCTCCACGTCTGATGGAGCCTGTCTCCTGGACACTGAGGAACCTGCTCGCAGCGTAATGAAACCCTACAGTAATCAAATATTAAACACTCCTCCGAGTATTTAATCCACCTAAACCGCCTCAGGCTTCTACAAGGAATTTGTCACCTCCCCGCCTGCACACAGGGAGCAGGACAACCTGACACAAATAGAAGCTGCCAGAAAGCTGCTGTCTTACTCTGCTGCTTGCAGACAGCACCTCCAAGTGTGTCTGGGGGCTTCTGATGGCACTGCTGACACTGAGCTCTTGGAAATACAGCAAATTCCCGAGGCAGCACTGGTTGTTTTCCTGAGTGTCAGCAGTTAGGCTGCGACTGGCTGGAGCACGGGAGAACTGCTTTATTTGCATGATTTAACGGGTGGAATAAAAGAGGGAGAGAAGGGAGATTGTGGCAGAGATGGCCAAAAGACAGGTGAGAGGCCAGGTTTGTAGAAAGAGGTGATAGCTTTCACTAGACTGCCTGATGCTCTTCGAAACAAGATTTTAGGCTCAGGCTCCCAAGATTGTTTTTGGAGCTCAGCATTATAATACACACCTGAACTAGAGCTTTCCAATACCAAGCAGCGCTGGGAACTAAACCAGGAGGTCTCAAACCATGAAGAAAAGGGGTTTTTCCCCATCTTTCCTAGTCATGATTTGGACACCTCCCTGTCCAGTCCTGCCCCCCTCGTGTTTTCTCCTCTCCCAAAACCACCTCCTGAATGTAACTACACCCATAATTTCCCCCTCCAAAATAAACCTCGACAGAGTGAGCTCCAGCACTGTCATTTCGTACCTGTGTCCCTGCACAGGGACAGCCCCCAGCCTGCCAGGGCACAGACGTGTGGCACCACATTCCTGAGGGCACACGGCTCCTCCTCAGGCACCTGGAGCTGTTCCTTGCCAGGCAAAACGGGAATTCCTCTGTCCACGGTCCAGCTGCTTCCATTCCAGGTCTGAAATGCACAGCTGGCACAGAGGACAGCACTTCAGGAGAGGGAGGAATGTCTAATAACTGTTTATCCCATCGAGGTGCTGGGAGTTAAGGGGCTGGAAGTTAGGGAAGAGAAAGGAAAAAAGATGGAAAATAGTCTGATATGTGCAGACTGACTTTAAAACAAGGATAAATTAGAGGAGAAGAGGTCTCAGGAAACGCGTTGGAGAGGAACAGGGCTCACATCGCAGGCAGAAGATGGAATTGAAGGATCATTAGGATGAGAGGAGCTGCACCTCTGCACAAGGCCATTGCCAGTGGGGTGAGAGTGCCTGGAGCAGCCAGGCAGAGCAGCTCCTCTGATCCTGATCATGTTACTTTCATTAATTACACTGGACAGCTTAGGGATGAGAATGTGGGATGAGGCTTAAAATTTCCTCAGGAAATAAATGGAAAATAAAATAAAATGCAGCATGGATGCAGCAAAAAATAAGTTCAGGTTTTGTTTGGTCTAATTTCCTAGAAAATAAAAGTTGATAAAATCTAATCCAGTTGGACCTTATTAAAGCATCTGGCAGAGCAGTGGGAAGTCAACAGAGACACTGGTGGGATGGCAAAGGGTAACAAGAATGTACTGTGGGGGCAGAACCACGAGTCAGTGAAACAAAAGGGGCTGTACTGGAAGGAGAACTATCGCATTCCTATTTCCAGACACTGATTTCTGCTGCTGTTGGAGCCAAGGGTTTCTCTGGGGTCTCATCCTGCTCCCCTGAGGAGTCCAAGAGCAGAGGAGCAAGGAAATCTGCCCTAGACCCCGGCTGGGGATGTGCTGTGGGTGGCTGAGCCCCAGAGCCCGGGGTGACGGAGCCAGTGCATCCCACGCAGCCTGGGAAGGGCTCTCCTGCTCCCAGAGCCCTTCACCCGAGCTGTGATCACCCGAGGGAGCGTGCTCCCAGTGCTCCACACCAGGGAGGCTTCCCCGGGATCCTCCGTGCGGTTTGGGACCACAAACCTGGAAAGGGAGAGGAGAAGCAGCCAAAAACAGCCTGAGGGGGTGAAGGAGCGTGGGGAGGAGTGTGAGGAGCGTGGCAGAGAGGGAAGAGCTGAAAGTGATGAAGCTGAGCAAGAGAGGCTCCACAAGTCAGGTGGTAACAGGAAAAGCTTTCTGGTCCAAAGGAAAGCTGCAGGCTGTGGGAAGGAAATCGTGGAGCAGCCTTAGTCTGCAGCGGGGAGATTTAGTTCAGGCTTCCTGAAAGCCCTTTCTAATGAAAATGATTATTAAGGGCTGGGATAGATTTCTAAGGACACTGCAGAATAGCCACCTCTGGAGGTTTTATCGCAGGAGCAACTCTCAGGAAGAATTGAGGCGTATTTATTCGCCGAGAAGAGCAAGGGAGCAGTTCAGAGATACCAGCTGTTCTAGAGGAACTTCACCCACCCGAGCCAAACGAGCCTTTTTCTCCTCTGACCTGCAGGGTGTGTGTCCATTTACACGGCCCAGAGGGCACCAGGGACACCTGGAAAGGCTCCACTTCCATGGAATGTGGCAGCTGCCCAAAGTGCAGAGTGAAGGGGGACTGGCAGACCACCTTGGTTTCATCTCTGGAAGCAATGCTGCTTATTCCCCAAACAACTTCTCTTGTCCCTAAGCAGGAAAAAAGGGTTTCACATCATAAGTTTCCAATGAAATATTTAAACCAGTCAATCAAACCCTAGAACAAGAATGTTGTCCTCCATTAAACACCACAAATTGAGTTATGTTCCCAGTTCAGTCAAAGGCAAAATTCCATTGATTTCTGTGGGTCTGGAGTTACACTTTATTATTGGATACAACTTCCTATTAAAATATTGCTGCTATCGATTGGTTTGGGTCATTCATTAAATCAATTTGTCTGGAATTACTTATTTTTTGTTAGGCTTGGTTCCTTTACATTGTTGCTTATCATGGGGACATGATCTTAATATGAAAAATATACGAAAAATATCATTTAGCCCGTTTTAATGGGATCTGTGAGAAAATACTATGGTTCTTTATGTTCCTTATGCCTACAAACTATGCTGGTGTGAGTGGGTCTCAGCAAAAGTCTTGGCCTGATTGCGCAAAAGACCCCTATTTAAAAAATATTAAAAAAATACATACACATACACACACACACATACATATATATACATACACACCCCACAGAGTTCTGTGGCAAGCAACCAGCACAGTGCTTGTGGTCTGTGCAGTGCTGGAAAGGAAATGCTGTAAGCCACGAGTTTGCTGCCTCTAAAAGAAGGTTATGAATGGGTTTGACCTAAATGGGTTACAAAGGAAATATTAACTTTCCCTGAAAGGATGATAATTAGGATGCACACAGAGAGCTGTGTTTATTCTCTGAAATAAGGGATATTTTTCCATGTATTTCAGCTTACCTTCCTCTGCTGGATAAACTCTCCATGCAACCCTCCATTAAGCCTACAGTAAATCAATCCCTTAGTGAATGCTTTTCCTTTAAACCATTATTATCTTGTCTTTATTCACTGTTATCCCTTCTTTCCCAGGAAGGGAAAAAAAAAACCCCTCAGCTGCTTAACTCAGCTCTTCATCACAACAGGCCGGAATTTCAAACCATGGTGTAATTTTAAGCCCTTTGTTACTGTTTCTCATATAAAATGCACCCCAAAGCAAAAGCAGAGCCACACGACCCGACAGCTATTCCAAGGTACTACCAAAATAACCAAAGTTACGACCAAAATAACCAAAGTTACTATCAAAAGAAGCCAAGTTACGACCAAAATCCCATTAGCCACCCACCCGTGCATGCACTGGGATCATCCAGCAGAGCCCACTGGGGGTGGCCGAGCCCCCAGCCCCAGCAGAGAGCAGCAGGAGGCCAAGGCAGGTTCTCATCGCCCTTCTGTGCCGGATCCTGAATCCCTTGGAAGAGCTGGAAGCAGCCAGAGCCACCTGGGATAGATGTGCCTTCTGAGGCAAATGCTCTGCTTTGGAGTAATTATCCTAGAAAAGAATAAAATACTCCAAGCCCTCAGCTGTGGCTGTGTCCGTGCTGAGGGCTGGACCAGTCCCAGCAGGGAGGCACTGGTGCTGGTCCTGGGCTGTGCTGGAATCAGGAATATTGCACCTCAGCTCGGTGGCAAAGTTCCAGGGGAAAGCAGAGCCAGGGCCTCCCCGTGCTGCCAAAAGCACTTTTGTTCTGATGCTTTGGGGAGGGCCCTGCAGAGACAGGATCCAAAGCAAAGCTGAAGGATACAGGGAGAGTAACCCTAAACCTGAAACAGTTCTGCAGGGGACAGGCAAAGCTGCAAAACACCGCTCCAGAGGGAGAAAGGAAATCCAAATCTGCCCATACCTCTATATAAATACACACCTCTAGACATTCCTCTTGCTGCACAGCGAGCTGTGGGAATAGGCGGGATTCCAGAGAGATCCATGTGCTTAAAGGATTGCACGTTCAGCTCCTCAGGATGGGATTTAAGCCATGTAACAAATCGTTTTCCTCTCCAGAAGGAAACAAATCATTTTCCTCTCCGAAAGTCAGCAATTTGCCTCTGATGGAAGTGCAACGGGAAGCATCGGTGCCCCAAGACCTGTGAGAGCTATATCTGTACAAATACTTAAGAAAAACATCACTTCAAATAATTTTTAAAAAGGTAAAAAAGAAAAACAACCCCAAACCAAAACCCAAAAAATCCTCACCAAAAAAAACCCCTTAAGAATTAAGGCAAGAGGGTGAACTGGTCGTTGAAGAGTTCTTGTGCGATGTGATCTTTCTCACTTTCTTTCCTGGAAAACACCAGATGAAGAAATTTGTGAAAACCAGAACAACAGAAACCACAGTTAAAAATCTAAGGTAAAAACCCAAACAGACATGGAACAGTAGATCCTTTTTACAAAGTCTTATAGCTATGGATGTATGCATGAAATATTCAGCCTAATCTCTGAATGTGTCCCAGCACGGGAAATAAAAACCCAGGCATAAACTAGGAGTCTTTAGTGGTAAAATAGAACTCCATGTGTCAAGAGAAAACCTAATTTGTTACACGGTAAAAGAACAATTTAGGATATAACTACCTAGATATTGAAATACAAGCCTGCTGCTATTCACGTGAACTTTCCTGCCTCTAGTTTTTTTTCTCTTGCCATTTAGATCTCTTCAAAAGCAGAAAGCAAATGCAGAAGTGCTAAATGTGCCAGCTTGCTGGCGTAGCAGAGATAGAGAAGGGATGAAAGTCCCATTTACAGGGAATATTTTATGCTCCCCTTCTGTGTGTAAATTCATGGTTAGGAGGGAAGGCAAGGTAAGAAGCATTCTACAAGTCTTTCCATATTCAGTTTGTCTTTCATACCCACCGACTTACCCAACCCCTGCAGCTGGCTGCTGTTTGTAAAAACACGGAAAAATGGGAAGGCAGGGGACCTCTCCTGCTGCTTGTGGCCCCTCGAGCCCTGATCTGTCCTTCTGGTTTGGTTTGCTGCTTTGCCTGCTGCAGACTTGTCCTGCCACCCAGCCCCGTCACTGGTGGCTGCAGGAAAACTGGGTGGGGGAAATTTCCTGGATAACCAGATTCCTGGAGTCACAGAATAATTCAAGTCAGAAGGAGCCCCTGAACGTCATCTCATCCAACCCATGCTTGAAGCTGTGCCCTTCAAAATCACGAGGCTAAGAACCCAATCAAGATCTGTTTCCATCCTCAAAAACGTCCCAAAGTTTTCCTGGGAGAAGAGGGTGGTTAAATCCTGTTCCCCCAAGGAGGATTTGAGGAGAGCCTGTAAATGCCCAGCATTTCCCTGCTAAAATGGATTTGACAGAGTCAGTATAGAATAATGGAATTATCATTGCATGGCCCTGCAGCTCCATGGCTGCCACTCAAACAGCAAAGGAAAAGCTCCCAGCTCCACAAATAAACAAACGCTTCAATAATACATCAGGAGGTAAACACAAACAGGGTACAAACAGCAGGGCTGATTTCTCTCCGAGACTGCTGAAGTTCTAATTTACAGGACATGGAAAATAATTAGCTGAGCAAATATAATTTAACCACGTTATTGATTAATTTACAAAACCGTTAAAGCTCCCATGTAAATTCATGGTAAGATTGTGT
The DNA here is from genome assembly GCA_013397845.1 of Melanocharis versteri. Lineage (NCBI taxonomy): Eukaryota > Metazoa > Chordata > Aves > Passeriformes > Melanocharitidae > Melanocharis > Melanocharis versteri. The sequence continues at coordinate 15,636 of VZTG01006070.1, forward strand.
CTGCGTCAAGGATTCCATATTTGTACATTCTTGGAAGGATTAAATTTAAGTGCCTTATCTTGCTCAAAACCATTTTTTGAAGGAAATGTGGGGAAATCTTATTTAATGTTACGAATTGCATCTGCTTGTTTATAATTAAAACACAGGAAAGGGACAAGTCAGGAATCTCATTATTTGTTCTTCTCTGTATCCAAACACGTCATTTCATCATGGGCAAATATCAAAAATGCCTGTGAGTAGCTAATCATAGCTCACTGTCAGCCACGGGATCCTATTAGTGTTAGAAAACAAATATGTACAGGCATGATTTAACCTTTCCTTTTGCCTTTTTTTCCCTTTCCCCCTTTTCCTTTTCCCACTACGTTAAGGAATCAATATCCCTGAAGTCAGTTTCCAACTTTTCTGTACAGCCTGTGTGTTTTCCTGCTCGGTGCCCCCAGCTCTGCCCTCCTCCCCTTTCTCCTCCCCGGGGCAGGGGAGAGCTGCAGGCACTCTTATTCTGTGTATTTGGACCTAAAACGTCCTAAAAACACGGGCCTAAAGCAACTCGAGCACTGCCCGGGCAGAGAACACAACATTTCCGAGCTGTTGGTGAGCGCTGGCCCCGAGCAGGTCCCCACGGGCAGGACATTCTGTTCCCTGCCCCTCCAGCACCTCATTTTCCAGTCAATCCCCTCGCGTGGGAGCAAGAGGGGATTGTTCTTGTCCCTCCTCATGGCTTTCCTTCCACGTGCTGCTCTCTTTGGGGAGGAGACAGCCCTGCCACAGCCCCATTTCTCACAGCTCCCCGGGAGCTCCTCACGCCTTGGATCCCACCCATCAAGCAGGTGACAGCGTGATGGTGCTCCCCTTGGATTAGCACGTGGTGCAGGGAATCCCTTTTCCCTGGTTTTACCTTCTGTGTGTTTTGTGAGCTGCTGATGCAGGGCATTTTCCAGGCTGGGAACAGGGACACCGTTCCAAAACGGGATTTCTGTAGATACACAGTGCTAAAGAGCTTCGGGGGCTGCACCTCCCTGAACGCTCTGGCTCTGAGCGAGAGCTGAAACCTCAGAGGGATACAAATACTGCCTCGGCTGATTTGATTAAAAGTCTTATGTCTCTGGACAAAACCTATCATTTGTGGCCCTTCTGCTCCAACCTATTGGAGGTTACAACACGTATTACATTTCATTTTCTTTTCTAACAGGTCCCCAGGCTTTTGTATTCAGCATTCCTGACATTCTTGCTGTGAAGGGCTGCCCGTCCTGGCTCACAGCACTTCCACAAGTGTGACATGACAGCTCATTAAAGATAAAAACCACTGGGCAAGGCTGGTCTTTTCCTATAGCCCAGGTGCCTCAGTGACTGCAGCAAGATTTCACAGGTGGGAATCAGAGCAAAACTGCAGATTTACCTGCTTGCCTAGAACCTGTACTGAGGGTTTAGCAGAGAAAATCCAGGCCTCTCCAGGGCAGAGAAGGGACAGAGAAGGCCTGTGCTCAGGTGAGACCCCACTGCAGAGCTGCCCCAGCCCTGGGGACACAGCAGCAGGACGTGGAGCTGCTGGAGAGAGTCCAGAGGAGGCACCAGAGCTGCTCCAGGGCTGGAGCCCCTCTGCTCTGAGCCAGGCTGGGAGAGCTGGGGGTGCTCACCTGGAGAGGAGAAGGCTCCAGGGAGAGCTCAGAGCCCCTGCCAGGGCCTAAAGGGGCTCCAGGAGAGCTGGAGAGGGACTGGGGACAAGGGATGGAGGGACAGGAGCCAGGGAATGGCTTCTCGCTGAATAAAGGCAGACTTAGCCCGGATGCTGAGGAAGGAATCCTCCCCTGCGAGGGTGCTGTGGCACAGGGTGCCCAGAGGAGCCTTTCTTACCTGCCCAAGCCCTTTCCCGAGGCAGCTCCCCGCTGCCTCCGTTCCCTGGTGTGGCTGCTCTGGCCCCAGGTGTGGGGTCCCTCCCTGCTGCGAGGGCACAGCAGCTCCAGGGCAGCGCAGATTCTCCTGCAGGATCATCCCAAGAGCTCAGCCCTGCCAGGAGGGAGCTCTGCTTTTATCTGAGACGTGAGAGCCCTCCCTCAGCCCCCAGATGAGGAGCACACCTGCAGCAGGGATCCAAACCGAGCCCTGGCTGCTCCAGGGGAGCCTGGGAGGGCTCACCCACCACAGCTGCTCCTGGCATCCCCCGAGCCTGAGCCTCGTGCCCGGGGAACACGGGTGTCCTGGGCTGGAAGGGCCCCAGGAGGATCACCCAGCCCAGCCCAGGGCCCTGCACAGCCACCCCAGCAATGCCACCCTGTCCCTGGGAGCGATGTCTCACAGCTACCCCAGCAATCCCACAGCCACCCCAGCAATGCCACCCTGTCCCTGGGAGCATCATCTCACAGCAAACAACAAATTAATTGTCCCACTAGTAACAGCTCCCCTGCCCTGAAGTGCTGCTCCTCAAACGCTTCAGCACTTCAGTAACAACAACAAGGTTACTTCTGGCAATACTAACAAATTCCACTCCGATTATTTAAAAAACTGTTACCACTAAAATCAATCTCCTCTGAAGATTAAAAAAAAACCCAAACCAACCCTTTTGGTCAAATGCCTTAGGCAAAATCAATAGTGTTGGCTTCTATCATGAAATTAAAGATGAAATTGGTAATGGCTGGGAAACATGTTCACACCCATGGCAAACTCTCATCTGTCTTGTTTTTGCATTTCTACATTTATATAATAAAACACTTTCTATGTTTCTATTTTCTATAAAATACTTCTATAAATAAGTTGATGAGGCAGGTGTCATTAACCTACAATTCGCCCTCTGTAGCACAGCAGGGACAGGGGTTGTTCCTGTGACAAACCAGCCAGGTCAGACTCCTTTCCTTGGTGGCTTCTGCAGCACCGTCCTTGCTCAGTGACAGACTTTCTGTGCAGCTCCAAGGACAGCAAACAGAGGGAAGTGCTGGAGAGGGGTGAAGGGGATGGGGAGCACGGGGAGGAAAAGCACAGCCCTTCACTTCCAGCCCCTTCCCTTCCCTCCCCTGCAGTGCCCCAAATAATCCTTATCTAAATATTTTGTTCTGAAGCCACGTTGCCTCTTATCTTGTTACACCACGGTTTTGTGTTTGATCTCAATCTTCCTCTGTTTAGCTTGTACCAGCCCCTGGCCTTTTCACATTTAAGGATTTTCTGTCTGCAGAAATTTCCCATTAGGAGTAGGGGGGCGGGGGGAAAGGTATTTCTGTGGATAAATTATCACGTAGGATCCAACATTATACGTAGGGGGAAAAAAATAAAACATAAGGCCATTTTAGCATGAATTCATTTTCCTAAAGCTTAAAGAAAAATCACATCTTTTGTTTAATGCTGTTTTCCATGGGATGTAGGCAGGATGGAGGCAGTGCAGTGAAATTACACCAATTTACAATATTGCAGCACACCAGACTCCGGGCTCTCTCCAGAGTGTGCCTCCAGCTCCCATCAGCAGCTCTGGAGTCCTCTGGAGGGAACATTCACTTTATAATTTCACCACAAACTGGAGAGTCAACATCAGCTCTAGTGCTGCTAAATTATTCCCTCCTCACAAAAGCAGCTGTGAAAGAACATTATCATTACAGATCTCAAACAAGCTTTTTTTTCGGTTGTTGTTACAAATTCTCATTTAAGACTGTTGATGAATATTAATTCTCATTATCCCAAAATACCACAGAATGTGCATTCAATCATGAATTCCTCATAAAGATAATCAGGACTTCATATTTGCAGCCTTCCAGGACCTACAAGACAAATGGAGGGAGACTGTTTGCAAGGGCTTGGAGTAGCAGGACGTGGGGGAATGGCTGCAACAGGAACAAGGGTGGGGTTAGATGGGATATTGGGCAGGAATTGTTCCCTGGGAGGGTGGGCAGGCCCTGGCACAGGGTGCCCAGAGAAGCTGTGGCTGCCTCTGGATCCCTGGCAGTGTCCAAGGCCAGGCTGGACACTGGGGCTTGGAGCAGCCTGGGACAGTGGAAGGTGTCCCTGCCCATGGCAGGGGCTGGAATGGGATGAGCTTTCAGGTCCCTTCCACCCCAAACCACGTTTCTATTTGAGCAAAGGTAGCAATTATCCTACTGAAATACCTGCAAAAGCTGTGCAAAATATTTACCGTGAATGATGAGTCCTCGGGCTTTTATTTCCAGGAATCTGGCCTCAGCTTTCCCAGCTTCATCATTTTCCAGAGACCTCCTCCCACTCAGCCACCCTCACACCAGGCTGCCTCAGCTTTTCTCAACCCAGACAGCAAATGAAGGCACCGGGGTCAGGCATAGCTGGGAGAGAGACAAAATCTGCTCTGATGAATTCTGCCTGCCTGTTTCTTAATTCCCCTCCCGTAAAGCACCCAAACAAACCCACTCAGGATGTTGGCTTCCAAGCAGCGTGGGCTGCAGGGTTTAATTAGCCCAGAGCTCCCCAGACCGAGCAGTGCTGCAGCCAGAACCCAGGCTTGAAAGGAGGCAGGAACAGCCCTCGGACATCTCAGCGTGTCCTGGATCAAAGGGAGGTGCTGAACACCTGAGTTCAGGTGATAACATGGTAATTTCTTTTAAAGTGTGATGAAAACCATCCCTGCTGGCCGAGGTCTCTTTGAGCTGCGGGAGTGGGGCCTCCTGGAGAGCAGCAGGGACATCAAACCCCTCTGACACCCCCGAGCTGAGCTGTTGTGTCACATCCTCTCGGCTTCTTTTGGGGAAAGGTGGAACGTCTCGGCACACCTCGTTAGCAGCTGCCTTTGGCTTGTCTTTCCTGGATGAAAAATGAACATGAAAGCCTCGGGAGCAGCTGAAGGGCTGCAGCTTTGGGAAATCCCTCTGGAAGCCATCCTTTAGAGGCTGCTGCTTTGGGAAATCCCTCTGGAAGCCATCCTTTAGAGGCTGCTGCTTTGGGAAATCCCTCTGGAAGCCATCCTTTAGAGGCTGCTGCTCTAGGAATTCTCCCTGGAAGCCATCCTTTAGAGGCTGCTGCTCTAGGAATTCTCTCTGGAAGCCATCCTTTAGAGGCTGCTGCTTTGGGAATTCTCTCTGGAAGCCATCCTTTAGAGGCTGCTGCTCTAGGAATTCTCTGGAAGCCATCCTTTAGAGGCTGCTGCTCCAGGAATTCTCTCTGGAAGCCATCCCTTCCCCGAAGAGGAGGCTCCCAAAGCATCTCAGAAGAGGCGCCTGCTCTGTTCGTTTGTCCTGGCTGCTCCTGGCTGGGATCCTCGGGGAGCCCTTGGGAATGCAGCTGTCTCCTGCCGACAGTGCTGGCTGTGCTCCTGGCTTCCCAGAGCACCGACCATCCCCTCTCTGCCGCCCGGCACAGCAGCATCCTCCCCCTGCTCTGTTTTGCACAGAGGTTTGGGCCAGGAGAGAGCTGCCCTGGGAGCTCCTGTCCCCAGCACCCAAATTGTCACCTCTCACTGTCATTGTCACTCTAGCACTCTGTGCACTTGCTACATTCATATTTTAATTGGTTGTGCTTCCTCTTTCGTACAGCCTTGCACTGAGAAAAGCTTTGCCAGCCCAGCCAAAGGCAGGAAAATCTCCCTTACAAAGTCCTTGGTTTTCTCCCCTGGGGTGTAACTGAAATGATATTTAAGTGAGAGGTAGCTCAAGAGTTTGGGGGCAATTCCCATCTGTGTATGTGACAAATTCTCACACAGCGCCTCATGGAAGGCTGATGCATGATTCTGGCACTGCATCACACCAGATATTGCTGGATTTGCTTCAGGGAAATCACTGAAATTTTATTGATGCAGCGTTAGCACAACATGATGGAAAATTAGGTACATGATCACGGATGCCTTGGTCAATGCTGTGATTTTTTTTTTTTTTTTAAACAAAGTCTGTTTTGATTAATTGATGCCAGCAACAAACCACTCTTTCTTTCAGGGTTTATCTTCCAGTGCTTTGCATTCTGAGCACTCACGGCTCCCTGTGCCAGCTCCATGTCAGTTCTGCCCTGTTGTCATTTCACACCCACTTTGCATGACATCCAGCTGGACAGGGGGACCATGGAGCCAGGGAATCATCAAAAGATTCCTTGGGTTGGAAGGGACATTAAAGCCCATCCAGTGGGGACACCTTCCACTATCCCAGGTTTCTCCAAGCCCTGTCCAGCCTGGCCTTGGGCACTGCCAGGGATCCAGGGGCAGCCACAGCTTCTCTGGGCACCCTGTGCCAGGGCCTGCCCACCCTCCCAGGGAACAATTCCTCCCAACATCCCATCCATCCCTGCCCTCGTGCACGTTGAAGCCGCTCCCACTGTGATGGCAGGGAGCAGAGCCCCTCTGCAAACCCTTCCCTGCCCGTTCCCAGGCCCAGGGTGCTCGGACAGGAGCTCACACAGCCCCTGGGGCAGGGGACAGGGGACAGGCAGGACAGGCCCTTCTCCAGCCTCATCCTTCCCACACCAGTGGGACCGGGGACTCTGCACGCAGCAGGGGCTCCCCTCCCTATTTTCCCGGACCACTGAAGCCAGGGGAAGGAAAATTCCTCCCTCTGGAGCACGGGGAGATGAGGAGCATGGTGTGCCAAACCCTGCCCAGCAGAGCTGCCAGGAGAGGCTGCTGGCTGAGCTCCAGGTGTGTTTACTGGGATCTCCAAGCAGCTCCCAGCCCAAGGACTGCTTTCCTGGTGCTGCCGAGCCCCCTTGGAAGCGGGAGGAGCGTGCTGCATGTGCTCACTGCCTGATTATCCCCCACAAAAGCCTGGCAAACCCTGCTGGGATCGCAAGGACCAAAGCAGCCCAGCAAACAGCTCCAGTGCTTGTTGCTAACACGTCCCAGGGACGCGGAACAAAAGGTACAAGGCACTTGTTGCTCCCCTCTCCTGTATTAAAAGCGGTTCCCAGACGAGCTGCTCCTCACCACAAATCCATCACAACGCAGAGGCAAAGCCGAGTGAAGGCCCCACGCCTCCCCGGGGAAGCACAATCCACTTCCAACCCTTTTGTGCTCTTAATTTTGCTTTTTTGTAGCCAGCCAGGCTCGGGGTGAAGCAGGCAGAGCAGAGCTGTGGGCTGTTCCCAGGCTGTTCAGACAGCTCCAGGTGAGGTTCCCTGCTCTCCAGTTTCCTGTGCAAAAAGAGGGAAAGAGTGGCAGCAGAGGTGGGGAGGATCAGCACTGCTCCCACGAAAGATGGACAGCTGGCTCCCTGAAGGAGGGAAGGCTCCAGCCCAAATACCATAATTAGCAGAGGATGGGAATGGAGCCTCTTTCAGAACAGAGTGATTACCAGGGAGGCCTGGCTGGAGAGGTTGATGGGAGTTTGTAAGGAGAGGAGAGCCAGGGAGGATGCCCAGAGAGCAGTTTGATCAGCCCGGGGGTGGAGGGGTCACGGGCAGCTCCACTCGGGGCAGTGGAATATGAAACACAGGCATGAAGATACCCTCGAGGGAGGCAGCGGAGCCAGAGGCAGGTGGGGAGTGAGTCACCGTGCTTCTCCAGACTGCGGGGTGCCACCAGCACAAACCCTGGGCGTGCCACTCGCCTGGGAAGGGCAGACCAACAGAAATGTCCCGTCCGTGCACTGGAGACACAGGGAGGCCTCGAGTCCTGCAGGAGGGTGACAGGGTTACCCCAAAATGCCCGGCCCCCCAGGGCACGGCGGGCAGGGGGGACACACAGTGCAGCCTCTGTGCCTGCAACATTAAAAAATAAATGAACCAAACCCATAAAAACCCCACCAAAACCAAACCAAACCCAAACAAACAAAACCCAAACCCAAACAAACAAAACAAACCCAAACAAGCAAAACAAACCCAACAAACAAATCAAACCCAAACAAACAAAACAAACCCAAACCAACAAATCAAACACAAACAAAACAAACCCAAACAAACAAAACCCAAACCCAAACAAACAAATCAAACCCAAACTAACAAAAGAAACCCAAACAAACCCAAACAAACAAATCAAACCCAAACAAATCAAACCCAAACTAACAAAACAAACACAAACTAACAAAAAAACCAAAAAAAACCCCAAACAAACAAACAAAAAACAACAAAGAGAAAGAAAATATTTGCCACTTGAGAAAAACCAGAGATGTGGGAATTTCCAAGGCAAGCAGAGGAAAAGCGGCAGTGAGGGGAGGCCAGGATGCGGGCAAGAAATAGATAAGGCTTGGCAGAAAGGGAAGAGGCTGTTAAATCTTCCAAGGGAAGAGCAGAACAAAGTAGGAAGTGGGAAAAAACAGAGTCCCGCAGAGGGGGAGGAGGAGGAGAGCAGCGTGCCCAACTGTTCCAAACCCCAACAACGTGAGTTAGTGCTGCCCCGAGATCTGGGGCTCTGTCCATCTGTCTGTCCACACTTCCCAGGCACACAGCACCCTCAGGAACATCAATCCTCCACCAGCCTGCCCGGGTGGGTCTGCCCTGTCCTTGTCCTCACCTGTGGGCAGCAGAGAGACGAGAGACGACAGCAGGCAGAAGGTCTGAAAATGTGTCTGGACAAGTGTCTGGTGGTGCTTTAACCTCTGCTAGGCAGCGCTGAGGGCTTTATGGAACATCCAGGCAAATCCTTTTTTCTCCTCTGTCTTCCCAGCAGAACTGACAAAAACTGCAATTAATACTGAGGGGGAGGGATCAGCCTTTATAATATAAAGGTAAAGACAGAACCGAGTGAAGAAGCACCAATCTGAGGGCGAGCACCAAAGAGAAGAGAGCAATGTCACACCAGGGGATGTCACACCGGGGGATGTCACACCGGGAGATGTCACACCGGGGGATGTCACACCAGGGGATGTCACACCAGGGGATGCCACACCAGAATGGGTGGCACGGCGTTATTCCGGGCTGGAAAGGGGGAATGNTGGGTGGCACGGGGTTATTCCCGGCTGGAAAGGGGGAATGAGGAGCCATCCTCCAGCTGCAAAGGGACACCACGGCAGTCTCGTTTCTGTGGGAGCTGCTGCTGAGGAAGAGTGAGCTCCCTGCTGGCAGCCGAGGCGTGGGCACCAGCGCAACTCGCACTTCCATCCAAATATTTCCCTGAATTTCCCCAGGGAGCCTTTAATACCTCGTGGCTTTTGCTGGGAGCTGATTTGATTTCCTTCTAGTGCCACCAGCTGCCTCACACACAAAAACAGTTGGCTGGGAACTTCCAAGCTGAGCACTGGCTTCCACTGCAGGTTCATGCCAGGGTTCCTACAGGAAAAGGTGGAGAAGGAGCCGGTGATTTTTTGGTCCCCAGGATTTTGAGCGTTTTAAAGCCAAGAGCTCACAAATGCTGGGGCCCAGCTTGTACCCATTCCCTCCCTTGGATGCTCTCTGAAGCTTTTTATTCTTCTTATATTGTGCTGCCCAAAACTGCACCCAGTTTTTGCGGCAAATAACAGCAGACAAGTGAATAAACCTGACAGAAAAGGCAGGGGAAAAGTGCTTTTCAGTGCTAATTTCAGGCCAGAGAACACTTTAAAACTGTTCTTGCTTTAAGCAAGTGCTGGGCAAGAGCAGCAGAAGTGGTGGCTGGACATGGAGCCCTCTCAGAGCAGTTTAACAACACCCTGCCCCTCCCAGCCCTCCAGCACGGTATTGAAATATTTTATCTTTCCTGCGCTCAGGATTATGTATTAGGAGAAGGAAGGATCGGGAAGATTGTTTTCCTGTGTTCTTGTTAAGCTTCTCTCTCTCAAGCCTGATGCCCATATGGCCTGTTAATAACGCAGCACCATAATTTAACACAGTCTGCCTTCAGATAAATCCCAAAGTAAGCATGGGCCGGGATAATGCTCCCTTAATAGGACGTGCCTGGCCCAGAGGGAGCCAACAAGCAAATCAAACCATAAATGCGGAAAGGTGGGGAGAAAATACGTACTATCTCAAGCACTTCAAAAGTTACTATTATTATTATTATTATTATTATTCTGTTGAGCTTACATCCCATCAGCATAAATGAAAAATGATTAGGTCTTATTATTCTCCAGCAGTTCCAGTAAGGTGCAAAGTTTTAATTGAAATGATAAAGGGATTTTTTTTTTAGAAGAAAGTTTGTGGTTTTGGTCAAATAGATTCTGGGAAGGGGTTTCCAGGCAGCTGGTGGAAGAGGGAATGCAGGGGCAACAGGGTTTGGCACCCAGGGCTCTCCATTTTCCCAAGGAGAAAGCAAAAATATGAAGTTTCTGCCTTTCCAGGGATTGTCCCCCGGCAGCAACACTTTTTTTTTTTGCATTTTACTTAATTTCTGCCCACGGCACCCGACCCAACATAAATGCCCAAGCACCCAGAGGAGACAGAAAAAATTATGCACCTCCGTGGTCTCCGAGTGGCAATGCTGAATAAGCTGCATTCCTACCAGCATTGCAGGAAAACAGGAACCACATTTAGCTGCCTCCAGTGTGGCACCGCAGCTCCCAGAGTGTCCCTAAAGCGTGGCTGCGCTGCTGATGCTGTGGGGACAGCGCCTTCCAGAGAGCTCCTCACACACCTGGAGCTCTGCTGGAGCAGGGGCAGGGAACTGAAATGTTATCGCCACCGTGAAACCAGTGGCTTCCCAAAAAATCTCCTTCCAGGGAGCACAGGCGGCCTGAAAAGAGGTTAAGAAATACGAGGTTCAGAAAGGCAGCGTCAGTTTGAGTTCCTGTTCTGGGGAAAAAAGGTCTTTCCCCACCTCAAGCAGCAAGGGTAAGGAAATCTGCCTTTTTCCCCCTTTTTTTGGGAATTACACTCCAGGAGTGCCGGAGGAGGGATGGAGAGAGCCCAGGGCGACCCTCACGAGAGATCATGGGCAGGGCTTCACAAGGGAACAGCGAAGGAGCTGACTGCTGATGGTCTTGTTTTAAATTTACATTTATGTACACACACATATGTGCGCACCACATGTCTGTTGGGTGGAGGGCTGCTGCCAGTGGCTTTCAGGTGTGTTCCAACAAACAGACGTGTGGTGGCTTCCAGGCCCCACAGCCCAAATGTGGGCCCTCAGGAATGCCAGGAGCAGCTCCCATCCCCGGAACAGCCCAGCGCTGCCCTGCAGCTCCTGATGCACCGTTTGCTCTATTGATTACATGGCACCCTATGGCAAACCTACATTAGCCATCCACAGAGAGGCTTAGGTTTTGGCTAAGGATTAATTTAAGAGTTTTTATGTGATGCAGGCAAATCTACTTTAGCTTTGCAACGCTCTAACGTTCCCAGGTCCGAGGGAATTTGCTGTACAAAAATCCGCTTTTCCCCACGCTTAGAGCGTGCACAAGAATATTATAAAGCATAATTCTTCATGATCTACTCAATGCTGGCGTGCCCCAGTTCCACCAGATTCTGGAGATTTCAACTTCACAGTTCTATCACTGCCAATGGTTATATTTATTGCTGTTTCCAACTTACCCGAAAAGGATTCTCCAAGTTTGTTGTTGATCTTTCAAAGTTTCTTCTAAAAGAAGAAGTAGCAACACTGATGACCAGAAAAGGATGTTGCCTGTGGGCTCCCACAAAGGATTTTCACCCCTGCTGACTCCTCAGATCTTACTTTTTCTGGGAGATTTTAACCTGCTGAACCAGAAGGACCTTGGCAATATCTTTGATACAGGCACTGATATTTTTGGCAAAGAACAACAACGGGATATTTTAAAAGTCCCTACAAACCCCTGTGCAGTCCTCCCGTGGGACTGCACCCCACAGAGATTCCCTCTGCTTCCCCCAAAGGCAGGAACGTCCTGTCTGTGCAGCCCTCCCACAGCCTGATCCCCAGCACCTGGGCAGGGCCAGCACGGGAACAGGCTGCTCCCTCCTGCTCATCCAGTGCTCCGAGCCCGGGGACAGCCAGGAAATCCCTGCTGTCTGTCCTGGCTGCACCTTGCTCGGGACGTTTCTCCCAGCACTTTCTAGGAAGAGTGTCTGAGAGATGTTTTGTCAGCCACCTTTTGTTTCCCAAGCCAGACCCCAAAGGTTGGTCCCTTGTCCAAAACCTCCTCCCAAAGCGTGGCTGCCACATGAGCTCAGTTTGAGGTCAGAGCCTCAGGCTGTGCCCAGGCAGGGTCAGCTTGGACATCAGCAGGAATTTCCTCAGGGAAAGAGTTGCTGAACATTGGCAGGGGCTGCCCAGGGAGGTTTGGGGTCCCCATCCCTGGTGGTGTCCCAGGAAGGGCTGGAGGTGGCACCCAGTGCTCTGGGCTGGGGACAAGGTGGGCATCGGGCACAGCTGGGACTCCATGGGCTGGGAGGGCTTTTCCAGCCTCAACGGTTCTGTGATTCTGATTCTGAAATGGTTCCACTTCTTGCTCCCCTTTCATCTGTTCCAAGGCACCTATTTGTGTGGGAATTCTGGGTGGGTTCCTGCTGCCTCCTGCGGACACAGCATTTCCCCAAAACATATGTTTGTGCTCGCTCTGAACAGAGGCTGTGTTAGTGGAACAAAGACCCTCGAATTACTCCGTTTAAAGTGTGGAGGTGTTGCAGCTGTTCATTTATCCTCATGGTTCCTTTGGTTTGTGCCTTCAGTGTGGGGTTTGTGAACCCCCTTTTCACTGAGTGCATTCAAAGCCGGGCCCTGCTGTTTGCAGGATTCTGGAGCCCTGTTACTTTGGTTATTATGTGCTCACAATAAATAGAATTGTGTTTTAGCTGGGTCGGAGGGAGGTGGTGGGATTTGTTTTGCTTGCTAGGAAACAAATTTAATAGAGCTGTTCATTAAAGGCACGGAGCCAGAGCGTGGTGAGGATGGTGCCAGCCGTGTGCTGCAGGTTAAGTTCAGGCAAAGGGCACAGCAAAAATACAGAAAGCTCCCTGAAAAATGTAAATACACCTGCACAGAGCTGCTGCTTCCCTCAAACCCTGGCTGGCATCCTAGACCTGAGGACCCAGCAGTTCCACCACTCCCCACAACCTCAACTCCTTCCTCAGTTGCATTCCCTTCTGGTTCTGAACCAGAGAAAATGATGGCTGTGGGTTTCTGAAGCTGCTTTCTCTGTGAGCCACTAGCAATGGGTTATTTGTTCTGCCTTTTTATTTTGTTAAGGGGACTGCACGTAGATTCTCCTGCACTTTCTCTCTTCATGCTGCACAGCTCCACAAAAGTATAAATCCCTAACTCAGAGGAGATTAAATTAGATTTGGGACATGCAAAGTCCCCAAAAAGAACAGGAAACAAAGCCCCTAATCAGTGTAGTGTGGTCATGGAAGACACTCCAAAGGAATTTAAAGCCGTGCAATCCATATTTATAAGGCAGCTTTTTGCAGGTCCCCGTTTGTCCCCGTTTGCGCAGAGCGCATCAGGAGCCGCCCGCAGCACAGCCTCCCTGGAGGGAGCCCCTCACTCCAGCACCATTCCCGTGGCTCTGGAGGCACACAGCAGCACATCCCGGGAGCCGGGGGCAGCTGCCCGTCCTGCTCCCTGCTCCTGCTCTGCTGAGGGAGCGCCCTGCAGCCTCTGCTGTGCTCCATCACCCGCTCTTCCCCCTCGGAGCCGAGGAGACCTCCCTGGTTCAGGACCTGCCTTCTGCCACAGCCAGCCGTGAGATGCAAACCTCTCTGCTCATGGCTCTTGGAAGGCCCAGCTGAGGGCTGACCTGAGGGAAGGACATCGCTGGAACAATCTCACAGCTGTGGCCCAGCCCCACAGACTCTGCAGGGAGAGGCACACGAGCTCCCCTTATCCCGAGGCAGGAGTGTTTGTTCATGGACCTGCTCCCCACAAAGGGTCGCACCGAGCTCCAGGGTGGCCCCTGATGCCCTTGGCTGTTGCTGGTGCCCTGTTCCTGGTGCCAGGCTGGCACTGACCTCCCAAAATCCGCGTGCTGTGGGTACCCCGTGCCCAGCTCCAGCTGTGTCAGTGCACGGCCGCTCCCGCTGGACCCCAGCCCTCGCCGGTGGGGATGGAGCACCAGCGTGGCAATCCCAGCTGTGCACCCCGTTATCCTGCTGCCCTGGGACCCAGGGACCCCGAGCTGCTTCCCACAGCTGCCTTCCCTCGTGCACGGCTGGCAGGGCAGGGTGGGACAGGTCCCACAGGCCTTTCCCCAAAGCCCCGTGCCCGGGGGAGGCACAGGCAGGGAAAACCTGCAGGTCACCCCAGGAAGGGGAGAAGGGCTTGGGAGGTTTATTTTCCTCTACTCACGGATCTGTTCCCAACACAGCAGCCTCCCTCTCTCCGTGCTGAGCTTTCCCTTCTGTTCCTTAATCCCACTGCTACGTGTCGGGTTCTGGGAGGTGCCAAACTCTCCCCAAAAGACGAGAGCATTCTGCTCACAGTAAATGGTGTTTCCAGAGGAAAATCGTCTCAAAAACTGGGATTGAAGAGGGCTGAAGTGGATCCAGTGAACTGTATTGTGCTCTGCCTAAGCAGAACTTTGCCTCTAAGTGGGTAAAAGATCATGCTGGAAATTAATTTCAGTCCATACGTTCACTGGGAATAAGAGCCAGGAGAGTCAGGCTTTGGAAATCGTGAGGACCTCCATCAAATCACTTATTCCTGCCAAATGCACAGAGCAACTTCATTAAGGTTAAAAAAAAGAGGCCATCATATGCAATCAGGATCCCATTATTAAGAGAGTAACCCATTATTCCAGTGACCCTACACCTTTCAGGAGACACAAAATTGTTTCTGCAGACAGATGGGAAAATAGCCTTTAATGAGCCACCTTTTGGTAGCAAAGAGTGAAACCTACCTGGATTTCAAGAATTCTGAAAGTTCTTTTAAAAACTGTTTTAGTTTAAGAGAGTTTAAGACTTGGACACGTCACCCATACTCACCCACACTTGCTTTTCAAGCACCAGGGTGGAATGGGATGAGAACCTCTCCAAGCTCATCCCTAGGATCCGTGGCTCTTTTTGTGGCAGATGGATTGCAGCCAGAACAGACTGTCAGGGAAAAGGTCACACCCAGTGTAAAAATGAAAATTTGCAGTTCAAAATGTGAATTAAAATTTGTGCAGGTCACAGTGTCTGCTCCAAAATCTGTGAGATTCTGGAATTTTCCCCTTTGTTTCAGCTGATGTTTGCAAGAATTCTCCCTCTCTTTTTATACTTTGGAATTTGGAGGTGGCATTGTGCTCATCCTACAGAGTTTATGGGGAATAATGGAAGCTTTGAGTGGCTTTTCTCAATGCAGAGCCTCAGAAAATATTTGGGGGAAATACTGAGAACCAGAACATTTGTGACTCTTTCCCAGCTCACTCCCCGTGTTCCAGAGCTGAGGAATCAATGGAATTGTTGGCACAAGTGACCCAGGCTGGGCTCTCCCTGTGCTGGGGTTAATCAGGATGTAACTGAGAGCAGGGTTTAGGATCCTGGAGGCAGAATTTGACATTCTGCTGTAAAGCCAGTGTCACAGACCCCTTTTGTCCCTCCCTGAGTAAAGCACCTCGTGTGACAAACCTCATCCCTGTTAATTCACTTCCTGAGCCTTGGTCCTGCAGCATCCCTGCTCCGTGTGTGCAGGGGCAAAACCAAAGCATTCCACCCTGTGGGTGTGAAAACATCATCTCCAAGGGGTTATTATTCTATAGCATCCTGTTTCCCACCCACAGCGTGCAGGATGCACAAGAACAGAATGCAAAGACAGTCTCCTCTTCCTCCTGCCAAGGCCTCACTCGCTCTCAGGGCAGCTTCTCTCTCCCGATTGTCAAAACAAAATGAAGATAGCATGATGTGGAATAAAGATAACACAGAGTGTGGAAAGGGGAAGCACGTGAAAGTGTACGAGTGGGATTGGTGCCGTGGGCTCTGTCCCCAGGTTTATCCTGTGCCCTCCCTGGCTCCCTCACCGAGGATGCTCCAGAGCCCCCAGGCTCAGGCAGAGACACCCAGCGCTGGGAAATGGAGGGGAATCTGTGCCTGGAGCTCGTGCAGCTGCTGATCCATGTGAGTGGCTGCAGTCGCTGCTCCCTCAGCCAGCAGCTCCCTCCCTGTCCCTGTGGGGTGAGGGAACCGACCGCGTGCATGCCACAGATCCTTAGAGTGGGAAATGGAATGGGTGGCTTTTATCACACTCGGCCTATTTCTGGCTGCAGTAAATGAAAATAAATCTGTCCTGTCACCTCAGCAGACATGATTTCTCCTCTCTCTCATGGGCACTAAGAGCTTTTGACAGGAAAAGTACCTTTTATTTGAGGAGAAGGGGAGGAAGCAAAAATAAACTTGATGCGGTGCCTCAAGAACTCAGCCGAGCGCAGAGCAGTGAATGAAGCAGGGAGCAGCAGAGCCCTTCACCCCTGGGCAGCCCAAAGCACAGCCCCTCGCTGGGCCAGGCGTTCCCTGCTCACAGCCCTGGCTGCAGGAGCCCTGGGGGCTCCGGGACGGGAATTCTCACCTTTGCAAGCAGGAGTCTGGGAACACACGGTCTGCAGCAGCTGAAACGTAATGTATTCTCTGTGCACTGCTCCTGAGCCTCCGGGTTGTAGACTCTGCGTTTTCCTTCACGTTGTCTTTTACACCAGTGGCATTTTATCAGGCTGATAATTCAGCTTTATAAGGATCCCCTGGTATCAGCATTAGTTTTGTCAAATCCCTTATCCACTGCGTGAAAACAGACAGGCATTTTGTTGAAACAATAAATCCATTATGTCAACACAATTAATTCTGTTCACTGACTAAAACATTCTGTTGAGGAACAAAAGGCATTAACTTAATATCTTTATCTAGTTGACTAAAAAGCAAATTAGTTCAGAGCCTTTGATGTCACTGTGGTTTACGCCGAGGAAAATCCTCCCTGTTGACATCCCATTTTCTCAGCATTTTGTGAGGAGTCAGGACCCAGGGGCTGCACCAGGGCTCTGCTGAGGGACACAGCAGCACTCCCTGTCCACAAGGGGGTCAGAGTTGGCTTTTTGCTGAATGCAAAGTTTGTGGTGGGAAGGATTCTGGCTGAGATTGATCAGACCTGAGACTTATCAAATCTGAGCTAAACCTCCGGTCTGCCAGTGACAGCCTGTGCCAGGTTTCCTTCCCTTCAGTCTCCATCTGGGAACAGCCACAGCAGCACCTCTTTTCCTCTCAGAGAGAATAAAGATGTCTCTTGAAGGGGAAAAGGTTGTGGAGTGCAGAAATCTGATAACAGAACCAAGAGCTTCATTTCAAAAGAAAAAAAAAGAAGAAGGAATTAAAAAGGTGCTTACAATAAACATCCCAGGAAAATTCTCAAATTCTCCCTCATCCTGTCTCCTCCAGGCTTCTTTCCCAGCCTGCCAGCAGCCAGGTTTCCCCGCGGCACTGAAGGCAGCAGTGCAGCTCCAGGCAATGCAGATGGAATGATTGTGAATTGTGTGGCCATCAATAGACTCCTGATTAGCAATTTTTCTTCCGTTTACGCCTGCAGTGATTAAGAAACATCCAGCTGTTTCTTTCACTTTTTCCAAAACCTTTCTTAATCTTTTTTTTTTTTTTTTTAACCTCTTCTGCTGGAAAACGATGTGTCTGGGCTGGCCTGGGCTGCTGTGGCCACACAAGGAGCCACAGGGGCTGGGAAGGCAGCCGGGAGCTGAGTGTCTCCTGTGCCTTCCTTGGGGATCCCGCAGGATCAGCTCCTGTGTTTAACTCCCTGCTGGTCAGGAGAGTCCTGGTGGCGGGGTTCTGCCATCCTCTGGGCTGGTGGCAGCTTTAATTCCACAGCCAAGGCTTCCTCATCTACTAGGGAGCTGCTGTCCCTATAAATATATTTGCTGTGACAGGTTTTGAGTGGTTGTCTTGACACTGCCATGGTACCAGATCTTCTTCTAACACCCCCTTTGCACTGCCAGCAAGTCAGGCATGACTTCATTCCTGGCCAGGGTCCGTGTGTGTGGCTGACAAAATTACGGCCTCCACACGGACCCCGATACAGAACTTTTTCACTTATTTATACATTTTTAGCAAAAAAGAAGGAATTCATGTTCCTTGGTCCTAAATGACATAATTCTCTTTCAATAATTAGTATCCTATCCTCTATTTGTTACTGTTTCTCACTTCTCATGCTAATTAGTCCATACTTTTAGTACCTTTTTCCTCCAATTTCCAAGACATATAGTGAGTCTTTTTTAGCCTCTTCTTTATCTTCTGCTTTCTGGAAAGTGTCCTTGTGGTGCATAAATTCTGTGTTCCAGATGTCCAAGCTCACCAATCCATCTTCCTCTCCCAGGCTTTGTTCACTGGAGCACATCAGAGTTAGTTTATCAAAAGTTAAAGTTCCAGTCACTTTCCCCAGCTGTGTTCCCACAGAAGTAGCTTATGACAACTTTGCTGAGAGTAATCTAAGAATAACACGCAATTTATAATTTACATATATGCTGGTTATGATTAATTAAAACAATGATTTTAAAAGGTAATTAAAACCGTTACCTACAATTATTTAAAAGCTCTCTTGTTTCCAGCCTGCTCAGACCTCACCTGTTGTGTCAGCTCAGGGCTCCAGAGGTGGCACAGGAGCTGGCAGCAGATCACACCCTGGGAAATTCATTCTGCTGCTCCAGTCCAGGAGGTGCTCTTCCAGCGGGAGGCAGATGCTGCTGTTCCCACAGGCACAGGGAGAATTCCTGCTTTTGGGAAATATTCTGCTCAATGTGCTTGCAAATGCCCCCGGGAGCCATCCTGCCTTACCTGCCTGAACTGAGGGGATGGGCTGGGGGTTTTCTGCCTCCAGCCTGGACCTTCCCTGACATCACATGGAATGCTTGGCCACTGGGGCTCTGGGATT
This sequence comes from Melanocharis versteri, assembly GCA_013397845.1. Lineage (NCBI taxonomy): Eukaryota > Metazoa > Chordata > Aves > Passeriformes > Melanocharitidae > Melanocharis > Melanocharis versteri. The sequence continues at coordinate 34,219 of VZTG01006070.1, forward strand.
CTGTGGGGTTTGCTCACTGAAATCAAATGCAAAATCTTGTTAAAACAAGATGGCTTGAAATCATGTGATGGCCAGAGCCAGTCTGTCTGAGGTACTGCTGCACTGCTTTAGATGGCATCTGTACAGAGGCTCCCTTAAGAAGGAATGGCCTTCATTATCTAATGCTCCTCTGTTCTGTTTCTCCACTTCTTTGCCCACTACATTGAACCTGCTGCACGCAAATGTTTCTTTCCTCTTAAACAGAAAAAAATGAAGTTAAACTTTTAACACAAACCTTTTGCCTTCCAGGCACAGAAACACCTCTTGCTTTGCCGCACATAAAATGCTGGAACACAACCCAAAAGTGTGCTAAGATTGGTGGTTTGGTAGCACAGACCCAAAAGGTGGCGATGCCACATGAGCTGCAGTTGATGGGCAGCCCTGGGAGGGGAAACACAGAATCCTTGGGAGAGGAAACACA
>VZTG01006070.1:34824-197190 GCA_013397845.1 Melanocharis versteri
GGAAATACAGAATCCCTGGGATGGGAAACACAGAATCCCTGGGATGGGAAACACAGAATCCCTGAGTCACAGGAGAAGAGCTGAGACTGACCCTGAGCACGGGGAGGTGAGCAGGGCTGGGGGGAGTCCCTGAGATTTTGGGATGGGGCAGGACTGGTTGGGCAAGCAGGGAGGGAGGGGAGAGGGCAAAGCAGGAGCACAGCAGCAGCATGGATCAGTGGCTTGGCACATCCCAGCAGCAATAAACCCAGGCCACTGCACCCCCCTGAGGCAGCATCTCCCAGGGATGGGGCAGGGGCAGTGGGGGATTGGGATGTGGCCTGGGAAACACCCCAGGGCAGCAGAAGCACCAAAGCTGATGTGCACCAGGGACTCTGCTCTGCATCTGCTCCTGACTGACCCACATCCCAGCTTTTCAGGGGAACAGGACTTACCTACTGATTAAAAGCACTGATTGACTGCTCCTCAAAAGAGATTTTGCCATGGAGTCCTTTAGGGTGGTGCAGTGTCTTTTCGTACACGTTTTGAAATTCAGAGGTGGATCAAAGCCCAGAGAAAAATGGGAAAAGGGGGGAAAAAAGGGGGGGGGGGCTCTTTTTTCACAACTCGTTCCTGTTTATCATTGGAAGGCAGATGTTCAGAGGTGACATTTGCCGGTGAAACCCACTGTCACACGCTGCAGCCAGCACTCACCAATCCCTCCCTGACACCTGAATGATGCAAGGCTCATCCTGGCTCAGCGCTCAGGGCAGTGCCCCAGCACAGGGAGCACGGCAAGGGAAGGGCCCAAACCCACTGCCCAAACCCCGGCAGCAGGCACAGGGAGCGTGGTGGGATGTGCCCGGAGCTGCGGGGCTCTGGGTTCAGCGCTCAGGGATTCTCCTGCTCTGTCCCTGCGCATCCGCAGCTCACGGAGCCGGGCTGCCACCAGGAGCTCCGACGTGGAACCGCCTGTGCCAGAGCAGACAGGGAATTCCGCAGGGTGCATCCAGCCCTTTAATGAGGAATTGCAGGGTACAAACACAATCCAGGCCTCCCTTTGCCTCAGGGCACAACCTGTCCCCCTGGGCTGAGCTGTGCTGACACAGTTCCTCTGTGTCCACTGACTTTTGTCTGCAAGAAAACCCCAGGATTGGGATACACAAATTGGTATCAGTGAGATTAGTAATTTCCCTAAGTGCCAAGCCAGACAAAATCCCCTACCGTGCTGAAGAAAAGGCGTATTTGTTGGAATGTGTCTCACACAAACGAGATCTTTCTGTGTTTTGTCTTTAAAGGAGAAAATTCAGCTGTTTGCCCTCTGCATTGAAGGCACCTGCACATCCCAGGTGAGCACCTTCTCATTTCAGCAGGATAAATTTATTCGTGCTCCCTGTGAAGTCTGAGTGGGAAGAACTTTCCCCAGTCATGGGCAGACAAATTGAGCTACCAGTGTCCTTTGATTTTGATTTACTCCTGATCAAATCGAGGTTGTCAAGGACACACTAAGCCTTCTGCCTCTTCTGGTGTTCCCCAGCTCAGTCTGACAGCAGTTTTCACAGTAACCAATGCAAAACCTCCTCATCCCCTTAAATCCATTGCAGCTTCTGCTGTCACCTAAACAAGAGAGCCACCAGCAAAGCGGTTGTGGTGGGTTGTACCTGCACCTCTCAGCATTCCTGTGTGCTGTGCTAACACTCCCTCCAGGCCCACATTCAGCTGAATTTCATTGTATCAGCGAAGTGACAAAGTGCCACTGTCCCTTTGCCCCCGTGGTTTTCAGAAACACACACAGTGTCCCACGGGTGTTCAGTCAATAACCTGCAGGCAAGGCTGGCGCTGGCTGCTTGGACAGTGATGGAGGAGCCCTGGGAAGAAAATGCTCCATCAAAACCAGGCACCACAGGGGAGTGATGCAGCCCTCAGCTTGGTGGAACTGGTGTTGTCACCTCCAGAAAACCCCAGTTCCTCATGAGACAGAGAAAAGCCCTTTCCCTCCTGTAAAAGCACCACAGTGAAATATGGGGACAGCCCTCCCTCATCCCTTCCTGATTTCCTTGCCTTCAGGACCAGAGAGCAGGAATCCAAGAGAAAGTTTAATCGATGAACTGTGCTTCCCCAAAGAGATCTGTTCCACAGTCCAGGTGTATCTGCAGTTACAGGTAGCAGGAGGATGTCTGGCTGTTTCAAGCTATTCAGCCTGAATATCCTGAATAAACCAGCCCAAACTCCCCCACAACTGAATAAAACTGCTCTGCGGTGCTTCCTTTTCATTCCTCTCCACTTCCCAACCACATTTTCTCTCTGCCCACCCTCCCACCCCGCTCTTAAAGACCCCCNCCCGCCCCAGCACACAGCAGCGTCTTTCTGGGCCACCTACAGAAGTGATGCCAATAATTATTATTTCCCTGCACTGCCTGGAAATCCGGTTTGCTTTTCCCTGGGGAAGTGCAGAGAGCTGAGCACACCGCTCCAACTTGGCTGTACCACACTGGGGGAGATCTTCCCAGACTCAGCTACTGCTTTCAAAATTGCTTTTTTACAACTTTTATCCCCACACTCTATTTTACCTTTAACAACAGTCCTTTCTCTGCTTTTTACACAGGAGACAGGCAAAGAAGGGTCATTTAAAAATCTCTTCATTACCAGCTGCTCGTTTTCTCATGTTTCGTGAGGGTTAGAGGGGGCAGAGGATGGGATTTTCTTATCTTTTCAAGTAACTTTCTTTTAATCCCTTCTTCCTGGAGTATTCCAGTGTATAATTCAACTAATAGTCTGGTATTGCAGTGACCTCGAAGAAAGCTGATGCTCTTACTCCGCTTGAGCCTTTTAATTTCATATTGGAGACGTGAAGGGCTTTTTCAGTGCTCTCCTAGAACCCGTGGCAGGGGATGGAGTAGATTCCCTTTAAGTGCATTTCTACCCAAGCTTTGTTCCACATCCCTCTGCCTCCTCCAGCACTGAGATCGCTCCCAGTCTCACCACACCGGCACAGCCACGGAGTTACTCGGCTCTCTAATACCCCTGGAGGAGTTAATTAAAGGGGTTTAATCTCTGCTGAGATGAAGTGAAGCCGAATCCATCCCTGGAAATTACTTTCCCTAATGGAATGACGCGCAAGCCCACTCGCAGGCGGCAGGCAGGATGGGATGGGATGGGATGGGATGGGTTCTGCGGGGCCAGCAAAGCGGAGGATGCTGCTGCAGACTGCCTGGGAGTTATTCGCTGCTCGTTGGTTTCGCTAAGAGCGGAAAGCGCTCGGATTTGCGGGGGAAGGGGGACGCCCGCCGGCCGCGGCTGGAACGGAGCAGGAGCAGCGCGATGCGGAGCGGAGAGCCCCGATTCAGCTGGGACAGAGCATCGGCACCCAGCGGAGCGGCCACTCCGGCCACGGGAGCGGGCACTGCCCTCACGGGCACAGCACGGACCGAGCCAGCCCAGCAGGAATCACCGGCAGCACTCGGGAACGCAGGGAGAGCCGCATTCCCGGGATGCTGCGCTGCGGGTGTCACCTCTGAGGAGCGAGGAGAAGCCTTCAGCACGCCTGGGGAAAGCAGACAGGGCTGCCTGACCCTAATCCTTACACTAACCCTTGCACTAACCCTAATCCTAACCCTTATCCTAACTCCAACCCCAGCCCCGTGCAGCCAAAGGAGCCTCCAGGCTCACGGAGCTCCCACGGAGGAAACTTAATGATTCGTGCTGGACCAACCCAGAAGGGAACAGGTTTTTCCCCAGGAACTGAAGGAAAACCTGCTGGAACCACGGCTGGGCAACTGGATTTAAAACGCAGGGCCAGAGAACCCTGTGGCCCTGGGAAGAGCTGACCCAGAACAGCCGGTGCCCTTCTCTGGGGCTCCTTCCATCTCCCCAACATTCTGGCCACGAGCAAAATGCTCTCTCCCTGCCATACTCTGAGCACCCCAGATGTTGAATCAGAGCCTGCCCTCCATCCATGGACAACCTAGAACGTATTTAGTATTCTGTTCACACCTCTCTGCAGCTTTATGAATCCGAGTTTCTGCCTTTGATCCGTTTCCTGCAACATTAATGAATTTCAAGCCCTCTTTATTTTTCAGCACGCTATTTCTAATTCTTTCCCTGAGTTACCTGTTTCGTTTCAAACAGTGTTTTCCCCAGAAGCAGATCAGCGGGCTGTTGGACCAAGGTGTGACTGCAGGGAGTCATCAGCTAACTGCACCCTGTGAGCTGGGGATCTGGCACAGCTCTGGCACAGGGGACACCAGAGCCCGTCCTGGCACAAAAACAAGGCATTGGTGCTCACCTCTCCAAACTGCACAGGGACTTGCAGTTTTCCACTGTCTTCCTCTGCTTCTGGCTAGTGGCAGCACAGAGCTTTAAAGCCAAAGCATCTCCGATGTGGAGCTGACATACACGTGCCCCTTGTCACCACCCATGCGCGGCTTTCTGCTTGAGGCACTCGCTCTGTGTCTTCATTTCACCATTTCCCCAACTTCCTGAGGAGCTTGGATTACTCTGGCAGCCTTACAAGCTGAAAATACTCCTGCCTTAAGTAGCAAACCTTGCACTGCTGCAGGGGATGCTGTAGGAAGCACACGCCGCTCCCCATTTTGGTGCCGTTTCCATCCCTCGCAGAGCGCCGCCCCGGCTCCATCTGCGGGGAGCCCGAGCTCTGCCACTGCCGGGCCAGCACGGGGCTGTGCCAGCTCCTCTGCAGCTCGGGCCGCGCTCCCTGCTTCTCAAAAAGCACCTCCCCGTGTCCGGCAGCCCCTTTAGGGACAGCCGGTGGCACTCACCTGCCTGTGCTCCGCAGTCCCAGCGCTCCTCGGGAGCAGAGCGGGAGTCAGGCTCTCCCCGGGGCCAGGGAAGCACCAACACCAACCCACAGCACTCTCCTGGAGCCTGGGCGAAACCCAGCACCCCACAGGGACAGGGACTGGCCAAAGAACTGGCCACGGAGAGACGGGGGAGCTCTTCCAATGCTATTGGAATTCTTCCGGAATTCGCTGCTTTTTACCTTGCCTTTTAAAACACCCACTGAAGGCTCCTTGTGGCCAGCCTGGAAAAGCAGCAGGAACGGCTGGTTACGGATGCCGGAAGGGAAATGGGAATTGTCCCCTCACCAAAACATGAGCAGAGCCTTACCTGAGGGCTCCTTCCCGAGCTACAGCAGCTGGGAATGCAGACCTCCTCCCTGGCATCACCCTTCCCACCTCACAGCCCTCCCGTGTCAGGCTCCACAGGACAAGTGGCCTCCACACACCACTCTCTGCAGGTTTGGGTTTTTTTTTTTTTTTCCAGTATTTTATTTCTGACAGGCATTTACAACGTTCCATTCATAGAACTAAAAACATAAAAATAGACCTTCTTTCAGCTTATAAAAGAAATATATAAGAACCTTTGACATAGACATGTCATGACATTATGTACAAGAGCCACGGTACCTTCCCAGTACCAGCCTTCCAGTATGTGAGTGCTGGCTGCACCCTCTGGGAGCAGCCCAGGACAGCCAAACCCTCCAGCACGTGGGACACGACCGACAGGTGATGATACAAAAACAACCATGTGATCATACAAAGGGGGTAGAAACTCTTCTAAAGCTCTTACGAAAAGAAACCAGGAGATAGCAAAAAGTTACTAGAGAAAGCTTTCATAAGTCAAGTATAGTGCACCAGAAACCAGGGAAGGGAGGGGGCGAGGGGAGGATGCCAGCTGGGACACACAGACAGTGATGGATGTTTGGGGGGGGAATAATTTTTGTTATGTTTTAAAATATAGTCAGAGTGGATTTTATAAAATATAATCCTAAGGCTATTATAAAATTTCAGGTTTTCAAAGCACCTACTGATGTGTCAAACATCAATAGATACCAACAAAACAAAACACAATTTCATATAATCTTCCTTTTTTTTTCCTATAGGTGAGACTGCAATGGGAAAAGCTATATAAATCTTAAAAAAAAAAAGTGCTATTTTGTGTTTCATATTTGGAAGTCTACTTAAAAACCACGAGATTTCAGTTACATTTTACCCTGTTTTGGATGTTTAAATAAAAGATTTAAAATGTTAAAGAGGTTTACTTGAGTAGAACTTTTTTCATCCTCTATTGCAGTGGAAAAGCTTTTATAAAGGAATTAAAATACACTAGTTTCACCCATGGTAGGAGAGTGGGTGAGGTCAGTTTTTTGGCCATGAATTCCCTGTCCCCTAAGCCCAAACTCTGCCAGAGAGAGTGGAGCAAAGGGACCTGTGGCTCCAGCAAGGGCACACCACGGATCCCTTTGCTCCACTGCAATTCAGTCATGTCATTTTATTTATTATTCTTTTTATTAGCTAACTAAACTCCAGTCTCAAACATATACAATAAACCTTTTCCTGAAGAAAGTTATACCTAAATAAGAGTTTCCAGTTCATATTTTAATATAAAACCACCATTCCTAACCCTCTGCAAAAAGCTAGCCTCGTATCCTAGACGTGGAGCTACCCTAAATCTCTCACCCCTTCGTGCCCCTGCATCTCAGGTAAAATACAAAAAAATATTTCTTCAAGTGTTAAATTTGGATCTCTTTTAAGAGAGTTTGGCATCTTTACAAGAGTATGTAAAACTAGAGCTTCCAACATCGACATTAAATTAGACCAGCCACAGACCAAGAGGACTGAACACAACATAAATCCCAAACCTTTCCTCACACATTCCTAAAATACATGAATATTCTCTTACATTTAGAGAGGGAAAGGGAGTCAGAATACTGCGACTGTACAGGTTAAAAAGGCAGTTTCCTCGTGAAGGAGATGAGCCTACGACCGACGGCTTTCACGGCCACCAACCCCTCTGCCCTCGTGCTCCTGCTGGAGCTGCTCCGCCGCACGGAGGTTAAGACATCCAGAGTAATTTGTTTTCCAGTGATTATGTTCTCCCTATACTCAATTTCAGCCCCTGATTGTTTTAGAATAAATAAAATAGTGTGAAAGCCCTTGGTTAACGCAAGACAGGACCTCAAGCTCGTTTCGTTCCCGGTTTTTGAGCGTTTGACAGTTGCCTAAAGTGTGGCCGCATGGCTTCGGACCAATTGAGCTGCCGCAATGGTGTGTGCAAGTGTGCAATCCACGGGGTCATCGGGAGGGACGGGGGGCCGGGACGCCTACGGGGCCGGGGCCGTTCAGAGCTCGGTGTTGAGCTTCCTGCCGGGCACAAAGTCCTCCCGCCGCACCNCGCTGCGCCCCGCGCGCCGCCTCGCAGAAGTCGTCGTCGTCGCTCAGGATGTCGGTCTCCTTGATGTCCTCCTGCTCCTCGTACTGCGCCAGGTCGAACTGCTCCTCGACCCAGCGGTCAGTGTCCCCTCCCTGCGCGGGCTGCGCGGGCTCTTTCTCGGGGCTGCTGCTGTGGACGGCCTCTGAGTCAATGGTAAACCTGTTTCGGGCCAGCCGCCGCCTCCTCCTCCCCAGAGACTTGCTCGGGGCTGACACTGCACACACAAAGATAAAACCCCACAGGCGTTTTACACACGGCACAACTCTGGGCAAAAGCTAAGTCCTGTCCGGGCCCGCGCCTGGCACAGCCCAGCACCGAGCGGGCAGGGCCCACGGGTGGCCCGGTCGCTCCCATCCATCCTCCCTGCGGCCCCTCGGCTCGAGGCCTCCGCGGCTGCGCGAGGAGTTCCTGCTGCTCAGATCCAGCGTGGGGACGATGGCCCCAAGTGCTGCTCCTCCCCAGCGCCGGGCAGCCAGCCAGCAGCAAGGGCATCTGCTCAGCTCGGCTCCTCGCTCGCAGCCCCTGCTGCCAGCACACCACAGAATCCAGCAGCTTCACACCTCGGGAGGGAAATCTGCCTGCGCTCAGAGCAGCACTGCTGCTTTCCCACTGGCTACCTCAGTGCTGAAGACGCTGCGTTATTCACAGGCAATTAGGTTCCCTGTCCAAGCTCTGCTACTCCCTTCCTCACTTCCTCCCTGCTGGCTGAGGAAAACACCCGATCTCCCAATCCAGAAGAGCTACCAGAAGCTCCTTCCTCAGCATCTACTCAGCAACTGGCCCAACTAGCGAATTCCCATCTTCTGTGTTAGAACATCTTCCCAAGAGGCTCCTGAGGCCAGGCAGGGGCAAACCTGCAGCTGGAGGCCCTGCAGGCACCACGGTGCTTCAGGGGCACACACGGAGCTCTGAGGCTGGGGTTTGTCCCCCTGCACTGAACAGCACCTCAGCACCGGCAGGATGAATCTACCCAGCTCTGCCTTGGGGTTGGGGTCCCATTTCAATGTCCCTGAGCCTCACGAGGTGCATTAAGTACAACGGCTCAGCAGTTGCAAATTTTTTCTGTAGGGAGAGGTCTGGACTCCAAGGTGGGATTTTAATCCCTGCAGAATTCATCATGCGAATGGCCAGGGAGCCAAACTGAAAGGAGGTCTGGCATCTCCAGCAGGCTGACCCACAGGCCGATGGAAGCAGCGCTGTGGGGTTTGGCCCTCCTCTGACTGCCCCTCCTCACCCTGTGAGGCAGAGGGCCAGCAGCACCCCCAGTGAGAAGCTGGGCTCAGCTGGTGTTGGTCTGGCCTGCCCTGGTCAGAGGAGGAACAGAAAGCCTGGCTGTCTAGCTGGATCTAATGAGCAGAACAAGGAATAAACAACAGACCAGAACAAAACACGCAGCGGTGCCGTGAACTTTGCAGTTGGAAGCAAATGTTTCTTCCCTCCATCATCTAGAGTTCTGAAAATGAAAACCTGCTTTTCCCTGGGATTTTCTCATTGCTTTTGCCTGAAGTCAACTGAAAAGGAAAATCCATGGTTTAGGACAGGCCATTACAAAAATAAGAGTATCAAGTGCACGCTTCTCCAAATGTGGGAAGGAGGAGCATGTGCCCTTTAGCAATTGAGCTGCAAAGGCTCAGGTGGAGGACACCCTTCAAACCAAGCTCAGGGGAGCTGTTTTTCCTTGTGCATTTTAGTGCAAAAGTGCTCGGGGTACCTCAAAATTCTGTAGATGCTTTTAAGAAACACGCAGCTCCTGCTCTGTTCAGCTGAACCCCAGACAACCGGTACTGCCAGGAATCCCATTTCCCTTCCATGCCAGAAGGACTGCTCTGAAGCTGAGCCTCGAGTGCAAAGCAAGGTAAATAGAGGCAATTTAAGGCTCTCAAGGAAGTGAAGCATGGAAAACCAGCAGTTTTTACACATACAGGAGAGAATGCTAATCCTAATACACAAGTTACAGACACCACCGCATGTCCTACAACGGTGCTGGGGTTACTGGGATCTTGAAAGTCTGTAGCCCTACAGTACCTGCCCTGTTCATGGCTGGCCTTGCACCTTTTAGAGCACACAATCTTTTTCCACCAAAAGGAACATATTGCTGGGATGAGGGCAAACTTTCGGTTTTAAGGAGCTGTCTTCTGTGTTTGTCCCGCAGGATGGAGTGCACTGCCTTCAGAAAGTCCTTCCTGTGTTCTGGAGAGCTGGAAAAGAGGTGGGAACACAAAAGGCAGAGTTACCCCCTGAGAACTGCTAAAATCAGTATGAGGTAAATTGCTGTAAATGAGGTAAATAATGGCCAGTTCTGTGATTTAAAACAGTGCAAATCGACTGGCAGGCACTTCCCCAGAGAAGACTCCACTGAACTCAGTATTTTCAAAGCAAAGCTAAATCCATGGTCACTGCAGTGGGCATCCAAGGAAACCAATTCCCAGCTCATTAACAAAACATTCAGCCTTTCAGCCCTCTCGATGTTTCCTTTCCCTGCAGTGCCAGCCACACTTGGCTGTGTCCGATACACATCCAGTGACCCCTGGTGGCTCAGGCAATCTGTCCCTGCAAATACCCACCAAGCACAGCTCCTACAATTTCTTCCCAGAAGTAGGAACTGGCTTGGCTTCAGCTCTGTTGGATCCTGATGAGCTTGTGTTCCAGGTTCTTACCTGAACTCTAAAAACACGCCAGGGCAACCACCACCACAACAATGGATGTTTATTTAAGGGAAGGCAGTGTCCCAAGAGCAGAGGCTGGGACCTGGTGCCATGAAAGGAACCAGCTGAACACAACACCTGCCACAAAGATCCAATGCTGCAGTTTAACTGGAAAATTGCAATGAGGATTTTCCCATAAAGGCGCAAAGCTGATCAAGTTACATGCCTTTATTTTCAGAGACTGTACAAAATTCTACCTTCCAGAAGGAAGGTTTTAACACTGTCTCCCCACTCTCCTCACTGGCTGTTCCCAGATTGCCTCAAAGGAAAGACACGGGCAAGCAGGGATGCAGAGAGGCAACTGCCATGGAAAACAGGGAAACCCACTTACCTACAGCAGAGGTGAAATGTCCTTTCTGGCCTGCCCTCAGACTCAGATTTGACATGGACAATCTCACACACAGAATTGGTCTCTGCATCTAAAGGGAAAACGAAGCAGAACTTCATGTCTACCTCCACATTTAACTCCAAAGCATTTCCCCCATGCTCAGTGGCGGCCCCCAGCCCACACACTCCAGCCCTGCCAGATTCCAGCTGTGGGAACATTACCTGCACTGGCCAGGGCCCGCACCTGCAGCGCTTCCAAAGGGATCATGTGGCGAAACCGGAACGGATCCCAGTCTTCGTAAATTGAGGCTCTATGTGATCCTCCCTGGAAGGATTTCAAACACTGTCAGGAAACGAGACACCCTGGGGCAGGCAGACAGTCCTGTGCTCTGTGCTGAGGGCTCCCAGCTACAGACCTGCTGCAATCCTGATTTTGTCCCCCCAACACCTCCCTGAGGGGCCTCTCTGCAGAGACCTTGCTGGAATCTGGGCTAGAGCAGCCCTGAGGCCCAACAGCTCTTATCAACGCCCCCCAAAGTCACCCAGCCCAGCTCCGGGTGCACACACTCAGGAACACATCGGAGTTTTGCTTTTCACTCTAAAGTCCCCCTGGGCCAGCTGCCTTTCCCAATGCAGGCACCTCAAATCCCTCACAAGTTTCACTGCACCACCATAAACTGTGCCCCCACTGCAGCACTGTCAAGCTCAGCTTTCGCTTGGAATCCCAAACTCCAGTGGGATCCCTGAGCCACTCCTGATGCTGCTGAGAGCAGCCAGCACTTGCTTGGTGGCACACAACACCCAGGGCACTGTGTGAGGTGACAGACATTAATGAGCTCTCAGACACTCACACCAAAGAATCAGAGCCAAGAGACACATTCACAGTGACATCTTCATCCCTGACAATCCACCCCACAGCAGGGAATGGATGTGGCAGGCATGGCAACAAAGGATAAAGGAATGCCTGCTGTGCCCACTCAGCTCCTCAGACACCAGGCACCACATATGGCAGAGCACATCACAGCTCCACAGCTTTGTGGAAAGCAAAACTCCATCATAGTCCCAAAAATGCCCACGACATCACCCAAACAGTCCCTGCAAACTTACGAGTTTCTTCTTCTGTTTGGAGCCATCCTTGTACACAAGGACCACAGCAGTTTTGAACACTGGAGGAGAAAGTTAGAGACAAAAGCCATGGAGTCACAGAGTCCCAGAATCCCAGGATGGTTGGGGTTGGAAGGGGTCTCTGGAGATCACCCAGTCCAACCCCCCTGCCAAGGCAGGGTCACCTGGAACAGGTGACACGGGAATTTTTGATTTTTGGGATGTCTCCATACAGGGAGACTCCACTCCCACCCTGGGCAGCTGTTCCAGGCTCTGCCCCCTCCATGGACAGAAGTTCTTTCTCAGGTTGGGCTCGAACTTGCTTTGTTTCAGTTCATGGCCATTGCTCCTCATCCTGGCACTGGCACCATCCTCTGACACCCCTTGGGGACACTTGTGTGGACTGATGGGATATTTGTATGAATTGACGGGATATTTGTGTGGACTGATGGGATATTTGTGTGGACTGATGGGATATTTGTGTGGACTGATGGGATATTTGTATGGACTGATGGATCCCCTCTCAGCCTCCCCTTCTCCAGACTGACCAGGCCCAACTCCCACAGCCTCTCCTCAAGGGAGCCCATAAGGCTTGGAATGGGTCTCTTCTATTCCCAAGCACACAAACCTTTCACCTGAACCAGAAAAACTACCCGAGAGCAGAACTGAGCATTGCAGCAAGGAGACAAACCCATGTTTAAGTTCCAGCCAACTTTAGATGCTCAGCTGCTTTCAGTATCTGCTAAGGCACAGCTGACAGTCTTTAAGGCATCTGAAATGAAAGTCGTGGGATACAAACCAAATGCTGCCAGCTCAGGTTCCTTCTTCCACTTGCCCAGGGAAGCAGGAGGGTTCAGCCATATCACTGTGTTATGCAAGAGCAAGTCCCCCATGGAAAGGTCGGCGACCTGCCAACACCAACACATGCACAGAGGCAAGGGCTTTAATCAGCTCGAGAAACCTGACGTGAGTTTTCAGCTCACAAAAACTTGCCTGCTGTCTAATGCTGAACAAAATTTCCCCCCCAGCAAACTTCTGGAGTATTTCATCAGCTGGCTGCAAACATGTGCAAACAGACTGTGAAGTTTAGCAACAGATGCATGTAAACCCGTAATTAATGAGCATAAATTAGGGTAAGTTAAACTCAGAGTCCAGCTCTTGAAAGTCAGGGCCAAAACCAGATGTGTTCTTTGCCTTTTGTTCCCCTTCGTCCATTTTTCTCCCTACCAGTTTCTTTGTATTTTGTTGGAAATATTTAAGCACATACTCGGTTTGCGGTAAAGTTTGAGACTGCAACAGGTGCAGTGGTCCCCACAATTGCTGTGGCTCTTGACTTTGTCCAAAGGCTCCTCTGTGGACCCCACATTGCTGGGAATAGACTAAGAAGGGAGTTCCCAACTGCTGGGGGAGGCAGCAACAAGACCTTTCTCCTTACAGTCCCCCAGAGTGACAAACTGAGAGCTATCCCCAGGCCAGGGGGATGTTATCCCATCCCTCCACCCTCCCCTCAGTGAAGTCTGAATTCAGTTCAGGTCAGGTCTTGAGCTGGGATTTATCTGTTTGCACCAGGATCTACTTCAATGGCACAGCAGGAAAGGTAAATACTGGATCCAGTTTAACACACACACCACAGTAACAGCCCTTTCCTCTCTAAATCTGATTGTTACCTCTTTTTTCTCCCCTGTTTGTTCTGCTATGAGTTGGTCAAACACGGCCCCATATTCTTCATGGATTTTCTGCATTTCATTAATGTGGCTGGCAACTTTGTTCATTGTTTTGATGGCCACTGGAAGAGAGACAGAGAGACAGGGGTGAGCAAAGGGAATTGTAACCCTCTGAGAGGAAGGGAGGGGAGGAGGTCCAAGAGCAGAGGTGAACCAGAGGAAAGTGGGGTTAACTCCTCACCATCAAGGTGATAATGCTCTTCACTGTCCACGTCAGTGAGGGCAAAGAGCTCCTTGAGCAGGAGGGGGTATTTGAGTATCCTCTGGATGGGTTTGATGAGGTAAGACTCCAGGGTGGAGGAGTGCTGCCGGCGCGGGTTCTGGGCATCCAGGAACGCCTTGAAAGCAGTGTCTGTCTTGGCTGCAAGATTCAAATGGAGCCATTGGATCAATCAAAAATCATAACTGCTGCCCTAAGAAAGCAACTTTTCCAGGTTTAAATTGGTTTATCCGGAGACATTTTGCAAGGAAGAGCAGATTTATTGGGCCTGCAGAATTAGATTTACGCCCTCCAGGATTTGAGTCACTGACACTCTCCCCGAATGTGCTATTTAGGATTTCACAGCAGGCATCCACCTCCAGCACGGGCAATTTTTAATTTCACTATCCATGACAGAATTTCCTGAGGGGGAAGGGCCCCACAAGGATCATCCAGTGCAGCTCCTGTCCCTGCACAGACACCCAGCAATCCCACCCTGGGCATCCCTGGCAGCGCTGTCCCAACGCTCCTGGAGCTCTGGCAGCCTCGGGGCCGTGCCCATTCCCTGGGGAGCCTGGGCAGTGCCCAGCACCCTCTGGGGGAAGAACCTTTCCTGAATCCATCCTAAACCTGCCCTGGCACAGCTCCAGCCGTTCCCTGGGTCCTGTCCCTGTCACAGGGAGCAGAGAATGGAGCTGCCTGTCGGGAGGATCTGCAGACAGCAGTAAGTACTTCTGGCCTGGCAACTACTTTAGAGCAGCACGAACTGTTTTAATCAATCTGTTCCCTTGAAGCAAAGGCTCAAATTGGACATTTGTGAGAAGTCACCACTTCTAAGCCCCAGTGCACCCACAATATTGGCAAGTCTGGTTCTTGTGACCTCGTTAAACCTTAAAATGCAGCACTCAGTCACAACAACCATCAGGAGCTGGTGAGAGGCGGGAGCAGTAAACTGAGGCTAAAGCTCCAGATTTTGGGAGCACAGGCAGACTGGACACCTGATTGCCATCATCTTTTCTACCTGACTGCTACTGAATTTATAAAATTGCCATTTTCTCTGTTACTCCCTCCACTGGAGCATAAGGAGGGAAGGAAGGAGGAGGTGGTATTTATAGACATACAAATTATTCAGTGCAGGAGCAATTCCACACAATTGCTTTTATTAGAGTCATGTCCCCTGCTGGGGCTGAGGGTTTTTGCAGACAATCACCTGATTTTAGTAAAGCAACTTGAGTTTCAAGTCCAAAAGCCACCTGCACCTCAGCTGAGGACACCAAGTGACACCCGAAATACACTCCCAGGCTTTTGAAGAGATTTATCTCTGGAATACAATTTTAAGTTCTGTATGTGCCATAATTCAAACACAACACTTTGTCATTTATAAATACAGTCAGCAATGGAAAAGAAAAGCAAAATAACCAGATCAACCTAGTCTACAGCTTTAACATTAGGGTCCAATAAAATAATGTCAAAAGAAAGCACAAATGTGACTACCAACAAATCATTTATATATGCATTCCACAGAGCTGCCAAGTATTCTTTGTAGCACAGGGAATAAAAGTTTACAAGCAGAAATGAAAAAAAGAAAAGTGCACAGAAAAAAAAATTTTAAAAAAACCCCAAACCAACCAAGAAACAAAAAAACCCCAAATTTTTGACTGTCAGACATGCAGTCTTATTTTCTTTGGAAAATAAGAGTTCCTCCCTCAATGGCATTGCTGCTACAACGGGAACCATTTGCTTAATGTCTTGGCCAAAAAGGAATTGCACAGAGCACTGGTAACTCCAGGAGATTTACACTTCCACAGGGGAAAACATCCCTGCGAGGCAAGCTGGCCCAGGAGCCAGACCACAGGGCTTTTATCAACAGCCCAGCAAGCCAAGGAACTCTGACATGGAAACTTCTCAGGAAAACTGGAACGAACGCGAGAGGAAGGAGAGAGGGGAGAGAGCACTAAAATATTTCAACAGCTTCCATAAAACATTCTCCCAGGCTGATCCTCTGCCAGTGTTCCACCACATCGGCCGGGGCTTCCGTGGGATTGCCACCAGCAAGGATTCCTGGCACAAAGTCCAGGAGGATGCACAGGTCACCACAGAGCCACCGCTCCTGGTTCTGGAGCACAGCGTGACCCATCAGCACAGAGCACAGAGCCACGATGTGATTCCCATTTAGGAAATCTTCCCACGTGCCAAGGGGGAACAAAGGAAGCGTGGGGAGAGAAGAACTGCAAGCAGGGTGAGGCACCTCTTGTAATGAGCTGCTCAGGTGTCACCACGGGTGGTCCCACAACACCCACGGCACAGAGTGCTCCAGGAGCCTCTCCAGACTTCACTCCCTACTCCAAAGGCTCCTGGAGAGCAGCCAGGCACGTGTGTGCCCCCATTCCTGCCCTGAGAGGTTTGGGCTGCAGTGGCCACAACCAACACACGGCTGTGACAGCTCTGAAAGGGGCTCTTACCTTTCACCAGGACTTTGGGGACTTTCGTGTGGCTGGCACAGAAGGCACTGTACAGCTTGAACCTGTCAGCGTAGTACAGGAAGGATCCACCCAGGGAGAACAACACTTTCTGGGATTAAAGGAAAAAAAAAGCATTAGTAAAAAGGCGTTTAGTTACTCTGCCTTCAGCCAGGTCATCTGAAGCTTCCATCCGGCTTTTGGAGGACAGGACAATGCGGTTTTAGCATGTTTGCACAGCAGGACATCACTGCTGGAGTGAGCCCAGAGGAGGCTCCAGGATGATCCGAGGGATGGAGCAGCTCTACTGGGAGGAACGGCTGGGAGAGCTGGGATTGTTCAGCCTGGAAAAGAGAAGCTTTGGGGTGACCTCACTGAGGCCTTCCAGCGCCTGAAGGGAGCCCAAAAGGAAGATGGAGAGAGACTATTGACCAGGGCCTGGATGAGGATGAGGGGGAATGGCTTCAAACTAAAAAACCAGTAGGTTTAGATGGGGTGCTAGGAAGGAATTCTGGCTGTGAGGGTGGAGAGGCCCTGGCACAGGGTGCCCAGAGAAGCTGTGGCTGCCCCTGGATCCCTGGAAGTGTCCAAGGCCAGGCTGGACAGGGCTTGGAGCAGCCTGGGACAGTGGAAGGGGTGGAACTGGGGGATCTTTCAGGTTCCTGCCACCGTGATTCCCCCACCAAGAAACAGGCCCAGCCCTGGTGTGTGGATTCAGCCTCTGTAACCAGCACCATCAGCCAAGTGCCATCCTGGGGCAGCACTAACTCCACAGGGACTGGGCTCCCAGCTCCAGAGCTGCGTTTCAAAGCCTCACTGACCTCAGCAATGGCCAGAGGCCACAGGGAGGACAGGATGTGTCTGACCTTGCAATGGATCAGGGCACTGAGGAGCTGCAAGCAACACTCGTCCCTCACAAACACACCAAGGGGTTCACCTGCTTGGAAACGAGTCGGTGTTCAGGGTCCAACACAACCCCAAAATGTCTGGGGAACCAGACAGCCCCTGGTGAGGGGCTGAGACCACACGTGGGCAGCCTGGGGACAGTGAGGGACAGAGAGGGAAGCCAAGTGCAGAACTGAAACCACAGAACCCCACATTTCACACCCTGCCTTCAGGCAGGGCCCAGGGGCAGAACTGAAAGTGAGCTCGGTGCAGCTTTTATGGGAAGAGCTGGAAGCAGCAGCAGTTGGCAGAGTTTTCTCTGGAAGGACCCTTCACTGGCACTCCTGTCTTACAGCTCAGAGCACACAGGGGCCACACAGGCCGCCTCCAGGGAAAAAGTGTCTCTGTGCTCTCCATTAAGGGCACATTTCCGAAAACCAGAGCTGTGTTTTAGTTACGTGAGGACAGTGGTCATGACTGAGGCTCATGCTAAACACCTGATGGCAAAGGCACTCATGCACAAAAAACCAAATTCTTTCAACAGTTCTTCTTCCAGGGTCGTATGTTAGCTGAAGAGCAATCCCAGAGGAATTATTATTATTGTTGTTGTTGTTATTATTATTATTATTATTATTCCTGTCCTTTACCAAGGTGAGCACTCAGAGCCAGAGTGGAATTCCCCACAGGAAAAAAACATTCTGTCACCTCCTTGCCATGCCTCCACTACCAGTACCACTGCATTAGACACAAAACGACATTTGTTTCCACATTTCCCTGGGTTTTAAATGAAGTTTACAGAGCTGCAGTTTACATTGCTACCTGTGAACATGCACACTTACTGAAAGCCTGAAGTATCTGCCACCAGGGATTGAAAGTGCAAATACAAAATTCCATCTATTGTTCTGATCTGTAGCCCCAGAGAGCTTCTGAACATGAGACTTGTCAGGACAAGGATTTTATGTAACTTTCCGTTTCTAGCATTTCCTGACAGCTCAAGGCAAGAAATCTGGCAGAAGGGCAAGAATAGAACCAAAAAGCACATGGTTTCTAGTGCTCTATATGGCTAAATGTAGCATAAACTACAACTGCAGGAGGATAATTTTTCAGCAGCACCAGCATCAGCTGAAAATTAATCTTAAATGGAAGTAGATGCAGGTTTTTACATGAAGAGTGGCAACAGTCAGAAAAATATGATGGAGAGTGTTAAAGGTCTCTTAAAAATCTAAACAATGAGACAATGCAAATAATATAAAGAAAATAATTATTACCTTGAACTGCTCAACTTTTTCAAGCTTTTCCAGGTCTGGAACCAGCCTTACTCCATCTTCCAGAGTTTTCAAGAACTCTACCTGGAATGCTACCATTTCAGTCAGATTCCCAAAGAGAACATCCAGCTAATAAAAGGAAAAAAAAAAAAAAAGGAGAATGCTGAAAATATCACTTTGAGGCTAAATTGTGTTTTCTAGAACTGCAGTAATTCTCAGTCCAATTGTATAATCAGTGTGATGTCAGGAAAAAACAAGCTACAGACATTATTGAGCAGCACCTTGATGCTCTACTCAATCCATTATTTGAAAGAAATGGAATTCAGTGAAAATAATTTCAAACAAACAAGCCCACCTGGGTGGGCAGAGTGGAGGGGCAGGCAAAAGCTCTCTGGCAAAAAGACAAGCAAAGGTCAACATACCTCATCTGGTGTGAGGAAGGTTTCTTTCTGTAGAGGCTTCAGGTATCTCTCCATCAGACAATTTAAGTCCTAAAAATTCAGAAAAAGATTCCCATGTTGGTCCCTCAGACTGCCTCTGGGTATTTACTGAGGTGGCAAATGATGCTTACCCAATCTCAGAATTTTTCCTTTTTACACACAACACGAATCTCACGCAGTTTAAGACAGGAAAAGGAAACATCTACACATTTCTAGTTACAAAATCAATACCAGCTCTCAGTGAGCAGTAACTGCACACCAGCTAATGCCTTCTTTCAGTGGTTTAAGCCATATTTTAGGCACAGACTAGAATGGAATGCAAGTTCACCAGCAGACACAGACACAAAACACAGCGCGAAGCAGCAGAGCAGAAAGGCAGAGCTCTGCAGGAAAGCTGAGGCTGAACCCCCACCTTGACGTAGGTGCGCTCGGTCTCCAGCAGCTCACAGATGACCTTCCTCAGCTTGTCTGCGTCCGTCAGCTGCCTCATGGTGCTCAGCTGGGGCCCTGCACAGTCCTGGGGGGGAGCACTGCAGTCAGAGGGGTTCATTTCATGCAGACTGCGACAGAAAGCTGCGACCTGCTCTGTGCTCTTTGGAGAGAAGGGAGAGGAAAGAGCAGTGGTAATAATGAAGTAAGAGCCAGAGGAACAATGGGGATGAGAGGGGTTGGCAGCTGAGCAGCTGCAGCTTGCGGACTTTTCAACAGGCACCAAAAGTGTCTGTCCTGTCTCTCTGTGATTGGGGATAAAGGGAAAAAAAAAGGAATTGTAGAATTCGAAATAACTGAAGTGCTGTTCAACTCCATTCCTGGTTTCAAACACACATGAATTTTGATTAAAATAGGCTCGTCCAGCACTTAAGATTGACAAACTCACAGAGAGGCCCAAGAATTGGGAACCAAAAATGCCTGTGCAAACAAAACACACACCCCAGCCCCCTGCCAGTTCCCCAGTCAGGGCTGCAGCAGTCCTGTGAACAGCTCTGCTGACACAGAGGCAGGAACCACTCACGCTGGCCTTTGGGGAAGCAGAGCCTCCCAGCTAAAGCCTCTCCAGGCTCCCAGCACAAGCTCTTTGGGAAAGCAGCTGTATCCCTAAGCCGTGTCTGGAAATGTGCCTGGCAGGGTGAACTTCTTCCCCGTAAGAGCCGTTTCCCAGAGCTGCTCCATCTCGCTGCTTTCTTTAATATTTAATCAGCCGCCTATATAAAACTCCAGTTATCCTCACTTCACCCCCTCGTGTTAGATCACTTCCTCACATCTTTCATTACTCCAAAGAGTTTGGAGCAGGAATAGTCTCTGGTGTCAGTGACGACAGCCCCAGGCTTCCAGGATTGCCAAGGCAGCCGTGGACTGCCTCCATCCCTCCCAGAGACCTGCAGGGAAAAGAGCTGCTCCAGTGACCACACCTGACCATCCTGCCAGGGCATCTCCACCCAGGCTCAGGGATTTCCCAGAACTGCCTCCATAACCCCCCAGCTCAGGAATTTCTCCATGAAAAGGGTAGGCAGGCACTGGCAGGGGCTGCCCAGGGAGGTTTGGGGTGCCCACCCCTGGAGGTGTCCCAGGAAGGCCTGGAGGTGGCACCCAGCGCTCTGGGCAGGGGACAAGGTGGGGATGGGGCACAGCTGGGACCCCATGGTCTCAGAGGTGTTCTCCAACATGGATAATTCTGTAAGTCTGTGAAACAACTGACCCCAAATCAGTCTGTTCAACCAGAGAAATGTGAAGAGAGCAGAGGAGAACAAAACTAACCCCCAAAAAAACCAAACCAGGGAAAAAGGGAAAAAAGAGAGAATAAAGCACATCCCCACCTCGCAGTTTGGAGACAAAGCTCTGCCCCTGGGACATCACTTCACTCCCACCCACTGGTAGCTGTGATCTCCACATTTTTTAAGCCATGCAGTCTGCTCACACAGAGCTATTTCCTCTCCACGCACCTACAATCCATGCTAGGACAAGGGATGATTTCCCCCCTTTCCTTAGAGGTCTCTTAGGGCTGCAAGTGCTCCCCTGAGGTCCCACTGCACAGCACATGAGCAAAGATGCTCATTACACAAAGGATCATTTACTTCAAGACACAAGTGTAAGCCAGGAACTCATTGTAACTGGCTGTCTATACAAAAATGCCTTTTGGACACACTTTATTACAGGGAAAATATTCATCTTCAGTTTCTGAGGCTTAACTCAAATGTGGAAGAAAGGAAAAATATTACAAGTTGAGGGCAGGAGGAAGCAGTGAGTTGGACCAGTCCATGCCAACTCACTCTGCTCCTGGCATGTGTCACTGAGATTTGAGATTTATTAATCTTAATTATTTAATAATTCCTGTTACTTCTCAGCAAGGTTCCACCTATACTGGCTGTACTCTTAAGTATAAAGCATACCCAAACTTTTGGATCACATCTGCATCAGATTTCAGCGGGTGTGACCTTGATCCCAACAGCCCCAAATCCCCAAAGGGCAGCAGGTGAAAGCCTGGCTCCAGCACAGGCCAAAACACCTTCCCAAGTGCCCTGCTCTGCTGGGAAGGCACAGAGAACTGACAGCTCAGACACGATGATCTGAGCCTGCAGAGACCCGCACAGACAGGGTTGGGCTCAGCAATGTCTGGCTTTGTTAGCACTACCTGAGGCAGACGGTGTTCTGCTTTAAGATCCAAATGCACAGATAAAACCAGTTCTAATGTATAAAGCACAATCCGGAACCAAACCCCAAAATAAACCAAGTGTTTTAAGCGGTTCCTACCCTGCAGATCCTCCCATCCTGTGCATGCTCCTGCAGGGAAAGATGGGTCACCCAGAAAGAGAGCGCGAATCTGCTCCGGGCGTGAAACACCAGCTCAGCACTGAAGTTGAAATAACTCACGGAGGCATGTGGTGTGCCCCAGCAGGAGCAGTTACACCCATATGGCAGGAAGGAAGTGTGGAGGACTTCCCAAAGCCTTATCTCCACTTGTGCACGCTCAATAAACCGCTCCAGCCACGGCCAGCGCTGCCTTCCCGCTGCCCTGCCACACCTCCTGGGGAACTGCCCACATTTCACACCCCACGCTCTTTGGACAGAGTCTCCAGCACAATCGTGTTCACAAACCTGTTCTCGTGCTTGTTCACTGAACAAACAGCTGTGGTGTGTGAGCCCACCTGAGAGGGGAGGCCTCCCAAGGTGTCTCCTCGAGGCTCAGGGCTCCTGGCCACCACAGAGCCCTGGTAAGTGATCAGCACGTGCTGAACTTTGTATTCTCAGCCAAGGGATATAAAGCATTGGCTCTGCATATATTACCCTTCAGACATAGACCACTGACCAAGTCTGGGACCAGAGCAGATCCAGCTGCACCCAAACCCCTCTCTGAGCTTAGCAAACAATGGATCCTTTCTGACCCTCATCCCTCAACGGGAAGTTGCAGTAAACAACCAAGTGAACCTTGCCATCAAGCCTTGTTAAACCATCATCATACTGACCAGCAAACTTCGTTACCTTACCAGCTCATATCAATAAAAATACCGGTGCTTCTCTCCTAGGACTGAAATGCACGACTCCACCTGCAACAACTGCTGTGCTTCATCCCTGAGCACAATCCTGTCCACCTGGTATTCCCTCTAAGAAATCCATTTCCTGACACTAAGCAGACACACATTGCACATGGGGGGCTTCAGGGCACAGCTATTTTGGTGAAAACTCTCAAGCAGATTTCACAAAAACCTCTTTGTCCCCATTTTCCCAGAAAAAGTAGATAGAGTAGGGAAGGTCTGGAACAGAAACAGATCCTTTTATCTCCCTGCACCAGCTCTGCCAGCAGTGACAATGACGGCACTAAACCAGGATTTCTCTAGGAGAATTATGGCATCACACTTCAGACACAATCCTGCAGGCAATCCCTTCTAGCAAGCTGAAAATGAGACTGAGGACTGCCACACCTGGGCGGGAAAGTGGAGTTCACAAGCACATTAACCTCTCCTCGGGAAGGGGCTCAGCACAGGAGCCAAGCTCACATCCTTCCCACGGAGGAGGATCAAGGACATTCACAAGCACGGGGCTGCTGCCCACAGTGCGGAGCTTTGGCTGCCCTGTAGTGCTGAAAGCCATTTCCTCCTGTGCTTGCCATGCAAGGACATCCAGGTGCCCGGGCATCAGGCAGCTTGCCCCTGGAACAGCACAGAGCACCTCTGGGCAGCACACTCCAAGCAGCAGTGCCCTCCCAAACACAGCAAGACAAACTGCATCCTTCCAGCGCTGCCAGCGCCGTGGCACGGCAACAAAGAGCCTCCGCAGGGCACACGCGTTCCAGCTCAGCCTGGAATTCGGAACCTGCCAATTAACCAGCACGACAGTCCCGCAAGCGCCGGCTCCCGAGCCCATCCCCTCGGATCTGCTCACCAGGTACAGCATGCGGTACAGGGAGTCCCCGTCCCTGCCGGCGCTCCCGCTCCGCAGCTTTCGGTTCCCCCTGCGGAGCGCCGACATCGCGGCAGCGGCAGCGCTGTCACCGAGCCGGCAGCGCGGCCCCGGCGCTGCACATCCCCGGCTGCTCCTCCCCGGCACCCCGAGCTGCTCCTCCCCGGCACCCCGAGCTGCTCCTCCGCCCGAGAGCGGGGCNCCCGGGCCTGCACATCCCCGGCTCCTCCTCCCCGGCCCCCCGAGCTGCTCCTCCCCGGCACCCCGAGCTGCTCCTCCCCGGCACCCCGAGCTGCTCCTCCGCCCGAGAGCGGGGCAGGGCAGCGCCCACCTTCCTGCCAGCGCAGCCTCCCCGCCCGCGCCATCTGCTCACCGCATCCGCGGGGTCCCGAGCCGGGCGAGCCCAGAGCCGCTGGCAGCTCCGGCACAGGGGCTGGAACGCAGCCTGGGAATATCGGGAATATCGGTGTGCGCTGCCTGTGGCTGGGCAGAGCCCGCTGGCTGCGAGCGCCGCTGCTCGGGAATACCAAACAGCAGAGGGGACACGGCTCCGAATGAAAGGAACTTAAAAGAGCCGGTTCT
This sequence comes from Melanocharis versteri, assembly GCA_013397845.1. Classification (NCBI taxonomy): domain Eukaryota; kingdom Metazoa; phylum Chordata; class Aves; order Passeriformes; family Melanocharitidae; genus Melanocharis; species Melanocharis versteri. The sequence goes on from VZTG01006070.1 coordinate 58,122, forward strand.
GCCGCTGGGAAACCGACCCCGCAAACCCCCCTTTTAATCCTTTCACGTCTACTGCAGCACACTGAAGGTTTGGAGACTTATGCTGGTCTCGAGTAATGCTGCAGAGAGCAGCCGACCTACTTTTCTTGGAAAAAATCCCTCCAAGTGGCACAGGCGTGCACACACAGAGCCCATCAACCACGCTCCCCCAAGCACCACTGCTGCCAGGTAATTGGCCTTTACTGCCACAGGCACATGTCTGCAATCAGAAACAGGGAGAAAACAGTGTCCTGCAGGAATTTCAACTGCTGACACTTCTTACAACACATCCCCAATTAAATTCAAAGGACCACGACAGGAAAAGAAAATAGACAAAGACTGATGCTGAGATTCAATACAGCACCTATTTTAGCCTTTGACAACCTGCAACATCAGGAACTTGCACATACACTCCATTTTCTGGGTACCCCCTTCGAGCCTCAATATTGAAAAGGCCAAAACAATCAGGTGACCACAGGGGAAAGTAACCACTGAAGAAATTACTCTGGTGTGAAATGTTTCTGATGTTCTGTTGAACGGAGGCTGACAGAGGGGCATCCCCCCCGTTTCATAAACAGCCTGAAATTTGGTGCTAGATGAAAACAAGCCTGAAAAGGTGGCAGAGAGCAGGCTTTCCTTTCCCCCACCCTTTTCCCTCATAGCTCTCTCCTCCCCTTGGCTTCCACATGAAATGGGGATAGAAAGGAAAGCCAGAAGCCCACCCCAGAGTAAAAACAACTTGTAGAAAACCTCAGGCCAGTGCCAGTTGCATGGCTGAAGGAAAAGGGTTGCACCTGGAAAGCGCCTTGCTTGCTACCCTTCACACAGATGTCATCCCAAGAGATGAGAGGGTGAAATTAGATAGGAGTGAGTCCAGAGAGCAGCAGCTATCCCACACCACGGACACCTCAGCCCGCCTTGGGAAAGGGTTTCCAGTGTTTTACCAGAACAGACACAGACACCTCATATTCCCTTATTCTACAGAATGGAATCATTACTTTGACAACAGTGATGCAGAAGAAAGCTCCGCATTATCAGGCCTTTAGGATATACAGAAGACAAGCTTCTCAGAAAAGGGAGGAATCCTCAGAGCTCCTGCTGCACCTCCAAACCCTTCAGCACCACCACGGCTTGGAGGCTTCTGCAGATTAAGAAGCAAAAGCACCACTCCTAAGGAAACACACACCCACGTGCACACACACCGGGCNTCCTGTGTCACACAGCCCCCTGCCACCTGCCTGGCAAAGGTAGCAGGGACCAAGCCCAGCTTTTGGTGGGATTTCCCCCACTTACCTTCACACAAAGCCTGTGCTAGAGAGCAGATGAACGCAGGCTGTGCGCACCTCGCTCCTCTCCTCTTGCCATGAATCATTAATGCTGCCCTAGGATCTCTTTGCTGGCTGGGCAGCCTGGGAGCTTCCCGGGGCAGCTGGGAGCTGTCCCTCTCTGCAGTGCTCCGTGGGCACGGATGGAGCCCTGCCCCAGGGCCGGCACACGACACCCCAAAGGCTATTTTGGGATCTCCAGCTCCTAACGCTGCCCCTGTGCTGGAAGGAGGGGAGCTCTGCATTTAGCTGGGGAGCTCTGATGCTGGTGAAACGGGAACATTCCCCTGCTGACCAGCGGTGAATGGATGGGAGTGCTCCTGCCCTGCTGCAGCCAAGAAGGGCAGAAAAACAAAGGGAGTCTCCCCTGAGCTCCAGCATCCACGGCTGGGGGCTGCAGCAGTGAGGGAATAATGGGGAACATGGCACGAAGGCAGAGCCTCCCCCTTCCCACATACAGAAATAACCCCTGTGAAACAGCACTGAGGACACCAGCTTAATCTTCTGTGCCATAATCCCAGGAGCATGGAGAGGTGTGGGAGTGCATGGACAGGAAAACACCTTTGTTTTTCTCCTCACCATCTGCGACTTCCCACGGAAAAACACACACTGCAAGAATCCTTCCTTCCCATGCACATCAGCCTTCCCAAGCACATAGAAAAGCCAAGGGATTAGGAAAACCCTAGCTGAGCTTTTTTTCTTCCCCACTATCATATACTGGAATTTTCTACAGAATAAATTGGGGGTTTCTACAGTCAGCAAGGAAGGCACTGAGTACAGAGCAGGGACAGAAGAACCCTTGAGTTTGCCAAATTGAGTAGGTTAGATATTTTCCATAGGTACCTGTGTCCTTCATTTGTGGGAGAACATTTCAATCAGTTTGAAACAGGAAAAAAAATGCCTCACTCTCCTTCACCCCACACAAATACAGAGACATATTTCTGTATCCCAAAAGGAAACTCGCAGTGATGTCTACATTTCACTGCCAAACAGGCAGAAGCTCCTCCCGTTGGAAACCAGGGCTCCTTGGAGTTGGGAGCTACTCCTCCAGGATGGAATATTAAGCATTAAAGCTGCTAACACCCATTTCTCAGTTTGACTAAATCTGCTGAGCTGCAGAGCTAATCGGGTAATCCTGACGCCTTGTGCAGGCAATTACAGCTCTGAGCATCCGGGAGACAAGAGGCAAAACCCCCCAGCCTGTGCACAGCTCAGCAACAGAAAGCCCTGGAAAACCCATGGAGAGCACTGATTCCCAGCAGCCAAGTGCTGTGCTCAGTGCTCTGCCACAGCTTCCTTTGACAGAACAGACTCTGCTCACAGCACATGAAAATCCCACATATTTACAGTTAGAAATCCCAGAATATCAACAAACACCTCCACTTACTGAAGAAGAAATTTACAGCTCAAAATCACAAACTATCAACAAACGCATCCACTTACTGAAGAAGAAACTTACAGTTAAAAATGCCAAAGTAGCAACAAACGCTTCCACTGACTGAAGAAGAAATTATTTGTACTTACATGAAAAAGTTCCTCAATAAAACCTGGAAACAAACTGTATGAGTAATCACCTCCTCTGTGAGCATTTCATGTTTTCCCTTATCTGACTTCCACTGTCTGGCTATCAAGGACAAAACTCCAGGCCAGAGCAACACAAGGGATCAGGAAACAAGAGGCCAAGGTCTTTTCCTTCCTTCCTCTGCAGTAGAGCAGCAAGGGACCAGCCCAGAGCTCACTACAACAGAGCTTGGTTAAAATAGGAGAGAAACACCAACAGACTGAGATCTAATTCTCATTAGATCATTAATTGTAAAGAAAAATAGCTGTAAGCTCTCAGCATCACCTATATCACAAATACCTAAAGGCAGTCAAGACAATCTCACTGATTGTGCCTCAGAAGCCACCGATCATCACCCATTGCCACCGAGTGTGAACCACCAACCACTCCCTCAATTGATGGCAATTAGGAACCCATTTGCACAAGCTCTTAGCTATAATTGGAGAGTTTTGCTTCAGTTTAAGGTAGATTGGCTATGATTAGTTCGCAGTCAGAAGCCTGCATGTGAGCGATGCTATTGTTTTAAGGAAATACAGTGTAACTTATATTTGTCCTAAGCCTAGCAATCAAGAAAGACTGAGAAATCCTAATAATCCACATGGTTTAGTGGAGCTGCTCAGGGGATGGAGGTGATAAACCAGCCCATTTAAAAACGGTGTGGGGACATTATCACAAGGTACTGAAGATGTGAAGCCACCCTGGAAAGGGGCACCAGTCTTGCTGAAGAGGCAGCAGGTGATGTGCCACAATCAAAGCCGTGGCTTGTTCCATTCAGGATCATCCATAAACACCTTCAAAGTCAAACCAGAGCTTTCCCAGGAAAGGTGCTCTAGTCTGGCTGCTCTCCCTGACAGGTGTGTTGGGGAAGATGAAACAGGGAAGTTTTATTGCCTAGCCAAAGATGCTGAGAGCATGGAAACTACAGGTGAAATAGAAATGAAGGCATACTTTGAGATACCAGGCCTCAGTTACTGAACAACTGGAAAACAATGGTGTGGCTAACTGAAGATAATCCCCTTTGATTGAACAATACCTTCTGCTAGCAAACAGGTCCAAGGGTCAGAGCAGACCCTGCTAGCCTGGCAGTAAGGGTCCAAAGAGTGGTTTTTAGGGTTTAAAATGTAGCACAGTAGGATAATGCATTGATTCTTATAGGCTATATGTAAATGATATAGGATTTGTATCTTGTACTAGATTGGTTGATGAAAATCAGAATATGCAGCACAGAAGATGATTTATTGTAATGTACATGAGAATCTTACGTACTTCTCACTCTTTTCTCACTTCTTCTTTACTTCTTAGCACTCTCTTCTGCTCTCTCTTGCTTCTCTGGCCTGCTTCGAGCTGCGGCTGGCAGCTCCAAGCAAGGCCCCTATAACGCGGTGTCTACGTCCTTAACAATAAACCTCATGCTCTAAAACCAAACTGTAGAGATCTCTCATCACCATCTGTCCCGACCGTCCACCGAAACATCAACCATACAGTATTCTTACAAGGTGAAAATTGAGCCTCCTCACCTTGCTCATTTTGTCAGCCTCGTCAGACGACTCCAGGTCCTGCGCTTCCGCCTCCTCGGGGGCCGCCTCGGCCGAGCTGTCGGGGTCACTGCAGAGGGAGTGCCCTGCCGAGAGCGACACGCGTGTGAAAACACGGCCAGAACTCCCCCAAACCCCCAAGAAAAGCTGGGTGCAACCATGGGGCTCCCTTGGAACACGAGCACATTCCAACAAGAGCTTGTGCCAGAGGCGCCCAACGACCTCCAAGGAGGGTTTGCAGCACGGGTTTAAGGACAGGTGTAAAAACAAACAGGTTATGACCAGACAGCATTTCACTGGCAACTACAGATTGAGAGATAAGGCTAAAATGTCACATTGAAATTCTGACAGGCAGCATTCATAGCTTGGCTGGTGAGCAGTGCCAAGGACCTTTCCACCCCGGTGGTTGCACATGGAGCTGTGGTATGCAGCTCTTGGTGCTGGCCAGCCCTGGCTCGCGTGGGACATGGTGATTCCACTGCCTCTGTTTCTGGCCTGGCACACCCCCTTGTTGAGAAAACAAACCCAGTTACAGCAGTTTTTAAGAGCCAGGACCCAACATTCAGCTGCTGCTCAGGCAAGCTTTTAGACCCCATTATCAAAAACAATCTGCATGACTCTGCAAGATTTCCCACTTTGTTGTGCCCGGAGGTAATTTGGAAAAATTGGAACTCAGAAATCTGGAAATAAATTCAGAACATATTCTGCACACTAAGATGGAGCCAAGTTGGGCATTGATGAAATGGAAAAGACATAAAAGGCAGCTCAAAGCTCAGGCCCCTCTTCTGAAAAGGGAGGATTTACCTTGGAAAAAGATGTGCCTGGAGGGGTTGTTCGGCAACACAGAATCTATCTGAAGAAGTGTTTTTTTCTGTAAGAAGGTCAGTTTTCTGAGCCTTACCCAGATTTTATCAAATCTCACTATCAGCTTTCTGCTCTCCCTATTAACGCGTAAGAAAGAATTCTTAAACCCCTCAAGGTGTCAATTCAAAAAACCAGAGAAAATAAGTGCCATAATTTGTGTGGGACAGTCTGTGTTTTTTCACTGCAATTAATTTCCCTTCTCAAGCCGTGTGAAATGCACCTTGCAGCTGTTTCTCACCCCAAACCAAGGTAATAATATTTGTTCATATTACTTTCAAGCCACGTCCTTTTCTTTCCCTGTATGTTAAAGCCCCACTTAATATGTTTCCTGTACTTTTAGCCAGCAGACAGGAATCTTTCAGTGCAGCAGTCACACAGCACGTGTGCTCAGGCTGTTCCTGATGTCTTTGGCCACCAGGGACCTGAGCAGGGTTATCTGCTGCGTGTTAAATGCAACCAGAGCAATAAAGCTGCACGTTCCTGCCCGTTAATACCTGCCAGTTACCGTCCCACTTCTGTCAGGATCGTTCCATCACCTGCTTTTTGCCCTGTGAATCTTTATTTAGCTCTGCCAGGAGAACGTGCTGCTTCCCTTCCTCCTGACCACTGCTGTTTGCTGCCTTCACGCGACGTGAAGGAATTAGAAGGGGAAATCCAAAAAAGCAGCAGGAAAAGGGGGTCAAACCCCTGTGGCCCCAGCACAAAGGGAGGTCACAGGAGCCCCCGGCTGCCTCAGCAGTGTCATACCTGTGACAGTGTGACCAGTGCCCGTTAAATACCTCCCACTTGTGGCTACAACCAGCACAATAGAAGGAAGTCCTCTATCACTGGAGCAAAGGTGCTGGGGTTTAAAGGCCTGGAGAATCATGGAAAGCTTCAGCACCAGCCCAGCAGTTGGCTATAATTTTCCACAGCTGCTGTTTCCGATTTGCAGGGTTGGTGTATCTCAAGGTTTTAATGAGACTTCCACAATGTGTGGCACCTCTCTTAAGGCCTCCTTCTTGCTGCCAGGCTACACATATTTATTTATTACTATTTACAAATTTATTTCAGTGCTGTGGGAATAAATACCCCAAGCCAAGCTCTGCCAGCTGCAGCACAAAGCTCCAAGTGTGCCGCCTGCTAACACGAAATATAAACCAGGAATCCTGCACCTCAGTGCCTAAGCTTCAAAAAAACCCCACTATCATCTATTCGGGCAGTTTAACAGCAGCTTCCTTCATCCAAATGCTGCCAGGGAATGGCCCTGTCATGACAACAGAATACCTTGCTGAAGAGGCTGTCATTAAATGGAACATTTTTGATAGGAGTTGTTAGGGAATGGTGTCTCGGATTAAATTTTTATTTAAGATGATGTTTCACCTATAAATCCGCAACAAAACAGGCGACTATGTACTTTTTTCTCCCTTGCAGAGGAGTTCTGGTTAGCTCTGAAACACTGAACTACGAAAGGGGCGCGTGCCCTGGGACCCCAGGGAGGGAAGGAGGGATTTCCACGGGAAATCGGGAACACCAGCCTCGCCTCCTGCAGGTCCAGGCCCGGCGCGGCCGCCAGAGGGCGAGGCAGCACCGCAGGAATTTGGGGAATTCGGGATGAAAAATGAATTCTTATCCCAAATCCTTCCGGTGGCTGCTGCAGGAAGTGCCCCGGAATTGTTACATCAAGCACTGAATGAGAACAGTGCTAAAGAAGGTCTGAAATCAGCCGTCAGCCTCGTGAAAATAACCCTGAAGAAATCAGGGTCACGGGTGGCCTCAGCTGGTTCTGAAATCCAAATTACTCAGCCCAAGGGGGCCTGTGATGGACGAGGATGGAATAAAAACCAGTGGCCATTCTTACAGTGCAGTGGAAGTTTGTTTCAGTTTCACAGCTCAGATTTAGGCTGTGTGGTAGTAACTCCAGCCTCTGGCTGCTCTCTGAGTGACAAAATAACAAATTCCCTAAAACACCCACGTGCTTCCTATCTCGGAGACTGATAGACCCATTCCAAGCAGGGGGGCACTTTCTGTTTCAGTCTTTATCCATCCTGCATGGTGATTGATATGCTTCGCATCATCCTCCATGCTGAAGTCTCCAAAACACAGACACGCAGAGCCTCAGACTCAGACCCTGCCCCACACTGAAAGAAGGCAGTGAGCTGTGGGGAGACCACAAACAGAATCGGGGTAATACTCAAATTCCCAAATCCCCTTCTAAGAGCAGAATACCTTCCTGACGACCTGGGGGAGATCCAAGGCTGTGTTCCCAGCTTTCAGCCCCTCATTCCCTGCACCGAGGGGAGCAGAACGGGCAGGCAGAACACTCCCCGTGGGGAGGGGAGACAGACCCCACTGATCCTTTTAGGCAATAAGGAAAACCTGCTGTGGGGCTCCAGACAGAACCAGAGCTAATCCTCCTCAGCCAAATTTATGCAGGCTGTGTTAGCAGGAGAGAAAGCAGAGCCAGGAAAAGCAATAACAGACGAAAGGAACAAAACTTGTGGCTCTGCAAAGGCAGCGCAGTTCCACGGGGAAAGCATCCATCGAGCCCACGATGGCAGTTCTCACATCAATCAGAGATATAAAACCCAAGGTCACTTCCAGAAGAACCTGCTAAGCAAACACAATGAAGTAACCGCAGCCACAGAGCTGATTTGCAGCTCCAGCCCCAAGCTCAGCATGTGCAAGGGAGTTCCAGATGATGAAAGAGCTGTGAGAGAAGTCGGATTTAACAGGAGCTCTGGCAGACAGTCCAGGGAGGTCGACTCCCAGAAATGCAGCCCTGCTTTGCTCCTCTAGACCTCCCATGGAGCAGCAAGGCACCAGGAAAGCTTCCTTTACAAAAAATGTAACGCATAGCTTTCATATTTTGAAAATGCACAGTATCATTTGCCTCACAGAAAAATAAAATCCACCCTTTGCTGCCTTCACAGCTGATGGAGAATTGCTAGGGAAGACAAGGCTAAGACACCAGCACGATCCCACAACCAGATGCTGGATTCCTGGAGGAGGGATGTGCCCACAGGTGCTGTGTGCCCGCTGGCACTCTGACCCTGGTGAGAGGGGGCTGCACTGCCTCAGGGCCACGGACAGGATCTGTGTCCTACAAATACAGCATTCAGCAGGAATCATGGAGCTGATCTGCCTGGCCAGCCAAACTGCCCCGAATCAACAAGGACACAAATAACTAGGTCAGTGGGTATTTCGTACTTGACTGCTCTCTGCAAGAAGCTGTGGAGCCAAGAACAAAAATCTAAGATACAGCCACAATATCCCAAATAAAAGCACAGACCCCTTTTTAAAATGTCATGCGGATCCCACTTCAGGTAAAAGATCCCTGACAAAGCACAGGATCAGAAGAAGAAAGGTTGGGGAAGATCACCTGCCTCCCAATCACACACTTGGCTGCAGAGCCTTGATTTCACCCCCACCTCAGGCTAAGCCATCCCAAATTATTTCATGTGGCAACCACAACGCTTCCAGAAGCTGCCAGGGACACCTGCACTCCTTCTGCTGGCTGAAGAAATATTCCCCTCCTTTTAGGGGGGAACAGAGGCAGATCCCAGCCCAACATTCCCTGTTTTGAAGGAACACCAATGTCAGGAGAGCTCCAGGTTCTGTGGGAACACAGAAATCCCAGCTCCCAACCCTCTGCTCCCAGGGCAGATACACCTCAGGGAAAAGCTGAGCTATGAGGACTCAGCACTCAGGGTTTCAGTGAAAAATCACAGGCAAGGACAAGAGGCTTGTGAAAAGCTGGTGTTGAGTAGGAAATGGGGGCATCTTGTGGCCAGCTATGGAAGTGTACAGGACTACCTTGATTTTGCAGCACAAAAGCTTAACTGGGAAAACTTCCATGAAAATTAAAAGGGGAAAAACTTCCTGAAAATGTTGAATTCTAGCTGCCTGTGTGGGTTTAGTCCACATCTTACACGAGGCTGCTTTTAGTAGTCCCCTCAGAGGGATTTGCAATAAGCTGTGTGCAAGCTTTTCTTGCTCCTTCTTTTCCATTTGCTATAAATATCACACTCCCCAAAGCCAGTCTCAGCTCAGAACAGTTTTGATTAGCTAGAAACTACTTCATTTTGGCAATTCCAGTGATTTTTTCCTGTATTTTAAATTATTCCAAAAAACTGAAGCAAGAGGTACAACCAGCGTCCTCTTCTGTTGTCAAATCTAGAGAAGCACGTAGAAATTCAGGAAGCCAAACTCGTGGCAAACAATTCCCAGTTGCTATAGATTAACGTTCTGCCAGCTGGGTTCTCTGAGCAGGGCAGTGTGGTGGGCAGGGATGTCCCTTCCCATGGCAGTGTGCTGGGCAGGAATGTCCCTTCCCATGGCAGTGTGCTGGGCAGGAATGTCCCTTCCCATGGCAGTGTGCTGNAAGCTGGTGTTGAGCAGGAAATGGGGGCATCTTGTGGCCAGCTATGGAAGTGTACAAGACTACCTTGATTTTGCAGCACAAAAGCCTAACTGGGAAAACTTCCATGAAAATTAAAAGGGGAAAAACTTCCTGAAAATGTTGAATTCTAGCTGCCTGTGTGGGTTTAGTCCACATCTTACACGAGGCTGCTTTTAGTAGTCCCCTCAGAGGGATTTGCAATAAGCTGTGTGCAAGCTTTTCTTGCTCCTTCTTTTCCATTTGCTATAAATATCACACTCCCCAAAGCCAGTCTCAGCTCAGAACAGCTTTGATTAGCTAGAAACTACTTCATTTTGGCAATTCCAGTGATTTTTCCTGTATTTTAAATTATTCCAAAAAACTGAAGCAAGAGGTACAACCAGCGTCCTCTTCTGTTGTCAAATCTAGAGAAGCATGTAGAAATTCAGGAAGCCAAACTCGTGGCAAACAATTCCCAGTTGCTATAGATTAACGTTCTGCCAGCTGGGTTCTCTGAGCAGGGCAGTGTGGTGGGCAGGAATGTCCCTTCCCATGGCAGTGTGGTGGGCAGGGATGTCCCTTCCCATGGCAGTGTGCTGCGGGATCACCTGGAAATGGCAGGCTGTAATGTCTCTCCCTATTTTTAGGTGTTTTAAAAAGTCCCTGTGAGTTATTCGTGCACCTCATCAAACACACAGGGCCCCTGCGCTCCTGGCTGACCCCAGAGAGTGTAAATCACGGAACCATAAAATATCCTGAGCTGGAAGAGCCTCACAAGGACCATCCAGTCCAACCCCTGGCCCTGCACACACACCCAACAATCCCACCTTGTGCATCCCTGGGAGCTCTGTCCAAACGCTCCTGGAGCTCTGGCAGCCTCGGGGCCGTGCCCATTCCCTGGGGAGCCTGGGCAGTGCCCAGCACCCTCTAATACCCACCATAAACCTCCCTGGCACAGCTCCAGCCCTTCCCTGTCCCTGTCACAGAGAGCAGAGATCGGAGCTGCCCCTCTGGAGGAAGCTGCAGACCCCGATGAGACTCTCCTCAGTCTCCTCTCCAGCTGAACATTCCAAGTGCCCTCAGCCACTCCTCGTGTGGCCCCTCCAGACCCTCCACCATCCTCGTGTCCCTCCTTTGGACACTCCACAAAGCTTTAGACCTTCTGATGTAGTGGTGCCCCAAACTGCACACGGACTGCTTTTCCCTCTTCTTCCCCTTGCCACACCTAGATCCTGTGGGCAAATCCAGAGGAAAAAGCACCTCCTGAGCTGCCCAGAAGGGAGCAATTGGTTCTGTGACTGTCTGTGGGCACAGCCAGAGGATGTGAGGTGCCACAGGTGTCACAGCCTGACTGTGGGCACAGCCACACTGCAGGGGTCCCCCTGTGACACCTCGCAGCTTCCAGAGCCCGCCGGGGCTATCTGCCCAGCTCAGGCTGTAATTCCCCTCCCTCCCACCGTGGAATCTGCACGCAGGAGCGATTCCTGTCCTGAGCCCAGTACCTTGGCCGCTGCCAGCGAAGGCCAGGGCGCTGTCTCCGAGCTCCGAGGGGTTCTCGGGGCGCCGTGGGGGCGGCTGGCCCAGCCTGTGCCCCTCCTCCGGCTCGGGGTGCGTGCGCACGGTGAGGCTCAGCGAGGGCTGCACCAGGGCATCCTTCAGCAGCGCCGAGTCCAGCTCCTCCGCAGCTCTCTGGTTGATCTCCACCACTTCATCCCCAGCTTTCAGGCCTGGGACACAGAGGAACAGGTCAGACTCGCACAGCCGTGTTCCTCACAGACATCAAGGAGCTCTGACGGCTGTTTATGTCTAGACATAATCATTAATGACTGCAGATGACACCCGGGTTTGATGGACTTTGTGAGATCTGCTCTCTGGCTGCTCCTCCAGTGCCACCCTAAGAGCAGAGTGCCCAGAAGTCCCTCACAATGTGCCAGCAACAATTTATCCCCTTTTTCCTCATGGCACAGCCCTGTGCCACACTGCACCCTGCACGACACCCCTGCGACCCTTCCTGAATCCCATGGCAGCACGTGGATCTTCAAAAGGCAGATGTGAGCCCTTGCTAAGTTAGTCATGGCTTTTTTCCAGCCTGATTCCAGGAGTTATTTATAGCAGCAGCGCCCCAGGGAGAAGGGGATGTGCAGGGAAGCAGCTGACTGCTGCTGCCCGGGATGCTGAGGGACAGCGTGCAGCCCTGCGAGGTGACACGGGAATCCTGACCTTCCCCGCGGCCAGCAGGGCCCTCCCTGACCCACAGCAGCGAGCTGGAGTGGGCTTTAACCCCGAATAATCCCCGGGGCCAGGCAGGCAGCAGTACGCAGGGAACAGCAGTGCCGAGAGCCCCGGCTGCTGGACCGTCCCCATCTCCATCCTTGCATTTATGGGGATGAGAGCTGGAATTTACAGCGACCAAAGAGCAGGGCTGACCATCCCTGCCACGCACAGGAGGAGTCCTGGCACCCTGAAAGCCTGCATGAATCCTCCAGGAGACAGAGTACTGACCCACATTCCAGGAGGAAATGTGGAAGGGAGGAGGCTAAAGAGCTTCCCTAGGAAAATGGAGATCTCCCTAAATGCATGTAATTGTGCCCAGAAACTCCAGTGTGGTGTGCAGTTTCAGGGAGAATAAAATGAACTAGATAGAGTAGCTACAAAGTAAATGGACTGTAAAATCATATCTGAAAGAAGGACAAAACAAGGCAAGTCAAGCATTTCGCATTATTTAATTTATTCTACTTAGTGATTCTGTGGCATAATAGTAGCACACTAATAGGCCTGCAACCATAAACATCAGATCTGGGGCTTCATTTACTCTTTGCAGTCTTTGTTTTGGATCATTTGGGATAAGGCATCATGTCTATCTCAGTGCAATCAAGGAGCTCCCATTCCAACAAGGAATGCCTTGCTAAGGCAGACCAACAGAAGAAACAAAAGGATAAATCATAAAAATTACCCAGAGAAAAGAAAAGTTTTCTAATTGGAGGAAAGATTGAAAATGAAATGCAGTATCTCATCTGATGGAGTGCAGTCAAACGCAGACAATGCATGTAAATAATGGGAGGCACAGAGAGTTTTCCTCCCTTCCTCCTGCTACCTCAGGGGATCTTGTCCCCGTATCCTGCCGACTGCTGCTCACACAGAAGTGCCTTTTCAGGTCAGTTCTGAGGAGCTAAGTGTCAGTGAGTTTGCATTGCCTGCTCTAGCACTGCAGCCCCACAGGAGGCACTCTGTGCTCACACATCCATTCACACTGTCCTTCCAGCAGTAACTAACAGCAAACCAGGGAAGCCCTGACGAAACGCGTGTCCACCCTCACCTCACACTCTGTCCCACACAGGAACCCACAGGGTTTCATTTCCCCGTGGCAGCCTGGCAGGGAGTCCCCCCAGCCTCTGCTCGGGGCTTTTGGCAGGATATCCATCCTGTGAGCCAAGGAATGCTGTGGGGCTGAGGGACAGGAAGAGAAAGATGGTCTTTTCACATTTAACCCACACCTACGTGGGTTTCTGAAGCTGGGGTGCAACTCCAGGCTGTCCCCCATTCCCTGACCACTGCTCCTTCCTTGTTTCTGCCTCCACTGAGCCCCTTTGGCCACTCATTCCCAGCCACGCCAGCCAGCTCCACCTTCCCAGGGTCACAGAAACTGCCAGGGCAGTTTTCCATCCACTGGACTGGCTCAGCAGAGTGCCAGAGTCAGCACCAGGCCAAGGGATGCAGCAGCCTGGGGGAGAGCAGCCTTTGGAACAGCTTTTGGCAAGGGCCAGCTGCTGAATAAGCTCTGCAAGGCCATATAAACCATCGCCAAGAGAACTCTGAAGGTGTTTCTGAGGACTCTGCATACACCGATGGGTCATGAGGAGATGAGAATCTTCTCACCCCTCCTGGTCCCCATGTTCTAGCTCAAAATGTGGGTGGGTTTCAGCTGCCCAGCTCCCTGACCGGCCTGTCTGTGCAGCAGGGGAGGCAGTGAATGGGAAATGCAGTGGCATGGTTGGCCTCAGCTTGGATAAGTTGCATTAAACCAGATCCTGCTCTGCCTTGGGACGGGCTGGCAGCCTGGGTATCCCCGCTGACCTCTGCTCCAGCTGCTGCCCTGCTTCCTGCAAAGGCTGGAAGCAGAACCAGAGGCAGCAATCCCAGCCACAAGGAGCACGGAGACGCTTCTCCAGTATTCATGTCACGGTGACTGACCTGGCAGGGCTTTGGGAAGTGTTTTACCTTTCTTGAAAGCCAGGCCTGTCTCCTTGACGCCGTTCACGTACAGCCGGCGAATCCCCTCCTCTTCCACGGAGGACAGAGAGAAACCTGGGGAGACACCCGGTGAGATGGTCAGAGGAAGGCAGCCCCTTCCAGGGTGTCCCAGCCACCACGCCCTGCAGCCAAGCTGGGCTGTCCCTGCCTCGAGCAGGCGGGAATCCCTCCCCTCTCCCTTCCCTCGAACCTTTACAAACACAACGGGGAAGTTCAGCAATGAAAGCGGCTTTAACAAAAACCTGAACTGAATTTCTGAGTGCACACAGAATTCATCTGCAGCCATATTTGAGGATGCCACAGCTGCAAAGTCTTGGAACAGACTCCCAATTCTCTTGCCACCAAAGGTCGCTCCAGGAGGTTTTGCTGTTTGCAGACCAAAGCTGCACAGAGCCATGGTTTGGGACAAAAGCCGGGAATCCGAGAGCCACGGCTGATGTGCCACCCCAAACTCAGGCAAGGTACAACACCTCCCGCTAGAACAGAGTGCTGACCTCCGCTTTTTGAGATTCCTGGGCTGGGCAGGTTTGTAAAAATGCCCCTTTCCCTTTTCCCCCTCCTTTTTTCAGCTGCTTCTGGCACAACCTGTCATTTGCCAAGGCCCAGCTCGTCGCATGTTTCATGCTCACCAGAGACCCACAGAACAGTCCTGGAGTGGAAGTGCTGACACAGCCTCATTTTAAACAGTGCAAACTGGACTGTGAGCTTTGGGCTGGGGGACTTTCCTGCCATTTCTGGGTGACACGGTAAGATAACGATGTGTAAAGGAAATACAATGTGTGGAGTTAAATGCAGGTTGTTTATTTACTGTGGAGAGCTATCTACAGCAGAACATTTGCCTTTCTGAAACTTCATTACTCCCTAAATGAGTGCAGGCAACCATTTGCTCTCTCTTATTCTAGAGACTAGAAAAACATTGACAAACCTCTGGGGGGAGTCGTTTGTTTTGACACGGAATCAGCCACCAGCCAAGAGGTGCAGATGTGCTGGGAGCCTATCCCGACTTTAGGACTTCCTTCAAGTTGATCCTTATGGCTGAGAGTTATTTTTTCATCCATGATTTAAAAATAAAAAAAAAAAAAGGAAGAAGAAAAGAGGGGGAAGAATGTGGCAGCTCAGAAGTGAGAAGCATATGGCCTTTCATGACTTACTGAGCTACTTGGAACCTGCATGCGAGCTCCTCGGGCTGAATCAAATGAAATTTGTGAAGCTCACTCAACACACCAGCTTTGGCAGAGAGAAGAACCCTCGACTAAAAGAGCAGCTGTAAAATATAGTAGTTATTGGTTGTCATCACCACAAAGCCTAACCTGGAAAACCCTCATCCAGAAAAACAGCCGAGTGTGCCCGAGACTGCAGCTTGAGTCAGCACAAAGCATCACTTCCTAAGAGCATCACCCTTTGCAACTGAAAGGCTGGTTTGGGCCAACACCACCCATTAAAACCAGCCTGAGGGACAGCTCAGGCTCTCACTGCGAGGAGATCAGCGTGTCCAAGCAGCCCCAAGCTCCACCTCTCCTACAGGGAATGGATGAGAGAACTGGGTTTGTTCAGCCTGGGGAAGAGAAGGTTTGGGGTGACCTAATTGCAGCTTTCCTGAAGGGAGCCCACAGGAAAGATGGAGAGAGACTCTTTGCAAGGGCCTGGAGTGGCAGGACAAGGGGGAATGGCTTCAAACTGAAAGAGAGCAGGTCTAGATGGGATACTGGGAAGGAATTTTTCTCTGTGAGGATGGGGAGGCCCTGGCACAGGGTGCCCAGAGCAGCTGTGGCTGCCCCTGGATCCCTGGCAGTGTCCAAGGCCAGGCTGGACTCCTGGAGCAGCCTGGGATAGTGGAGGGTGTCCCTGCCCATGGCAGGGGGTGGGATGGGATGAGCTTTAAGGCCCCTTCCAACCCAACCCATTCTGGGATTCTGTGATTCCCCCATGAGAAGACCTCTGCCTTCCTCAATCCATCAGGTCTAAATGCACACGTAGCTGCTTCTTAATTCATCTTTCAGCCATACCCATAAATCCTGCAGTTACTCCTGGCAGAAAGGGCATAAGGAGCAATTACACAGGTTGTCATCAGCTTCAGGAGATGAGAGATGGGCAGCTGGCGACAGCCTGGAAATGGTCATCTCCCACTCGCAGTTAACCCCTCCACAGACAGGGAACGTGACCCTATCCTGTTTTATCCCCACAGCTGTGACAGTGGCTGGATCTCACAGCACCTGCAGCAGCAGCACAGCAGTGCCACTGTTCCACTGCCATGCAGCCAGGAGAGAAACACCTCACCCCAGCGTGTGTGCAGTTTGTACACACTCGTGGACAGCAGGAATGTACAGCTCCCATCTGGCTGGCTTCCACAGGGGCTCCACACAAACAGCACAGGAGAGGAAGGGCAGGAGTGGGTGGAAGCCACAGCGATTGCATAAGCTGGCATTCCTGCCAAAAACATTATCATCAAACTGTGCATGGACTCTGAAACACAGGTGAGAAGAGATGGGTGGTGACCCAGGCAGAGCCTTCTCTTGACTGCAAAGTTCTGATGACAGGAGAACAAAAATCTGCATCTCTGAGTGCGCGTGGCCTCACCAAAGCAGCTCAATAGCTGAACAAATGCACCTCCAGATAGCCCCCTCAGCCCCCTGGCATAACCAGCTGCTGGTGAACATGCCAGCAGGTTCCTGATACATCCAGGAGCTGGAAGCCAAGGATTCTTACTGATTTCTGCCCTTACAGCCCTGGCAAAGAGGGGAAGAGCACCAGCCAAAGAGGTGAGAAAGTCTGTGCTCAGGCACCAGCAAAGCATCCCACCGAGAGATCCAACCCTGGCCAGACCCTCCAGGAGTGCCTCTTACTACCACAGGCACACTGGTGGGAGTGCAAACACCACAGAATGTTCCCAGGTGAGCTCTCCCTGAGATGTGGTGTTGGAACGAGGTGATCTCCAAGGCCCTGTCCAGCCCAAACTGCTCCAGGATTGTGTGATTTCAGACACACTTGTCACTGGATGAACACACAAGGAGACACACACAGACCACAGAAACCCTTCTGCCAATTAGAGGCAAACCACATTTGGCCATTTGCCCTCAATGAGAGAGAAGTCAGCTTTTTTTGGGGTGCTTTTAGCATTCCCTCCCTGCTGGGTCAGAGCACTGCACAGCTACATCCCACACCCCACACAGCTGATCTCATTTCACAGGACACCACAGCGCATTTCATGGGTTTTTTTCCATTCATCACTTAGAAAAAAAGAAGAAAAAGAAATAAACAGGAAATGCCACGAGAGCCCCAACTCTTGCAGTGCTTTCAGGCACTGCATAAATATGAACCCTGAACCATCACTGGGCTGGTGAATATTTCTTTCTCAGGCCTTCAATATTCAAGCCCCAGTCAGTCCCAGTGCTTTGTAACAGAGCTCAATATTCCAATGGCCTGCAGCTGTATAATAAGCACTTTGGGGATTCAGAATTATTCTACTCATTAAAACAGAATATTTAGATAAACAGCAAAAAGATGCAGATTGGCTTCCCGTGGGGTAGGCTGCACAGATAATTCTAAAATACACCCCAGAACTGTAATTGCCAGGCCAAAGGGCAGACTCAGCAGGCTGGAGGGCTGTAACCTGAAATACCTGAAAGCTGAGAGTATGAACTACACAGAGATGAGAGATCCTGCTGAAATTACACAGGGAGGCCTTCGCCTGCTTTATGTTTTGCACAGATCTGCCATGTGTCAGGTCCTGGCTGCAGGCACCCGTGGGACATCCTGAAGGGCTGGAGCATCCATGGGACACCCTGGAGCCGGGCATCCCCAGCCTCAGGAATGTCAGGGCCAGGCAGGAACCCACCTCGGGAGCCCCTGGCAGGTGAGAAGCAGCCCAACAGCCTCTCTGGAGCTGCCCGGCCACAGAACCCGAGATGCCCAGCGATGCTCCCGAGGAGGGAGGAGCAGGCAAGGAGGAAGGATGAGGAGGAGAGTAAGGAGGAAGGAGTGGAGCTGCAGAGCCCTGAGGGCTGTGGGCAGCGTGGCAGCCCCAGCAGGGCCCGTGAAGGCTCCCTGTGAGATGTGACAGCTGGCAAAGGATGCTGCTCCCACCCACCCCCTCCGTGGGCGGCGCTGGGAGGAACTACAGCAACAAGCAAACATTTGTCCTCCCTGCACATCCTCCAGCTCCAGGAAAGCCACGTTCAGAGCACTCCAAACAAAGCTGTCCTCCTCCAGGGCAGGTGGATGCTCCTGTGGGTGGCTCAGGAATCAGCAGTGCTTTTCTCACTGTGCCAGAGAGACCTTTCAGGTACATCAATAAACAGCACGCAAGAACCTGCTCGCACTGGAACCGACGGGGGAGAAACAGCAAAACAAGTCAGGGAGAAACTCACCATAAATATCAGAGGATGCATCAGACTTCTCCATCTGAATGTGCTGGGTAATTTTCTGACAGATTTCTATTTCCTTGTACAGCTGAATAGAGGAAAAAAAACAAACACAAAAATATGTTACCGTGGGAGGACACATCAATTGTAACCGTTTTGAACAGATTTTTGGTTTTTAATTACAGGCAGAAGAAAGGGACTGTGGTCATTATTTATCAAACAGTTTCTCTCCACCTGTGTGAGAGGCATTAGCAGTGTCACTCAGCTCTGCTGTTAGAACACAGCTAGAGAGGAGGAAGCAGTGTTTTCCCACCACCATCACAAAACAAAGCATGCATCTATTTCACTCACTCAATACCATTCTGAGTGCATGAGAAACAGAGCTTCTCTTCCTGTTTTCCTAATT
The DNA here is from genome assembly GCA_013397845.1 of Melanocharis versteri. Classification (NCBI taxonomy): domain Eukaryota; kingdom Metazoa; phylum Chordata; class Aves; order Passeriformes; family Melanocharitidae; genus Melanocharis; species Melanocharis versteri. Next base: position 76,803 of record VZTG01006070.1, read on the forward strand.
TAAAGGTAATAATAGCTTAATGTTTTTATATTATTTTAATGAAGACATTGCGCGAATTCGATTATTCAACAGCATTAAAATCACAAGGAGTGATTTTGTTTCCTAAATACATTTCTCCATTATCAGACTATCAGATTTGTTATACCTCAGCATGACATTTCACCTTTAACACCTCGATGTTTATTTGTACCAAGGAAAGCCCGCAAGTCTTTGAAACGGTCATTAACATCCTTCCTGGGGGACCAGCAGAAATTCACACCCAGGCTATAGCCCAGAAGTCCCCCCCATCCAGCTGCAAATCCCTCTGCCTTTCAGCACTGAAGTAACAAACCAGCCCTTTGTCTTCGGAAAAAATCATAGCCTCAGGTGAAAGAGCCCACAGGTGAATATTGATTCTGTTTACATGCTGCTGTGAGCGCGTAAAAATGCAATTCACAATTATTAACATTTTGAAACTCTGTGTTTGGACTGCAGTACATAAACCATTCCTTTAGAAAAGAAGAGGAACTCATCAGCAAAAGGTTTCCCTAATAAAAATATCATTTTATCCGCTGCTTCTAGCAGCACTGCAAAAATCAGGTATTACAGAATAGTTACAGCCCCATGGAAGTAACTGCAGTGCTCTCCCCACACAGCCAAGCAAACAGACAAAGCGTGTTGGTTTAATATCCATACGTTAGACATCATCCTGCAGCACCCATCTCCACCACTCCCTTCCAGCACCCCCACAGTCCCACCGACAGAGTTTTAGGTAAATTTCAGCTTTTCAGAATAAACAGGAAGTGAAGACTCTGTCAATCCTACACCCTCTCAATACAAGACAAGGCCTCAAAGTCCTTCCAGACAACGACAGCTAAAATCTGTCTCCTCTGAGTTTTAATTTTCCCCAACTATATCACACTTCCCAGTCCTAGCACTTTCTCTAGCACTTTCTCACTTGATTTTTTTGCTGTTGTTGATAGCATTAATGGAAAATCCCAGAACTTCTCTGCTAAATGAACAAAAGATAGCTAGCAAAGTTTTACTTTTTGTAAGTAAACCAGTCACCAATGAAAGGGACTTTAAAAATCCTTACAGCGTGCCTGTGTAAAATCACGGAGTTAAAGCATGACACTAATCCTGTTTGGTCTTTTTTTTTAATCTCTCATGGCAAAATTCCTTTGAAGTCTGCTTTTGAGATGAATGAGATGAAAACAGCCAGCTGAGGCAATTAAGGAAGTATATTCTCACACATAACTCTAGACCTTCTTAACCTCAATCTTTACCTTCCCATTAAGAAAAAAAACCCAAAAAACACCCAACAACTTGTGTATTTTCCCCCCCTTTAAAACTCAGACAGGGACTGTAACAAGAAGCATTCAGGCCTCAGCACCATGACTTTAAAACTTCCATGGACAACATGAACAACAGGAAAAGACAACTTGGAGGGAAGTTAAGCTTACATGTACCTTACAGTGACTTTCACACATTGCCTGTGGCTGTCCCTCCTCTCTCCCCAGACACACCCACAGGCAAATGTGGGCTAAACACCAACACAGGATGAAATGTTTGGAGAGATCCCTTTACTGAAGGCCAATTTGCTATGGTCTGCAAAGCACCATAATTGCAAGCTAAAAAGCCTAACTCTGCGTGCTGCAGAACGTCAGATAAACACTCATGAACAGCATCCTACCCAGTGCCATTTCATTGCCCCGTGGGCAGCATTACCAGTTCATAGATCTCCTCCTCTGGCTTTGGGACATAGAACTGCATCTGGTTCTCAACGAGGAATTTCAGGCGCAGGTAGTGAGCAGAGTAGTCCAGCTGGTGCGTCTGCAAGAGACAGAGAGCCTTTAGACAGAAAAGCAGTGTTCCCCTCATCTCCGACCCTCACAGGAACAAAAACGCCCCAGCACCACCTCCCACCATGGTCTCCTGCCCTGAAACCTGAACAAAACCTGGCCCTGCTGCTCTCCCCCAGGAATAAGATCCCTGTAGCCACCGAGGGCACTGGGAGCAGCCTGCTCGGCTCTGCTGACCTGGCATTCTGCTCCCTCCCCAAGCCATTCCAGAAATAAGCCTATGCTAGAACAGAAACCTCAGAGCATGCCTTTGGATAAAAAGATATTTAAATAAATGTTCTGCTAACAGGGCAAAATATGGCAGGGAAGGTGTTTTCTGTTTGGTTTGGGTTTTTTTAGCATCTTCATAATTTAGCACGTAAATATGATATGGCAGATTTCAAGCAAGGTTAATAAACACAAAAAATCTGTCTGTCCTCTAAATTCAAAGGAGCTCAGGATATACTGGCTTCATGAGGCTAGAAGAACCCAAGAGTTGCATCCTGGATTGCATCCCAGTGGAAACAGGTCACACCATTTTAATGAATTAGTTACAATTAGATGAGGATACAGCATTTGGTCTGGGAGATGTTAATGACCTTTTCTCAGCATGATTAATAAGGTTGATTTAAGCAGAGGTTAATGCAGTGTGTAATCAAAACACATTACAAGTATGATAAACACAAAGGATATCATCCAGAAGTTACTTTCAAAGTTCCTAAACTAAATCTAATGAGAAGCCCCAAAGCGATTCACAGATACAGGAGGCAAATTCTCCTCACTGTCACTTCTGAAACCCCACCATTAAAGGCTTTTATACCTCAGCCTTTTCATTTTACACCAGCAAATTACCACAGTTTCTCAGGCTGTGCTGAAAACAATGGCTTATCTGAAAATTCATGCAAGAGCATCATTACTGCCTGTTTGTCCTGTTTTTCAAAGCCTGGCTTTTCCAGTTCCAGCCATGATACAGCAGCACTGAGGTGATGAGCAATGTACACTGAGGGGCTTGTGGAAAACATCCCACCCTGACCCTCCAGCAAACACACAGAGAACAGGGAATGCTTTGGAAAGTCTGGAGTAGACCAGGAGTAAAAAAGCTACCAATAACAAGGAGGAAAACCAAAATAGATCTACTGCTGCACTCTGCACAGTGCTCTGTTCAAATATGCCCAACCCAAAGACCAAATGATCCTTGGATGAAATGGAGTATCTGAAATGGAATAACCTCCATAATCCAGGCCAATTCCTAGTTAATTAAATAACGACTTTGAAATCTATCAAGGGCCAGAAGAAAAACAGCTGAATGCAGGAGATCCTTGCTCCCTCACTTTTTTCTTTTTTGGAAAGCATTTTGCTTGCTTTCCTCACTGATTACTGATGCTTTCAGTAGTTTTCTCTTCAGACACACACACACAAACACCTCAGAAACTAAAGGGAAGCAGAATTGCATTTAAAGGTTCAGAAATGACACAGAGGAGTCCTGGGTTACTTTCTGATCAGCTTAGTTTACTGTCCCTACACACAAAAGTATCTTAAACAAAAACACAAAGAGGAGACCTAAATCCACTGAGTGCACCCTCCATGTCTGGGGGTGTCCAGGAAGGGAACGGAGCTGNGCCAGGCAGCCTGGCAGCCCCCTCCTGCCCCCGGGGTGGATCTCCTCCCCGTCTCCTGTGCCCAAAGCTGCTGTGCCCGTGCTGCGCCTCGGGCGTGTCTGACGGTCAGTGCCAGCTGTGCTGCCCAGAGCCCAGGGCTGGCACAGAGACCCCATGTTAAGCCCATCCTACGTCCTTCCCTTCTGGAGGAGACCCAAGGGATGCTTTCCAGCCCGCCCCAGGCAGGCAGAAATCACCACCTGTGGTGAATTTATCCAGTCCGGGGCCTCCAGGCACTGGGCAGAGCATCAGCTGAAGATAAAACTGGGTAGAACATTTGTATTTAGAGCCACGCGTTTCTTCCAACAGAGGTCATCAGCCCAAGTGGATGCCATCAACCCAGTACACTGCAATCCCATCCAGGTCAGAAGGAGAGCCATGACCACAGTGCAGCCCATGAGCCACCCCTTTTAGTCAATTAACATCCTACAGTTGCCCCAAGGCTCTGTCTACTGCAAAATCTGACACTGGTTAAAGTGTTTCAAATAGGGCCACGATTTTCTACTGAAGTGAAAGGAAAAGGTCTCGTGAATGTGGACACAGCCAGGCTGCCCTAAAAGCCAAACCATTAACCCACTTTTTTGTTGCTGGGAGCTGCATCCACATGTGGGGAGGTGGGAGCAGAAACAGGGCAGCTTTAATGATATGAATATCCTTTCAAGACCACCCAAAATACCTTTCAGCCGTCCAAATCAGCTTCTTGGTTTATTTATTTCTCTCCTAATAACTCTGGCTGTGTCTGGACTAAATTAAGCAGCTAACCCCATTTAAAGCACAACCCGACAGCTTAACCGAGGCGCTCGAGAAGAAGAATTTACAGCCGGGGTGTGATCTGATTCACGGGGCTCTGAGTGCCACAGTGGGCTGGCACACAGCCCCGGCTGCTCGCCCAGCCTGGCTCCTTTCTGGCCAAGGAGAGGGCCTGGCACATCCTCCCACCTCCGTGGCAGCACCACAGGAAGGCAGCAGGCACCCACGGCAGCGCTCCTGTGTGGCCCCAGCTCTCCCAGCAGGGACACACCAGCCCAAAAGCAACGTGAACCCCCAGAGCACCAGGCTTAAGTAACTCCTCAGAGGCTCTGAGCACAAACCCAGAGACCTCGGGGTATCTGCTTCTTGCCCCTCGTGCAAGTCCCTTTGAAAAATGTCAGTTGTGAGGGGAAAAAAACCCCAAACCTTTCTTGCCTCACTTTTTATGCAGTCAAAAGACAAAATGCCATGTAGTCATCTAGGCTTGTTTTTTACTGTTACTGTCTCCATATTGGGTTTTGGTGTTATTATCTCCACACTGGCTCTGCCTAAATCCATATACAGAGTGTGATCTCCTCCTCCATTTTAAGACATACCATTATGCAAATGTTAGTAATGCATATACATTCGTTCCCACTGAGCAGCGTTATCACAGAATCACAGGATGGTTAAGGTTGGAAGGGACCAACTATTTCCTGTCAGCCATAGAAAGCGATTTAATGCATATACACTGAGTTTTCCTGCCTTCCAAGTGATGTTGCTAGTTATATCTCAGGAGAAATCTTTGAGAAACCACTTTAAAAATGCTTTAAACACTCCTCCCACCAATCTTGAATCATAAAAGTGTCACAAAGCATCCTCCAAAGCCTAACTCGCTGTACAATAACAAGCAGCAATGTTAGCATAAGAACACATTTTCCACAATGACTCTAGTGCATTTAATGCTCTCCAACAGAAGAATCAAACTCAGTTTAGCAGCACAGATTTAACCACATCTACAAACATGAGGAGGTTTAAATGAAATGTAGAGCTTGAAATGTTTACTGTACCAGAACTTGACTGGTTCTCAGATGGCAGATGGCAAACTGATGTGAAATGATGTGGATCAGATATTAAAGGGGGGAAAATGAGCTGAATGCAAGAGACAGAAGAAAGAGATTGATTATTAAATGCTACAGAAAAGAAGGCATCTCGACAGTGTTTTTCAGGCTGAAAACTCTTAAAGAAAGGAACGAAACAGATCATAGCTCTTGAAAAAACACTCACCAACCTCCCCTTCTCCTTAAACACCCCCACCCACCGCAGCAAACACAGAGTGAGAGACCAGACCCTCAGCAGGCACCTGCTGAAACCACGGAGCTACACCAGCTTACTCCAGCCAAGGATTCAGGCCACTGAGTTAACCATCCTTACCCAAAGGAAAACATAAATCCCAAAAATAAATCATTACTAATAATGTGTCATCCAGCTTCCCTGTTATGTCTCTCTCCAAAAATGCCATCTTCTGCTGAACACAAAGCAGAGCTTTCACAAGCTGCAGTGCACCTGGCAGAGAGACGAGCGCACCGTACAATTACTGGAAACAAACGCCTTTCCCTCACCTTCCCTCTCTCTGGAAGCACATGCAACACGTACTGAAAGTCCCCAAAGCTAAGCTCTCAATAGTAATAAATGTTTTCTTTTCTCCTGCTGTTGTTGTTGTACAAAGCAGACTCACTTTTCAGAGCAGCACGTGACAGGAGTTGGGTCTCGCTCGCTCAGAAAACACACATTATGCAGCTGCCAGATCTGAAAGCCTGTGTTTAATTTGTCAAAGTTTCCAACTCTTTAGAGATGTAACTCTTTTTAATGGCCCAATGTCTCTGATACTTCATCTGGCAAAGAAATCCAGGTGGTTTTTCTTCCCTCCCACTCCAATGTAGATAAAAGCTTTCCGCTGTCCCCTGGTGCCACCCACACGAAGCTGGGTCTGACTCTGCAGAGCAGGGACCGAACACAGGCACCTTCTCCCACTCCTGGTGCTGCTGATCTCCCCAGTGCCAGCCCAAGGGGAAGGAAGGAGGGATGGCACGTGGAAAGAGGTCCCCTGGCTCCCGGGAAGGGGTGAGATCACCTCACCTGCCTGGCAGAGGGGGGAAACAGGGAGAGATGCAGAGCTGGGGGCACCAGGGTGGCTGCACCACCAGGCTGTGGGGCTGGGAGAGGGGTCCCACGCTCAGCTTGGCCCCACTGGAGGGGCAGAGGATGGCTGGCCCTGTGGAAGGCAGCAGCAGAGGCAGAGCCAGCGTGTGGAGGTGCTTCCAGGCTCGTGCACAGCAGCCAGAGTGGGAAAGGCAAACCCGAGCCTGCTGCCTGTCCCCACACCCGTGCCAAGCCGCTCCAGCTGCAGGGAACGTTCTGCTGTGCTCCCAGCCCCAGCACCGCAGGGTAATTTGTGCTTTTCACCCAACACAGAACAGGGTAATTTGTGCTTTTCACCCAACACAGAGCTGGTGTCCCAGCGCAGAGCAGCCCAAGCGCTGGCACACGAGGCTGCACCGGCTCCCCGCCCGGCCCAGGGCACGTTTACCTTGCAGATCATTTCCAGCACGTCCCGGGAGGTGTCCCCAGGCCGGATGACTGTCAGGGCAGGCTGGTTGTTGGGCAGGCAGAACCACGAGGGCGTGAAGTACTCATGCACCCAAATATCACAGTCGGGGTTGTGCTGGTGGACACTGCTCAGGGCCACTTCTTTCTCCCTCTAAATAGACAAAATCCATCATGACTACCCCAGCCCGACACAACTCCCTCTCCATCAGTGACTAGTGCATTATGTGCTATACCAGAGCCCTCTCAGAGAGAAGGCATTTTGCTCCTAAGCCCAGGTTGAAGGCTTGTCTGGACAGGAACCTGCAGTTTTCCCTGAGCAGGATGGAGTGTGCCTTCCCGTGCCACCCACACAGCTACACTGCTGCAGTGTGCTTCTCCTGGATTTCACCCTATGGCTACTGGGAATGCTAGGAATGCAACAAAAAAATAGTAGGGATAAAAGCAGATTTAAATCTAAAACTGAAACACACAGTGTTTCTGGGCAAAGCAATGCCAACAAAACTGCTGCAGGTACTGCAGCTCCTATGCTTAGGAATGGCAAAATAGCAAATATTAGTATTTATTCTGAATTTACTGGCTGCAAACATGGGGGAAGGAGGCACCTGGAGAGCCAGGGTTTTACCTTGCCATCCGGGACTGCATCATCAAAGATCCCTTCGAGAGATTTCTTCACCGAATCGACTCCTTCTCCAAACACCTGAGGAACAACAGAGGGAATCTGCTTTAAAACACGAACGTGACTCCCTGTGTGCAGCACATGCCATGGGCAGAACAGTCTGTCTAACATCCAGCATGGAAATCAAACTGAGAAATACAAACATCCTTCTCCAAACACACTTCTTGGAGAAATTTTTCACTGTTGTGGAGATTTGGGATGGGGAAAACTGTCTTCAGGGTGGGTAAGTCCCATCCAGCAGCCTCTCTAGCCTCTTTTTGCTTGAGCCTGCCATCCAAAAAGAAACAACACAGGAACAAGGAGGTGTTTTCAGCAGAGAGGGGATGCCAACCACCAGGTCAGCTCACTCCAAGTGATGTTCCTCAAATGCAGGGAAGTGCTGCCCTGTGTCCCCCACCCCCAGTTCCTCACCAGAACCACTCCTCCTGAGCACAGGCGTGGCTTTACTGACACAGGCACACCTCTGCACACTCTCTGTCCAGACCTGGGCCCTCCACAAAAGTTTGCAGAGCAGTGAACTGGGGGTCCTCTCCGACATTCCCTGCCTCTCTGCTGCAGATGCACAGGAGAAAAGGAAAATACCAGCTTGATGGAAGAGCAGGGCAGGTGAAAGACAAGCTGGTGATGGGGTGGTACAGGACGATTAGAGGCCACTTCTGCTTGGAGGTCTGTCCTGACTTCCTTGGTGGAGCTGGACTAGTTTTATCTCTCTTTGTGCCGGGTTTCCCCAGTGGAAGAAGTGGGAAATGAACACTTCCCCACCTCGGCCAATGCTGAGAACTCAGAAGGGTTCTGCTTCTGGCTGGCTTTGCAATGACCCAGCTGCCAAAACGTACTCAGCAAACATTCAAGCACAAGTCAGTGTAACCCTTCCCCAGTGAAAACAGGAGCTGGTAACCCAGCACGAGCCAGAGAGCCAGAATCAACAGGATCCCGGGCAGGAGGAATGACCAAACAGGAATATTTGCAGGATCCACCCCAAATCAGCACAGGACTGCATCAGATGGGCAGGCAGGGTTGGTGCTGCAGCAGAATCCAATAATGAAAACTGAAAAGTTCAGTTTTATAGCTCCACATCAGCACAGCTCTAGCATCAAGTTGCTGGGCTGGTTAATTATTCCCTGGCTAAAATGAAGCAGGGACCAGGCAGGATGGGAAAAGGTCTCTGCCTTTTAGGGATTTACAGCTGGCTGCTCCCAATAGGCAATGCTTTGCACAAGCAAGGGAAATGTGTTCAGGCTCTGCTTTTAGACACTCTGCTACTTTCTCAAAACTTCACACTTTTTACAATTCTCTCCACAATGACTTTCCTTTAACCTGGAGCAGAATCCCTCTCCATGCCTGTGCTGTGGAGGAGCGAGGGGGGCAGGAGCAGGGGAGGCAGCGTGAAGAATGCAATTATCCCCACTGAAAGGAAAAACAAAAGGGGGAGCTCGGGGGAAAAAACAACAGGTTTGAAAACACAGCATGGGCAGGATCCCAGCTCAGGGCAAGGGATTTGGGGCAGGTAAATACAAAGCAACAGGGATGCTGCAGCATCGGCACAAGGAACTGGGAATGTGCTCATGGAGCTGCATTCCAGCCAAACCATGGGCTTTTGCTCAGCCTCTAAATATCAGGTGAACTCCTAATGTCTCGCTCAAAACAAGCTGAACAGTTCCACAGCATTCATCCTCTGCTGAACAAAACAAACACCCACGGCTGCTTCAACAGACAGCACAAGAAATCACAGGGCACAGAACAAAGCGTGTCCCCAGCCTTTCTCCCCACAAAAAGTGAGAGAAGAGAAGAGCAACAAAGGCAGAGCCTACATTTCCTGCAATTAGATGAGGTATGGCTCTCAGAAAGTGAAAGCTGTAATTAGGGATGTTTGGAAAGAGTAACAGGGAAGCACCTTCCTACCACATTGAAACACGTTTTCTAGAGGAAGATCTGGGCAGTGACTGGGTGGAAACAGCACAACTTTTGCTTTTTTACAAATCTGAAGCAAAACAAGGAGTGTCCTGACTAAATGCAAAGCTTCTTGTTACTTTAGGAAGCTTCCACCAAACTCAGCTACATTTAAAGCATTGTACAAACTCATCATTTTAAATAAAAAATAACCAAACAAGTCCGAACTGTTTTGGGTTTTTTTCTTTCCAAAGTCGTATCTGTTTCACACCGCTGCTTTGCTGCTCCTGAGATTAGGCGAGGCATCTCCAGGAAAAGCAGAAGCAGCAGAAATACAACAACAGAATTCAGCTAAAGAAAGGCCGAATTCCAAACCTTGGATAGGAGCTGCTGATCTGCAGCTACAGCCCCTGATTTTTGAAGGGGATGAGGAATGCGACGCCTCTGTGCGAGCTGCATTCTGCCTGCTAACAAGCCAACCTTGCACATAACAACACCCCAGACTTCCACGTGCTTACCTGGTTAATGCTCGGCCTCCCTTGCTTTTTCTTCGAGGTAGTGTCCAGCCCCCAGAGAGAAGAAAACCTGCTCCTCCGCTTGCTGGCAGACCTGGACATGGCCTGCGTCCTCCTCCTCACTCCCGACTCCCCCGTGCGAGCCGCCACCTGCCAACGCCACACGGCTTCAGAACCAGAGCTGCAGCAGCCCCTGCACACACACCCCACCCAGCTGGGGACTCTGGGGGGGAGAAAAGGCAAATCCCATCGAGACAAAGGGTTCTCACTGCTGGGACAGTGTTATCCCAGTGGGGATGCTGCCAGGCCGCTGCCTTCTCACTGCAGATTAACTCACTTCTCTCAACATCCAATATTAAATACTGAAATGGACAGTACACACCACCCCCATCATTTTCTGGCATTTAATTTATTTGAAAGCAGCCTAATCATCACAGAAAAAAGCCTCAGCACCAGTGAAGGGTTTGGGTTTTTTCCTTTGTTTTTCTTTTCCTAGCTGGACATGTGAAACCTGAGATTTCCAAACTTATCTGTTACTTCCCAAAAACTCAGTCTTTCTCTTTGCTCTCTCCTGTGGAAACACTCTGGGCATCCTGGTGCTGACTCAGAACTGCAGCAAGGACAGACAAAGGCTTGCAGGGAGGTCATGGCATTTAAACCTGCACTTCCTTAAAGATAAGTGACATCTGAAGGACTGAGCAAGGCACAGGAAGAGGCAAAGTGAGCTGAAATGACCCTTCCCATCAGAGCAGTCAACTGCTCTCCAAGATGGCCCGTGGCAACAAGAGGCGTTTGCCTTTCCTGAGCCCAGCTGTCTGGGGAGCGTTTCCCAGGAGAGGAAGCTCTGCAGGAGATCAGTGGGACATCACTCAGAGCTGAAGTGTCCAGGCCCAATGTCAAAGCACATTTCCCCCGTGGAGGTGGCCTGAGGAGAGGAGCTCCCCTCCTGCCAAAAAGGGAGTGGGAGGGAACGGCAGGTATGAACGGGAGGCGAGGCACAGACAGACAGACAGACAGACAGACCCACCCTGCCGACTGCGCTTCCTGGAACAGCTCAGCGCTGCATTCCCACAGCCCAGCCCAGCAGAATGGCACTGCCACACGCTTGGCAGCCCCAGCAGGAGCACCCACATCCCCGAGTGACACCCCCAGCTACCGAGCTGAGGAGCTGGCTGGTCGGATGCAGCACGGCCTGAACTCCAGCTGGGAAGGACAGAGGGATGGCTGCTGCACCCAGGGAACCGTGTGAGGCACGGGGGCTCTCCTTGGGGAACGTGCGGAAATCAAGGAAAAGGAGAACTTAACTCCACAGCCCGGACTGCAAGAGGTTCTGTAGTTCTACCTGGGACATTTATGCAGAGCCACCTGGGATAACTTAGCACATCCTTGGAAGAATGCACTGAGGAACATCTTCAGGAGGCTTGGTCATGGAATCACAGAAGGGTTTGGGATGGAGGGGACCTTAAAGCCCATCTCATCCCACCCCCTGCCATGGGCAGGGACACCTTCCACTATCCCAGGCTGCTCCAAGCCTTGTCCAGCCCGGCCCTGGACACTTCCAGGGATGGGGCAGCCACAGCTTCTCTGGCTAAATTCCCTTCCTGAGACCTGAGTTAGGGCTCCTAACGTGAGGTTGCATTTCCCCATGTTCCTGGGGGCAAAGCAGGACACGAGAGTTTGCTGAGAGGAGAAGAAAACACGTGTCTCTTCCAACACAACATTTTCAAAACATATTTTTTCCCTTGGCTCTCCAGAGACACCAGCATGAGAGGCAGGCTGTTTTTCAGGCTAACGCTCAGTGCTTTGCTTGATGCAAAAAAAAATAAGCATAAATGCAAATTACAGCCCGCCACTTAAAAAATATAATAAATCCACCAGCAATTAGCAGGATGATGACGCTAATCTTTTCATATAGGAAAGAATAAAAACGCCCCTGACTGAATTACAGCTCTGCATTCAACTGAAGGGTACAGCTGACATCTACAAGACAACAGTGGAACTCAGCTATTTCTGTAAACCTCCAGGAGTCCAAGATGAAACTACAAGAACTTGATTTAAATTCATTAAAATCCCACCACTTTGCAAAACATTCCCCTGTACTTTTAAGAGCTGGGTTGTTAGAATACTTAAATTTAAACAACCATTATTTGCCACACTGCAGGTAGCAGAGAAGAACATTTCCCCTCCCTTGTGGAGCATCAGGTGCTGATGACCAGAGACCGGATATTGGAATAACTGGTCAGCAGTTCCATCCATCTGGAAGAAAGTCAGATATGCCCAAGAAGGTCTCAGCCAGCACACGCTGAGGGCCTCAGAACGGCTCCCACTGACTCCACAGGACTTGTGGATCAAGCCATGGACACTTGAGATGACCCTGCTCTTGTAACGGGAATATCTGCCTATGGTGGCAATTCAAAACCACACGTTTAGGAGAAAGACAGCTGCTCCCCAAGGCCGCGGCAGCGAGCACCTGCTCCTCCAGCCACAGCCAGGCCCTCTGGGAGCGGGCTGTCCTGCAGGCCCAGGAGGGGCTCAGCCCGCGGCACGGGCCCCCGAGGCTGCCGTGCCCAGCCCTGCCCCGTGCCCACTCACCAGCGCGTGGAAGGACGACACGGAGAAGATGCCCAGGCGGCCCATGGCCACCTTGGTGGGGCGGCTGGCGAAGGCCAGCAGCCGCTTGGGGTTGGGCAGCTCCCCGCCCTGCAGGCTCGCCAGGTAACAGCGGTACCGGAACAGATCCATCTGGAACTGCTCCAGGTTCTGCTCCCACACGAAGATCTGGGTCCGGCCGAGGTTCGGAGCGAGGGGAGAGAAGGGGAGAAGAGGCTGGTAAATGCCTTGAAAAAACTCCCGATAACACACCCTTGCCACCAATGCTGATCTCAATCGACAAACCCTGATTCCGGATTTTCCCACATCCCCCTGCCCTCCCAACCCCCCCGAGGATGCAAACAGTAAAAGAGTTTTCATTAGATGGAAAACAACTTTTTCTACATTCATGGCAGAAGTCTCCTCCTGGGACAACGGCTCCTTTGATACAATGCTAATTAACAGGATTAAAATTTCATTTTTAATTTTCTTTGTATTTCCAGGATTCTCTGCTCAGCAGTCCCTTAAGAGGCTTCTTTCATGCATCAAGAGCATCTGAGGAACCAGAAAAGCAAACCCCACCAAACTCCGGGCACAGGGCATCCCAAATCAGCAGCCACAGCAGCAGCTTTGCTGTGAGCACCAACAGAGCTTGAAAAAGTGCCATACACTGGGGATAATTAATCTGATCAGTGCAAGAGTGCTGTAATCAGCCTATGGAAGGACTTATTTAAATAATTCAAATAGCTTACAGAAAACAGTTTCAAAGCATCCAGACAAACTCAGTTACATAAAGAGAGAGACTGCTCTGCCCTCTCACTGTGACTGACAGCTTTGAGTGGAGCTCTTTCGCATCCCCCTCCCCATTCTCCCCCATCCTCCCTTCTCACGGGCTTCCAGGGGGTACAGACCTCTTCAGCTCAGCCCCAGCCACTCGCCATGCTTTGCATTACAGGCACACTTGGCAGCCGTGGCACGAGAGCTCCAAATGAGGGAAGCAGGAGCCATATGCTGAGTTTCCCAAAATAAGGTGCTGCTGCAGCAGCGGGAGAGACATCTGCTCGAGGCTCTCTGCTTCTGAAACCCAGCCACGCTGTCCACTTGAAGGCAGGAGGAACGGGCCCAGGGGAGCCAGGGATGCAGCCCTAGGGTCAAGGCAGGCCCTTGTGACAAGCAGAAACCAGGGATGGCTTCTCCAGCCCAGCTGCCAGCAGCAGCAGCAGCAGCCTCTGGCACACTCGACCCAACAGCAGCAGCAGTGTTTGTCTGTGTATTGCAGCTGCTTCCCAAGGCATCCTGCAGCCATGGCCTGGCAGCCTCCTCGCTCAGCCTCCTGCTATCCAGATCTCCTGGAGGCCAGCAGAAGACAGCCCATGCTGGACCTCAGTGGAGAAATGGCGCAGCTAAGGCAGCCAGCACAGCTCTCCTGCTCCCACCAATCCCAAGAAGGCCTTAAACCCTCGCTAGGGACTAATTACACATGAGCAAGGGTTTACCTGATCCAGTATGGTCTTCTTCTTCTTGGAGTCTGTTACAGAGGACAGCTGCATTTCACCCATTTTCTTCATCTTCTCGTCCATGTCGATCTTCTGCTCCAGCTTCTTGATCTCTGTTTTCAGGAGCTTGACCGTGTCCTCCTTGTGGTGCTGCCGCGCCACCGCGGTGGCACAGGCCGAGTGGATCGCCGTGATCCAGTTCTCCAGCTCCGTCTGGCTGCACGTCTGCACAGAGGGAGAGGGGGGAGAACAACTCAGGATCCTCTCCGAAACTGATTGCAGATTAACAAATGCAATTCCGAGGAGTTTCCTTTCCCTTTGATCTCAAGATTCAAAGCCTTAAATCCACTCGCTCCTGTTGCAGTAATAACCCCCCTGCCATCCTTAAGCAGGCCATTTTCAGCTCGGCACCAGGCACCCAGCACTTGGAATTACACCTCTATCTGTGCTTTGCAGCTGTAGGGGCTTCTCAGCAAGGCCTCAGCCATTACCTCCCTGGCTCAATGCAGTGCTGCCACAATTTGTAGCTCGGTATTTAACTATTTAACAATGATTTCTAAACTCCAGCTCCTTAAGGCAGGGAATGCACCACCCCTGTGCTCTTCCCAGGATGGAGAGCTTCTCTGGCACGCAGCAGTGAATAATAAATTAATGGCACAAAACGTGATCATGATAAGTATGAGTTGTTTTATTACAGTGCACAGACAAGCTTTCCATTTCTGAAGGTCCCAAAGCACTCCGAAGATACTCCTGTTATCATTAAAGGCAGGCTCATCCTCGTTTTCACAGCTCTGGTGCTGTCCCTTCCCAAGCATGGATATGAAAAGGGAACACTTCTCCTCGCTGGAAGTGTCCAAGGACAAGCTGGACAGGCCTTGGAGCAAGCTGGGACAGAGGAAGGTGTCCCTTCCCACAGCAGGGCGTGGAACTGGATGAGCTTTAATGTCCCTTCCAGCCCAAACCACTCCATGTGACACCAGCCTGGAGCATGGGACACCAGCACACTTTTCTGCAACAGGACTGTTCTGATTAGAGGCTTTTGACACACAAAGAAGAATCTTTCCAGATTCTTCTTTCCAGATTTTCAAAATAAAAAGTCCATCTCCTTAGGCCTTTTACTAAACTCCATTCCTTTTTACAGTAGGTTATAAAACAAACTTTCCAGCCAGCCCAGGGTTGCAGAGGACTTTCTGAGACTGTCAGCCTGTGGCAATAATCACACTGGTATTTGGCTCCTGGCTGGAAAAGTAGCAAGGTGCCAAACCACCTTGCTCTAATTAAACTTTCTGATGATGCCTGATCTATTAATAGACAGCCCAGCATGACTTCTCCATTTGCTGGAGAAGATGAGGAAGGTCGTCCTCGCTGAGGTCACAACCAACAGCCAAGGATGGAGCCAAGGAGAGCTTCCCAGAGAAGCCCAGCTCTGGGAATCACATCTGCATAGGCTGGGCTTCAGACTGATGCTCCCCAAACTCCCGTGGCACTGAAGCAAGTGGGGCACACACGTCCCAGCATGACCCCACTCTCCTCACTCGGGCTAGAAGCCCTAAGCTTCTGTTCCTGTTCCTACAGGATCTACTCCAGAAGGACTGACCTCCTACTTCCCAATTTCCTTGCCTCCAGCTGGCTCTGTACACGGGGTATGGCTGAAACTGGTCAGGCTCTCTGCCCAGGCAGTACCACTAGCAAGCCCTCACTCCACTGCTGAAGACACTGAGAGTGCCCCTTGCTGAGGAATGCCCGCTGGAAATACAGGAATTATTTGCCAGAACGGTCGACATTTTGCCCACAGTCAGGTGGTGAAACCTCATCCCCAGCAGAGAAGAGATCAGCACTGGACTTAGAATGAGATGGCATGTTTTGGTAATTCCTACAAAATCCTAACAGCATTTGTTCTCTTATCAAATTTCAAAGTATTATCTGTATACCATTACATTAATTTTTCTTTTTGGTTTCCTGGGGAGAAGGAGAGAAAAAAGGGTCTGGAGTGGATTTTAGGAGCGGAAGACTCCCCTGGCAGATGAGCAGGCGATGGGAATCAATCACTCCCCTTCTCCAGGGAAAGGACCACACAAACAAGCTGCAAACACCTGACCCACGTGCGTGGTGTCACAAGGTGCTGTGAGCTGCTGGCACACACATGTGCCACGTGCCAGGGCCGGGTTTGCGTGGGCACAGCCAGAGCTGCCGGAGCCGTGTGGGAGGGATGGGATGTCTCCGGGTGCAGCGCAGTGGGCAGGCTTGCTACAAGGTGCCCAGGCTGTGTGGGACCACAACCAGCCCTGTTTTCTCTTCCCCAGGACAGAAACAGCCTGCAGGGCTGTGCTCTCTCCTTGCCAAACCCGCTCCCACAGCTCTGTGCTGGCCGTGGGGCACGGCAGCGCAGGGCCACGGCTCTGAGAGCATCCCCTCCTTCTCCTCCGCTTCCATGGCAGGAGGGACGCACCACAGAACATTTCTGGCAATATAAACAACTGGTTTCTGCTTGAAAAGGCTCAGTTTTGCTTTTTCCCCACACAAAAACCTACCTGTGGCATTATGACACCGGGCTCTTAGGGAATAAACTTTGGGGTGACCTCACTGGGACCTTCCAGTCTGGGAGCCCACAAGAAAGATGGAGGAGGATTCTTTGTAAGGACATGGAGGGACAGGACACAGGGAATGGCTTCCCACGGCCAGAGGGCAGGGAGAGATGGGATATTGGAAGGAATTGTTCCCTGTGAGGGTGGGGAGGCCCTGGCACAGGGTGCCCAGAGAAGCTGTGGCTGCCCCTGGATCCCTGGCAGTGTCCAAGGCCAGGCTGGACGGGGCTTGGAGCAGCCTGGGACAGTGGAAGGTATGGAAGGGGGTGGAACAACACGATCTTTAAGGTCTCCTCCAACCCAGGCCATTCTGTGGCTCTGTGATTCCCCTGAACCCAGAGGAAGGTCTCCAGGTGCCAAAGCACACATCCCCTTCCCAGGGAAGACGTGAAGGAGAGAGGGGCAGGGCAGTACTACAGAACGAGCTGAGGGAAAATCCCACTGAGCAGGCAGAGAAGTCATTCCACAAAAAAATGATGGATTTTTCCAGCATGCAGTCAGATACTCAGTCCCTCCAAGAATCAGAAGGGCTTTTTTTGTAGTAGTTTGAGAATCCAGCCCTTTTTCAAGGACAGCTGCAAGGACCTACAACACAATGTAATTTTATTTTTTGCTCCGGAATACAGGGGAGTGATGACGTGGGGACACATCCTACCCTAGAGTAGCTTCTGATTTAAGAAGGCAAGAAACTCCACTGTCATTGGAAAGAGAAATAAAAGGATTCCTCCAGTGGAGAAAACTGATTCAAAAGAGGAGGAAATGCACCCACCTCAGCACGTGCTGCCAATTGCAAATAACAGAACACCCTGCTTAGTGCCAACTTGACATAAGAAAGGGGATGCCAACCTAAAAATACACTCAGGGAAGCAGTGGTTACCAAATTACAGAAATCTTTTCAAGTGAAACACATCAACTAATGTATGGTCTTTGATACAAGTCCTGGAATTTCTGTTAAATGTACCCAGCAAAATTGAGACATCTCTATTTTCTGACTAAAATACCAAAACTTGCACTTCCAGTCTCCTCTTGGGCAGCAGCAAGATGTGTGAACAAGGGGCAGCTGGATTCTGCAGCCCCTCTGGGAGAGCACCTGCAGGTCCAGACATCCCCTTGCTCTTCAAATTTCCCTTGGTCTTGTCAGCCCCTCGAGGCTCCCTGCAAGGCCCTGCCTTGGACACACGTCTCTTACAAGACACAGAGAGTGGCACAGCACACTTAATGCCCAGCTGGCTGTCCTGTGTGCTGACTGGCTTGGTCTGTGTGTTCTAAGCACGCTGCCCAACCAGTTTTCACAGTGATGCAAGAGCATTTCTTCATTCTTTGCCCCAGCCATCTACACAAAGAGGGTCCACTCAGTTGTTAAAAAGCAGATTTGACACTGATCATGTCCAAATCATGTCCTTCCTCTAGCACTGCCAGAGGAAAACCCCAAACCTACTGGAGTCAGCAGGATTTTCCACTGATCTCAGCCAGAGCTAGGATGTCCTCCTTGACGGGAGACAGAAACGAACTTTGCAAAAACCAACCTGGAAGAGGAAAGCGTCCCCGAGGGAGTTGCTGAGGCAGAAGACAAAGTCCTTCTTGGGGTGCTCAGGCACGGCTTGCACGATGCTGTTCTCCACCCAGACAGCGTGCTTGGGGATGCTGTTGTGGTCAATGCCAGACCGGCCGTCAGTCTCGTAGAAGAACAACGTGCAGCCTGCAGGGGACAACAAGCAGCACACTGAAATGCCTGCAGCCCCTCAGCGCTGAGACCAAGCCTAGAAATAAACCCCCACAGGGATGAGGGAGGGTTTGCCACAGCCTGTCCGGCAGCAAGTGCCCAGTTTTTAGCTCGGGGAGGTGTTGGTTTAATGCCAGGCAGGCACACCATGAGCTGTGGGGCACAGCGAGCCCTGACCCAGGGCTGTTTTGTTCGCCCTGAGTTTTGTTCTGCCCAGGATTCCCAAAACAGAAAGTCACGGGTGGTAAAATACAGCCCCAGATGAGAAACATCGTAAGAAATCACAAATTTGGGGTCGTCCACGGCCACCCATCCCAGGGAAGACGCAGGCGTGAGATCCTGGTCCCTGAGGGTGACAACCAGCTGTGAGCCAGCCCTGGGAGCAGACAGGCCCCCAGGCATGGCCCAGCCTCAGCCTCTGCAGCTGCTGCTACCGTCCCTGCAAGGCAAAGATCACACCGTTTAATTACTGGATGCAGACAGTAACTGGAATTAAAATGGGCTGGGATGAGCTGTGCTTGCTGAAAGACTGATGGACAAAAAAACTTAGCTGAGGACAGCAAACAACCTGCTCAGTGTTACAAAATAATCCTTACAATCCTCAGGGGGAAGGAAAAAACGTATAAAGCAAGGGTGCAATTTGGGAGATTCCAAAAGGAAAAGGGTCTCCTCCTTTCCCACCTTCCCACACTATCTGCAGTTGTTTGTAAGCTGGCACACAGTTGCTGTGTCACTGGAAAGGGATGCTCTGGTACCCAGCCTCTCAGAAAACTATTTGCAGCCAAACAATGGCAGCTGTTCACTTCAAAGCCTCGGTTAAACACTGCCAGTATCAAGGCACAGCAATCCAAGGAGTTAACACTACACTTGAGTCAAAGCACTTCAAAACAACATCATTTCCCCGCTCATCCTTGCCCTTTCTCCTCCCAGATGGCCCTTTGTTTGCTGGCTCCTCACAGCAAGACCTTCCTGCCCCTCCCAGGAGATCAGGGCTGCCCCTCACCTCCCAGTCTCCCATTTCCCCAGCTCTCCAGCCACCCCAGGGAAGAGCTGGCACTGAACTTTGCTGTCGGTTTTAAAACAGCGCTGCAAATTAAAAACAAACAAGCGCTCTAAGAAGAGCTCTCTGTGGGGAGGATGGGGTTTGACCACACTGAGCCTTTTGGGAGACCCCGCACAGAGCAGGAGAAAAGGCTCTGCCTCTGCTGGCTCCGGCTGCAGCAGAGAACACGGAGGCCAGTCCCAAAACTGCAGCTTCCCGTTTCACTGCTGATGGAGCACGCGAGGATGTGTTTATGAGCATGTGCCTAGCAGGAACTGCAACCATCCGGGGAGAACAGGGCCTGTGGCCCGGGCAGCCAAGGAGGGAGCAGGGCAGCTGGGTGCCCAGGGCTGCCCACCATGGGATGGGTGACACAGCCAGAGCCACATGGCAGCCTTGATGACCAACCACGGCTTCCTGTCCACCCTGCAAACGTGCTGCAACCCTGAGCATCTATGCTCTTGAAACACCTCTCGGGGAAGGAGAGGTACAAGAGAGATGCAGAGCGTGGCAGAGCCCCCGTGTGAACGCTGGCCACTGTCACCACCAAGAGCCTCCCACCATGGTGTGCCTGCAGTGGCACACGGGCATTCAGCTGTCAGCAAGCCATGGGCACGCTTCTCCAAGGGAACACCCAGCGCCCAGGGAAGCCACCCTGGGTGGTGCCAGCCGGGCTCCAAGCCAGGTATGAACCCCTCTGCTGTGCCTTGGACAACACACGTGCCATCACTGAGCACATCAGCAACCACCACGTGAAACCTCTGGAAAACTGCAGGGCCACTTCCCCACACTTCACGTGAATGATACCGGAGCTCACAGCAGCTTCTGTTACGAGTCCAGGCCCCTGGTTTGGCCACCCTGCAGGACACACCACGGGCACCCACCTGGATACAGCCCTGCCCGTACCTTTCAGGGACACCCAGTAGTGCTTCCACTTCCTGCGCGTGGCCGACTCCACCTTCTTGTTCTTCTTGTGCACCAGGAAGTTTTTGACGGCCAGGGCGCCGGCCTTGCGCACGGTGCCCTGCGCGGCCGTCAGCAGGATGTCGGACTGGCCGGGGGAGCTGAGGGTGCCGCTGCTCTGCTCGTCGCTCAGCGCCGAGCCCGCCTCCTCCAGGTGCTCGCTGTTGGCGGTGCTCATCTCCAGCTCGCGGCGGAAGTTCTCGTAGACGCCCTGGCGCAGCCCATCGCCCGCCGAGCTGCTGCCGCTGTCGCTGCCGATGAAGGCGCGGCTGGCCGGCGGCGAGTAGCTGGCCGTGGTGGCGTTGGAGCGCCGCGACAGCAGGTCCGTGTCGGTGGCTGCGCCCTCGATGCCGCTGTCGGTGAACTCGCTGCCCTCGCCCGCGTTGACGTCCTGGTTGTGAGAGAGACACGGGGTGAGGGGAGAGCCTGGCCAAGGCCCAGGGGGCACCACAGTTCTTCACACCTCTGTTTTTCCTAGCACTGGAAACCCCTCATCCCTTCTCCTCCCTAAGACAAACAACTGGAGGAAAAGGTGGGGTGGTGACAAACAGGCACCGCAGCTGTCCTGAGGCAGTGAAAAGCTCTCCACCTTGGAGAGAAGGATGAAGCTGTCCCACACATTTCCCTGCAGCTTCACGGGGACAGTTGCGTTTTCAACATTTCACGTCTCACAGCTCCAGGGCTGTACTTTCCCAACTGCTGCAGGAGTCCCTGTGGGTCCATACTCTGCCTTTGGGGCATCTAAGGTAAGACTCCTTCCTTCTGGAGACAAACAACTGGAGGAAAAGGTGGGGTAGAGGCAGAGCTTCCAGCACAAGTTAGGAAAGACCAGTCACACATGCACCGCTCCAGGTGGTGCCTCTGCGGCCCTGGCAATTTGGAATATAAGATGCAGCATCATCTGTTTACATTAAGCCAACTTAACAGTGCTAAAGGTTTTGCAAAAGGAGAACATATGGTAGCAAAAACTGGCAGTGTCGAGAAAAGCAGCGCCCAACCTACGCGTTTTGAGGAGAAAACATTGATATTGTGCATTCACACCTACAGCTGAAGATACATTTCAGACACCCCAGGGCTGACCTTTGAAAATTATGTAACCAAAAAGGTTCTTATTTTTTTTCTTCATGACAGGTTAATGTGGTTGAGATTATTCCTGTTTTCATCACAAACTGTAATGATGGGCCATGTGATATTCCCCACCAAATCCCACAGACCCTTCCTGGTCCCCAAGAACTTGCAGCAGAAGGATCAGAAGAGATGAGAACATGGCCAGTTCGAGCAAGACAGGAGAAAACACCACTGAATTGGGGTTTTGAAGGCTGTGACTCAGCCTGCCCCCTGCCACAAGGCTAATCCCCCCCAGGGGGACACCCACCACCACCTCAGTATTTACAGGCACCTGTGGCAGATTTTGGAGGACAAACAAAGGCCGAACCCTGTAAATGGAAACAAAAATTTTAGGTGCTTGGGCAAAGAGGATGCAAAGAAGTGAGAAATACGGCCAAAACAACAGGAATTTCAACCTCTGCCTCTCCTGCAAGAGCAGCTAGTACTTGATTCACAAGTTTAGAGAAAAAAAAAGAGGAGTCTCCGAGAAGAGGTAGCAGAATGGAGTATTTGTTTTGAGAGAAAACAAGCTTCCAGATGTTGGTTCAAGCACCAGTTTTCTTTGTATCCAAGAGCAGCTCTGTGGAAACAAAGAAACCCTCCATCAGCTCTGTGTGAAACCGTCCTCCTGTGGAGCAAGGGCTGGACGGGGAGAGCTTAGGGGCAGGGGAAGGGCTGACTAACTTTTAAGGCATTAATTTGCAATGGATGGCCCGTTCTTTATAAACACTGCTTCCCAAGGGA
The DNA here is from genome assembly GCA_013397845.1 of Melanocharis versteri. Classification (NCBI taxonomy): domain Eukaryota; kingdom Metazoa; phylum Chordata; class Aves; order Passeriformes; family Melanocharitidae; genus Melanocharis; species Melanocharis versteri. Next base: position 98,950 of record VZTG01006070.1, read on the forward strand.
GAGTTGGAGTCCAGCTGGAAGAATAAGCACTTCCTTCCCCGCTCAATGAGCACAGCTCTGCTGGTCCATCTGGTTATTTAGTGCAGCACACAGTGACAGACAGGCTGCTCCGGCCAGGCCAGTGTTGCTCTGCTCCTCCACGTGGGAATGAGCTGAGCAGGGTTTCCTGGAAGTACAGCCCTGTCCCCACCCTGAGCAGCTTTCACAGCCACACGTGGATCCTGCTGCTCCAATACACTTGGTTTTTGGGAAGCCAATTACCTCCTCATCCCGTGCAAAGGAGGAATATCTGGCGAGGGGAAGCGGTGCTGCTCAGAGACCCGTGTTTACAAAACACTGCCACAAGCAAGGTTTTGCACTGTGCCGTGAAAAGCTGGATGGTGCAGCTTCCTCCGCTAGCACTGCCTCCATGAGAGCCCCGTGTGCCAGGGCTGCTCCACGCTCACACGCCCAGGGCACTGCCCCTCTGCCAACACAGCCACAGACACCCACAGGCAGGACTGATCCGAACCCCCGCCAGCACCGGGATCATCATTCCCATGGAATCGCTGTTTCCTTCACCCCCAGCTTCCCACTGACAGACAACAGGTTTAGTCTGGATATCGGGAAGAAATTTTTCCTTGTGGGGGTGGTGAGGCCCTGGCACAGGTTTCCCAGAGAAGCTGTGGCTGCCCCTGGATCCCTGGAACTGTCCACAGCCAGGCTGGACGAGGCCTGGAGCAGCCTGGGACAGAGGAAGGTGTCCCTGCCCATGGCAGGGGATGGGAATGGATGGACTTTAAGGTCCCTTCCACCCAACCCCTTCTGTGATTCCATGATTCTATGCTCTACAAAAAGTGCAGTTAATTCCAAAATCTTAGCTGATGTAACTTTTAGGAAGCCTATCTCATGCTCTAGTTAAAATGAGCTGATTAAAGAAAACAAAGAACTACTAGAACAGACCAGCAACTTGAGGAAGATGGGATTTGTAATCTTGCCAACTAGCGTATGCATCAAATTATCCCAGTGCTGATTAGCAGTGCAAAGGCTCTCAACGTCCCCCATGCCCAGTGTGCTGCAGCCTTTTCAGATGACCTTGGTGAGACATCGTTTTAACTGCCTCAGTTTCCCTGTCAATAAATGGGGCTTATACGCTGTATAATACATGAGCATATCAGTTTATAAAAAATCATTTGTAAAAAAACCTCAAGGATGGAGAACTCAGAGTAAATATATTTGTTATATTTGCTCCTGAGGTTAAATTGTAGCACATTTTGCAAAGATCTCTACAAAGATCTCTACAATCACATCATAAGTGACAGGCTGGACTGGTCAAAAGATCTTTTCAGTGTAACGCTACAGCCCCGCTCCTAATCTCCCTCTGCTCCCTGCGCTGAGGAACAGCACCATTCCTTACACTGGCAGTGCCACTGTGTCCCTGGAGCTGCCCAGGGGTCAGCAGACAGGCCTGAAGGGAAAGAGCAGGGAGAGGTGGAATGCCCAGTGCCACAGAGATCCGCCGTGGAATGAGGGGCTGAATGGTGCCATTGTCACCAAGGAGGCCATGTGCCAGGGCAGCCCTAGAGCATCGCAGTGCAACGAAGTGGAATGAGTTATCCCAGCCCCATCAAGTGCAGAGAGCAATTTAACTGCTGAACCAACTGGGTAAAGTGCTACTGGAAGCATTAGCAACCCACTTAAATATAGGGTTTTTTCTTCACATGAACACTGGGTTTTAGGCAAAACAACCAAAACAAGGCAGTGGGGAATAAAACTGTAATGCAACAGCTACATCAGGCTAACGTACCTGGTGCTGTAGCTTTTGAATACTCACATGATACTCATACCTCTGTACGTCTGGTGCAGCCACATCTATTAAATAATTTTTGCTAGATTTAAAAGACAAACAGAAAAAAGACCCTTTGCTTTAGGAAAAATGTCTACATTCAGCTAGCAAAAATCAGGGGAGGAGTTTTGGGACAGGTTCCAAGTGTCCCCATGTTGAACATACCTGGTGCTGGCCTCTGCTGGAAGAGAGCACAGGATGGGACAAGCCTTGCCCAACTCTGGCTCATGACTGGGCACACTCAGAGTGCCTCCAAGAGCTGCACTTCCCGAACTTCCCACCACCAGCCCTGCCACAGACACTGTGACAGGCCTTGGTGAATCACCTTCTCCTGCCCCACCGACAGCACTGATTCATGGGGACCTGGGGGCTGATTTAGCAGGAAAAATCTTACTTCCCTAAATATAAACAGTTCCTCGTGGTTAAAACTCCTTTCTAAACGAACCATTAGATTAAAAGTACAGCTGAGTGGGGGTTTTCCTTGGAAGGGGCTCCCTCCAAGCCAATGCACATCCTTTGTTCCCTGTCCTGTTGAGCAACAGAGCGATCAGATGCTCACACTCAGCAAGAGTGATTGCACACAACCTGTCTGGCTGCTCCTGAGGCAAGCACCACAGAATACATTTCAAATGGGCGAGCAGCCTGATGGTTTGCATGCTTTTATCTGACTGGTGTCCCTTTGAAGTTCCTGTGTGGAAAAAGATTGGCCTGATAAGTGATTTTCCTTTCTTTTCAGTGCTGACTCTGCCATCATTTGATGGTCAAGGTATGGCTTGCTGCAAATCCACACTGAATCCTTTCTCCACAGTCACGTCCGAGAAGCAAAGATAAATCATAAATTGCAACTGAGACCTGAGTGGGAGAAATTGTTTGACTCCTACTTCTGTCCACTCACTGCACTGGGGCAGCAGCTCTTGGGATGTCTGAAAGAATCAAAATTTTAAAAAAATTAAATTTAGAAAAAACAAAATAAACAAACCCTTGTATGTGTCATTAAAGCTGCTCAGGTTAGCTTAATAAGCAAGCAAGTTTGGGTCATGGTTCTCTGAAACCAAATTTGCCCCTGACAGAAAGGGACTGGCCCAGACCTCCAGATATTTCTGGCAATAAACTCCAGTCTTACTATGAAAGGATGAATCACAGTCACAGGTGTCTGGGCAATAATCCCTGGGATGGTCTTAGGCACGGATTTCAGTGGATCTGGTCCCCAGATTCCTTTGTGAGCTCGTGGTGATGGCTTGCAGTGTAATTTGGCACCCTGGAAGGACAGACGGGGTGCTGGGTGCCCGGCAGCCAGGAGATGCTGGGATGTGGGAAGGAGATGTGCACGCACTGTGCTCCTGTGGGACAGCAGGCAGCAAACACCGCTGTACCAAGGATCTGCAGGCCCACGGATCCGCAGGCAGCTCTGGCTGTTACCTCAGCATTGCCCCTGGCTCCTTCACTCCATGCTAAGCTGTCACCTCAGCTCTGGCCACTGAGGCTTGGCAGCATTTTTGGTTCACTGATTCCCCAGACGTTTTCCAGCCAATGTGTGGGCCCTTGCAGAAAGACCATCCCTGTGCTTCCCCAAGGAACCGGGCTTTCTTACCTTAGGTGCCCTAAAGGCAAATTATGGACACACAGGGACTCCTGCAGCAGGCAGGAAAGTACAGCCCTGGAGCTGTGAGACACAAAGTGTTGAGAATGAAATCGTCCCCAGCAGCTCCTCCCTGCTCTAGCACTGACTTTTGAGGGGTGCTAAAGTACGTAATTCCACGAAGGAGAATCCAGTCCTAATCCAGCAAAGCCTCTTGCAGTGTGGTCCCTGCACACAGCTCCTGACACCTGCACAGATCCAAGGCAAATTCCCACTTTCCATCCCCTCAGTTCTTGGGTGCTGCAGTGTTTAATCCCTCTGTTCCCAAAGGAGACACTGAGGAGCCCCCACATTTACCCTGCTTTCACCCCAGTGGACCACCCAGCTGAAGGAAGTTTCTAGAGGAGCTGAGTTAACCATAAACTAATAAAAGCAGCCGAACTGTGCTCGAGCTAAAGCAAGGGCAACGTGCCACCAAAATCCTCCCAGTTAAATTAAAATACAGGGTTGGGTTACTTTTTGTTTGCTGAAGCCAAGAAGAGGCAATTCTTCCTGAGAAATGCAATAGAGGGGGTAGAAATGGGGAAGGGGGACAGCTGCTAGAACAGCAGCTTGAAATCCAAACACATCATCCGGGAGGAGTTCACCTGAACAACCACCCAACCTAATGCCTGTCATCAGGGATGATAACCAGGCACAGCATCACATCCTGAAGCTCCCTGAAAAGGAACATTTCAATGGAGCACTTCACTGGAAAGCAGCACTCCTGCCAATTGCATCCATGTAAGTAAGCACAGGCCAGCAAACAAGCAGCTGGGGCAACCTGTCTGTGATTTTTAAGTGCAAAATACTTGGAACTAAAACTATGCAATGTGTACAGCTTTACAGAGAATACAACTATTGCCAATGTTGTTATACAGACTTCAGATGTACAAATGACAAAGTCCTACTGTTTAAAAAAAACATGCCTGAATGGAGTCAGATCAAATATCAGGACTGGTGATTTGCTTTCCCTTGGCCTCCGGCCGAGAGTTAAGGAAGAAAAACAAATTAAGATCTTTGAGAGAGTATCAAAATATTTGCCAGTGAAGACCAAAACACCAATTTTCACATGCTCCTTTCCCTGACAATATTGAGGCAGAGCTGTGTGCTCTGAAGGGAGTGACTATTCACTTTAAAATATCCTGCCTGGGAAATACCTGATCTAATCTCCTCTATCTGGGGGACAGGGCAGGAAAGACCTCTGAGCCTGGGTCTGAAGCCCTCTATTCCAGCCTTCCTCACAGAATCCACTTCCAGTCAGCCAGGCTGTAAACAGCTCATTTGGTCCAGACATTCAAGGGGTCTGGTCATTCCGAGCTGCCACACCAGGACCCAAGATGTGGATTCCCAAGCAGTTTCCCCTGTGCAAGCCTGAGCTGCCACAAAAACGAGTGGTTTCGGTTTCCCTCAGCCCATTCCCACCCTCTCCTTGCCCTCCTTGCCCTGTGGCTGGTGGCTGAGGGCAGAGATATCTGGGTTATGGGGGCAGTTTGCCTGGAGGCTCAGCAGGATGACCAGCTGACCACTGCTCCTCAGTGGGATCCAGCCCCGGGAGCCAGCTGAGCCAAAGGGTCCCATTCCCAGCTTTTGGGGGTCGGGAGCGTGGCTCAGGCTACATCTGAGACCTTGGGAACAACCTCTGTCTGAAAGGGGCTGGGTGAACAGGGGCTGGAATCAGCGAGCCCCACAGTGCAGCTGCAAACCAGCAACAGCGTGCTTTTAGCCACTCACTAATCTGTGTGCCAATCATTACCACTGAGCCTTGTCAACTCTGTCTTTCCTTGGTTCCGTCTGCAGTCAAACAGCTCAGATTAAAGGTCCGTGTTCATCTGATTAGGAATCACACTTAGCTTGGAAAAAGCCATGTCTTCCAGGCTACAGGAGGAATTCCTTTAGAGGAGCAGAGCTTCAGCTGCTGAAGATGCTCTGCCTGGAAAAGCCAAGGCTGAGGAGGGCTGGAAGAGCAGGCTGGAAGGCCACAAGTGCTCTGCAGAGAGTGAACAGGATGCAGCGGAAGCCAGAAGCAGAAAATTATTTCAGAGAAGAGAATCCATGGGGGACAGGTCAACCTGAGCGCCTTGGATACATTCCTTGCACAGGAAGACTCCAATCTCTAATCTGCTGGCTGTGGGAAGAATGCCCTAAAGGAAAATTCACCCCATACTCACTTCCTTTCTTTCCCTGAGCAGCTGGTATTTGGGGAACAAGGTACTGGGCTGGATGGTGTTTCCATGGGACTGATCCAGTGAGGTCCTTTTCCATTTTGGGGTCATATCCTCTAAGCCACAAAATGATTTTGTGAAAAAGTTTTACACAACTTCAAACCAAGTATCAGCTCTTTGGAGTTTAGCCATCCTACAGAACATAATGGAACACTATAACCAGTTACAAAATTCCCTGAGATAGTAAAAAAATAATATCAACTGGAAAGATTGTCTAATTTTAGACTGGTTTCTCTGTACATGCTGTTCTAATTCCCACAAAACCCCTTGGTTTCATCTCCTGCATACTCTGCAAAATTTCTTATGTAGGATTTTTTTTTTTGAAGGTTTGAGATCCCAAACTCCTGCAGGCTACCTAGAGAGGCCTAAAAATAGTAATAAATTTGAGAATTGGACAAAAGGGGATTTAACACGCCAAGGACACGGCCTGGGGCTGGCACTGAAGCTGGCACAGCTTCCAAGTGAGTCGGGCAGGAAGTTTGTTCCTTTCCCCCCACTCAGCTTCACAAGGAATATGGAATAAGGAGGTGGCAAGACAGGCTTGGAAGGGGCACAAAACCACATCTCAAGGTTTTCATCCTTTCATTCACAGAAGCACAGAAGGGCTGGGTTGGGAGGGACCTTAAAGCCCATCCAGGGCCCCCCCCTGCCGTGGCAGGGCCACCTTCCACTGTCCCAGGCTGCTCCAAGCCCTGTCCAGCCTGGCCTTGGGCACTTGCAGGGATCCAGGGACAGCCACAGCTTCTCTGGTAAATTCCCTCCTTGAAATGTCAATTAGGGCTCATAACAGCAGGGGAGCACGGGGTACATTTGTCCCTGAACATCCACCAGGAGAAGGAGGAGGAGGAGGGAGCCTCCTGCAGGCAGATGTTTAGCTGCCACAGGACACAAAAGGGCTGCTAAACAAAATCTGGATCGCACAAAACAGGCTGCAGGATCCTGGGGATCTCACAACCCACAGTCAGAACAAGCTGTATCCAACCGGTGCTTTCTCCCTTCCAGGAAAAATGGGTGCAAATGTCAGCCAATTAAGCCCTTTCCACCTACACCACATCAGCTCCAAAAGTCAAACACGATCCCAGCAGAGCTCTCCGGGAAGCCTCGCTCAGCAGAGCTGAACCCTTAATGGCACAATGTTGGGAAAAGCAGAACTGCTGCGTGGGTGCCCCAGAGCCACCCTGTGAGCACTAATCACTTGTGCATATTGAATAGAATTGTCTCTCCATAGGAAAAGGCTCCCCTCAATTAGTGGAGAGTGACTCCCACCGTACAATTTAAGGTTTAAATTTGGACAGGGAGAGATTTTCTTCCCTGTTTTTGGTGTGTCGGTGTTTTTTCCTGCAATGTAAACCACATACTTGCAAAGAACCTGTGGATAAGGCATTAGAACAAAACATGGGCAGCCATGATTCTGGCACCTTCCTTCTGGGATGCATTTTTCCAGGAGCACTGGTCAGCACAGCCCAGGAAGCACAGCTAGTGAGAACCTGCAGTAAATGTAACTTACAGAAGCCACGATGGTGTCCATGCCTGCAGCTGAGCATGCACGGAACGATGGCTGGATTCAGGAACCAAACACCAGGGCACAAAGCCATCACTGTGGTCTCACACTCACCCTTCTGGCAGGGACCTCTTAGAACTAAACTAGGCAAAAGTCACCTACCAGTGACCATCAGGCACTTCTAGCACCAGGGCAGCTGAGACTAAAGAAACAGGCAGATATCCTAGCTACAGCTTTCCAAAAAGTGGGAAAAAACCTCAACCCACTGGCAAACACAACACCAAAGTCTTGTGAGGACTGGCAACAGGGATCTGGGCAGACACCTAGCTCCTGGCTAGGAGAATCCATTAGGTGACTCTGCATTGTAACACCACAGAGCAGTGACACCTCACTGGCCTGGAGGCCAAGAGGGAAAACTGTGTCCAACACCACATTACACCTGGCCCTGGGTCACCTTTGTGTGGTGCCCTCACGGCCCTAAGATGTAACAGCTATTCTGTGGGATTGGGATGGGGGAGGCAGTTTAAAAGGCTGGTCAAAACACAAATTTATAGCAGGAAGTGTTTTCCAGCACAAGGACACACATGGCAGGCTCCGGGGCAACGGCGTCATCAAGAGTATGAAGATAAAAGTGCCGAAAGACTGGGAGGCCAGAGGGAAACAAAAGCACCCAAAAGGTGCCCAAGTGCCAGCTGGCACAGGCCAGCGCAGTGCCAAGGAGCACGGTAGGAGCAGGGCAGTGACACAGCCTCAGCTCCCACCAGCAGTGACGAGGAAAGAGGAGCAAAGCGTGAGACACTGCTGGACTGGGGACCTGGTGCAGACACAGGTTGGTCACTTCCCTCCTCTCACCCCATCCAAAGCCACCTCACCAGGCTCGCCAAGGAACTCCTTTCACTTTGTGTGCAAATTTGGCTTTCATTTCTGCCTTTCTAAGCACATAACGACAGTCATTTCCCTAAGCTTGCTCAGGCTAGGCTGGGGCTGACATGACTTCATTTCTGACAACTATCTTATACTTACAGGATGCTGCTGGGATTAAAGACTTGGGAGGAGGAATTCTGACCTTTGCAAAGCTTTAATTTTGTTGAATTTATCCATGGTAATAATCACTGCTAAGACTCCTTGTAGCCATCATCTCCAGTCTCGGGAGATACATCTAGTGAAACCAGCCCTGTGAAATTATTTCCCTGGGTATGGCTGAGGCCTCACAAAATACTACTTAAATTCCAGACTTTCACTACATGCCTCAGAGGAATCTTCTGAATGCCAGGATAGGCACCAAAAAGAAAAACAAATGCTTGGCTGTTCAGCACCGACTCTATTCTCTTTTTCCTTAAATATACTCGAAAGCAGGCTGCAGGCAGCAGTTGCACGCAGCAATCTTCAAGAAAGCTGTTAGGTCCAAGGCTGCCAAAACCCATCTTTTTTCTTTCTTCTTTTTTTTTTTTTTCTTGATGTTGTTCTCTTGCTTTTTATCCTGCACTGGCGCACCAAAGGCTTTTCACCTCCGAGAGCAAAGAGCTGATTTTGAAGAACAAAGCTGCTGTTGTGGGACGCTGCAGCATCTGTTCCAGCATGTCTGTTTTATATTTAGCAGCAGCCCATCTCCACAGATGAAGCACAGGCAGGAAGTCCCTGAGCAGCCCCATCCCAGCAGCTCCCAGGAGTCAGTGCCAGCAGCCAGGGGGGCACAGGTTCCTGGAGACCTCCACGAGCCCTGCACAGCCTGCCTGGTGCTTGCTGCCCAGCTCAGGGAGCAGCAGGACGTGCACTGGCTGGCCTCTGGCCTTGACCAACGTGCAGCTCTCCCCTTTCTCTGGGTCAGACACGCTGCACGGCACGCAGGACGAGCCAGGCAATGGCATCAGGGGAGCAGCCCTGCCCCGTCCCTGCTCTGTGTCCCCAGGCCATGTTCCTGAGCCATTTCTAGGGAATGGTGCACGTAAAACACACCACTGCCAGCTCTTCCGCCAGGCAGCTGGACCTCTGCTCTCAGCAGATCCAAATGAACTCAGAGCACAATCTGCCCACATCGTGTGTGCCAGGCATGGCTGCGGGAGGAGGGCAGGGGTTGGAGCTCCTTTCTGCCCCTCCCTACAAGTCATCTGCCACTGAACTGCCAGCAGAACCACTGCTGGCAGCCCGAGGCAGGAGCTCCATCAGGCAGGACAGGGCAAAGCAGGGCAACACGTGGGAAAGCCCCAGGATCACAGGCCTGGTGTCTGGAGAGCAGGAGGGGCACCTGACAGCAAAGCTCCTCTTGACTCTGTGCTGTCAGAGAAGCAGCATCCTCTCCATACATCAGGCCCCACCAGCGCCAGCACTGTTTCAGGGAGATGTTTTGCACAGACACGAACATCAGCTAATTACAAGAGTGAAATTTCAGCCCAGTGAGTGTTCAGCATGGAGGGGAAACACTGACAGGTTTTTCTTTGCCTCCAGCCACAAGCGCAGGCAGGGGAGGGTGACAAGGCTGGGAGGGCAGAAGGGGAGACACAACTCTGCAGTGGAGTGATCAGTTTTGGCAGCTACCCTGGAAAAAAGGAACTGTCAGCACTGCAAAACACGCAAGGAAATCTTCTGCTGGCAAATGCAGATTTCCCTTTCTCAGAAGCAGTGAAGAGTGGAAAAGGTCCAAGGAGAGCTGCAGATAAAGAAGGGACAGTGATGGAATCAAGCCAGCTCTGGAGACCGGCTAGTTCAGCTCTCTCCTGGAAACAGCTCTCTGCTTTGGAAAGGGGGCGTTGAAGGAAACACAGCCTGGGAGAACCTGGAAAACCTTTGTGTACAGACCCGGCCCAGCAAATGCCAAATCACAGAAGAGAACTGCCTTACCTGGGTGGTTTTCGCCCTTCTGCCTTGCATGCTGCTGCTATGGCTCATCTGGGGGTTGGTGGCCCCCTCGGAAAGGCAGTGGGACTTCCTGCAGGGGAGCGTGTTGTAGTTACTGTAGGAGGCAGGCGCGTCCTCGGCGGTACCCGATGCCATCTTATGGCTCCCGAGCTCCGGGATGTCGGACACCAGGTTCCGGCAGTACCCTCCAAAGGCGTTTCGGGGGCCCCCGTTGATGGCGGCGCCGGGGGTTTTGGGGGAGTACAAGTCACTCATGGAGTTGGCCCGCTGGCAGGCGACCAGGGGCTGGGGGCTGCCGCCGGCCTCCGGGCCCTGCGCGGCCTCGGCGTCCTTCTCCTCGGCCAGGCCCAGGATCTCCTCGTTGCTGGTCAAGTGCTCCTGGCTGAGGTCGGACAGCGAGAACTCCAGGCTGTCCTCGCGCCAGATGTCGGCCGACTTGGAGCGCTTCTTCTTGAAGCTGGCCGTGTCCATGAAGGCCGTGCCGTTGGCCGCGTAGCGCAGCGCCCGCCCGTCGCCCTCGGCCAGGAAGGGCGGCTCGTCCCCGTAGAGCCGGCTCTCCTCCGAGTCGGGCATGCTGTGCACGGAGGCGGCCGTCAGCACCGTGCTGCTGTCCACGCTGGGCGTCACCGACGAGTCCGTGTGGTAGGACACGGGCCGCAGGCCCATGTCCACGCGCTCCACCCACATGGGGCTCCCGAAGTCCTCCAGGTTGGCCTCGGGGGCGAAGGGCTCCAGGCCGTTCTCGGCCAGCGACTGCGGGATGCTGGGGGTGCTGCTGGAGCGCGTGCTCACCTCGGAGCTGCGGTGGACGGCCTTGCCCGAGGAGGCGTGGCGCGTGCGGCGCGAGGCCTTGCTGGACAGGCGCAGCGAGCGCGACGTGTGCTTGCGGCCCAGCCCCGGCTGCTTGTCCCCGTAGAAGGCGTGCTCCACGCTCTGGCTCTCCGCGTTCCCCATGGCGTCACGGTCTGCGAGGGACACAGCGGGCACCGTTAGGGGAGGCAGGCACGCGGACACCCCAACACACCAAAAACCGATCTTTTATTGAATAATTGCTGAGCCTGTCCCAAAACCTACACTGCAGGGCCTGCTGTAACTGCAGCAATAATCCCACAGAATTAATTACAGGAGCCAGCGGCTGTACCAGCGAACTCAGAAATACAGTTAAACCAGAATGTAGCAAACAGCCAGACAGCTCTGCTGGTGCAAATGAAGAGTGCAGAAGAGGGAAGGACTGAACCTTGGGGCTCGGTGCGAACTGGAACCAGTTTAGCACCACAGTGCCATCCCAGCTCTGCGCACATTCACCTGACTCTCAGCATCAGCGTTGGCATTCCAGCCAACAAACTCAAAAAATCAACAGCTACTGTTTATCTGCAGGTAACAGGATGCTGAAAAGTAGAGGGATGTACACCTTTAGCTGAGATTTCACCTTTTTTTTTTTGGCTAGGAACTGCAAAGTGAAGCACCAAATAGCAAAGTACAAATCCACCCATTTGGCAGCAAGCTAATGACAGGTTTGATTTCTGGAACAAAAAAAACTGTGCAACACTAAGCAGGTACAGAGAGCCCCACACAAGAAAGCCATATTATGAAAAATAAATTAGCATGAGTGACTCAGACTATACAAAAATAACCTCTCCTTCCCACTCCCTCTGAAGCAGATAAGCAGATCTGAGCTCTTTGATCTGAGCTGGAACGCAGGGACGGGGTTTGTGCCCCCAGCCCCAGCCCCCTGCATTATTCAGCTGTGCACGTCCTGCCATGGAACAGGTTTCCCATCCAGGAGGTGGGAGTGATGATCTGATTCAACCTTGAGAAAAAACTCTTTGAGGTCTGTGATCTCACTCAACAAATGTCAGAAATATTTTATCAGTAGTACTGGGTCCTTCCTTCTGGCCTGACGGCAAGAAGAAGAATAAGAAAAGTAAATGCCAAAGTTCAAAATTAAACAGGAGATCCTGAATTACATACAAGACAATTATATAGAGAAAAATAGTCCATCAATCTTGAAAAGAAATTCCAAGACAAAACTTCTTTGTTTTGAGATATTTCCATTAGTTTTGGTTGAAAATAAAAAAGCTGCCCTGACAGTAAAATAATCATGGAGTTTTTAATTTCTTGGGGCAATTTCCTTTCCTATGCAAGGATACTGATGGGTACTGAGCCAGCTGCTGGCAGAATGAATGCAACCATGTATTTTCCCTCACTATCTATATACACACCACTGCTGCTGCACAGAACTGAATTAGCCCTACATAAACACATGGAAAGTGAGGAACTGATGGCACTAAACATCGGGACAGCACGGCAGAACTGAGCTCTGCAGTGACACTTCTGACCACGGACAGAGGACTGTGCCTCTGCTCCTCTACCCAGCAAAGCTGCTGGTGGCTGAGTGGGGCTAGAGGTCTGGTCAGAGCTGGAGCAACAGACAACACCATAAATATCAGGACATTCCTGTACTGAGCATAGATACAATTGCACGTGAAATAAACTACAGCAGGAGATGCCCCACATCTACTGAAATGAATGGCAGAACTCCCTTTGACTTGTTTAGAAAAATAAATGCACTGAAGAAAAGGCAGGTTTAAATCTTAAAAGAAAAAAGAAAAAGACAGCTTTATCAATCCCTAGACAAGGGGTTTTTATCTCCTAAGAGCTACAGCTCTTTGATACAGACTGAAAAACAACCAGCCAGCTTTTGCCTACAGAACATTTTAAAGCACAAAACCTGCATCCTTTCTTGTGCAGATATCTGAAACCAGACCTCAATGCTTCCATCCTGCAGAAGAAACCCTCTCGGGGCAATGCTTTCGCTGCTTTGCTTCTGAGCTTCTTGCTGACCACACTTCCATCCGGCAGGATTTCCACCGGCTGCACAGTCCAGCAGAGCCTGCAGCCACTTATCCCCAGTCTCCAGCCATTTATCCCCTGTCTCCAGCCATCCCTTCTCAGCCTAAGGAGAATGAGCAGTTTTGAAAGTCCTCTTGAAATCTGGAATGATTCTTTACCTTCCAAACACACCAGGCAAGATTTCCCCCAGCCAGAAAAGCAACAGGGCCACAAACGGCTTGGTGAGGAAAGGAGCAGCAGCTCAGGCTGCGTCTGGTGAGGAAATAACACTCTCCTGGAAGGAGGGAAGTCTTCTCTCCACAGAAGGAATGTTTAGGGAGTGATTTCACACAATGAGAAGTATCTGCTAGAGACTGGCAAGAAGTGTCAGACTTCAAAGTAAAGAGCTGACCCTTTTTGATTCCGCGGATTGGCGCTTTGGGTGAAGAGATTTGCAAATCCACAAACGGCTATCAGTGAGCCCACACCTCACTCCTGCACCCTGGAAAGGCCCTGCCTAATCCCACTGAATTCCCAGCTGCAGGGCTGCAGAAATGCTGCCCAGTGGGTACAGGAGGGCTGCAGGCAGGGCAGCTGATCCAGCTGCAGCTTTGCCAGACAGTGCCATCCCCAAGGTTTGTCACCATCCCCTGGCAGAGCCCACGTCCCCTGGTAGATGCAGGACACACCTTGGGTGGGACAGTCAAGCCCAGCAGGTCAAGCTATGGGGGGTCCTCTGAAAGGGACCCCCATCCTACCTTCTCACCCCCATTTCTGCCTTCCCTCTGGCTGGCTGAGCGTTTCCACCCGTTACCCTCAACCAATTCAATTCTCATGCAGCAGAGTCCACTAAAACAGCAGAAAATAAATCCAGGGGGAAAAAGAAAAAACAAAAAAAAAGAGCTGATTGGTTAGTTTTTGCTGAGCTAGCGAGTTGGCCTGGCACGTGCCAGAGGCAGCACAAGGGTGCCTGTCTGGGGACACAGCGGGGACAGGACGGGACAATGTGGCTGGAGGGTGACGCAGCAGCCAGGAGGAGGACGGTGAGTGGCACCTCCTCAGGTTTTGGCAGCAGGGAGCTGTGAGGTGAGCTCAGGCAGATGTGGAAAGGCAGCCCTGAGAGGGGAATTGGCGCTGCCGCGGACGCAGCAGCCTCAGCGAGCAGAGCTGGGCAGGGGAGGGGAGCCCCAGCCTCCCCCTCCCACGGGCCACAGCAGACACCCTGGGGCAACAGCGTCTCAACTGCTCAGCTACGACTGCCAGATGCTGCCTGTCTGTGGCTTAACTGCATTTAGCACACTCAATGAAAAAAATCTGTATCAAATTAAGAAAATGAGTAATGTTAATGGGAGCTGCACGCAAGTGCTGGTGGGACAAAGGCTCCCCTTGTTAGCTTGGCCGCCAAATGCAAAGGCCACCATTAAAGACCCATCAAGGTACCACCAGGATATGACACAGACCGAGTGTGACACATCTCCATGCTTTAGACAGGTCTGTCGTGTCGGGAGCCTGCTGTGAATTACCCTGAACCTCGCAGAGATCAGTGCAGGGCCACGCGCTGCAAGCACAACTGGCTGCACGTTTTTCAGCAGAAAATGTTGATTCATCAAAACCCAAACTTTTTGTGGGAATAGAGGGCCTCTGACGAAATCTCTCTCTCTCTCTGGGAGGGAGAGGTTTGAAAAGCAAAGCAGGGAGACAGGCACGTCTCCTGGAAGAGGCACCAGCACCGTGACTCAGGCGCTCGCCGAAGACGCGGAAGATCCAGATTCGTATCTGCAGCCCGAGCCAGGCAAATGAGGGGTGGCAACTTCTGCCTCCACATCCTCAAAGAGATGGGCTGACCATCCACGCTGGGAAAGGGCTCTCTCTCCCAGAAAACCTGCTCCTTCCTGGTTCGGCGCAGGGAAAGCGTCAGGATTGTGCTGACTTCAAGAATGTCACCTTTAAGCCAGCTTGCACATCAAGAGACAGGACAGGAGGCTGAGATGTGTTTTTGAAAGCTCAAACTTAAAATTGACATCAAGATTAGGCTGCCAGGGGGGAGAACACGAATTTTGCAGGAAAGATTTGGAAAAACAGTGTTCCCTACAGTGGGTAGCCTGGAAAAGCAGACTGACCTCCAGCTGAACTGCTGAGGTTTTGCTGGATGAGTCTTACATGAAATGGTTACACACAAATTATATCACATTCTAGATGACCACTGATGATGGCCCACTCAAAGGACATAATTTCCTTTAAAAACAGTCATTTTTCCTTCCTCTTCCCCTACCCCGATATTAAATTATTTCTTAAAATAATTACAAAACCAGAATACTCATTTCAAGTAAACCTATGTTACTAACTCTTAAACTTGCAAAAGGTTGGACTGCTAGATTCCAGAAGCGTATCTAAAAAGTGCTAAATTTCCAACCAAATTTGAAGCACCTCACAAGACAACAGATTGCAAATTTAAAATTAGATTCTAGTGGGAGGCCCTGGTGACAAATCTGTATTTTTCTCCTGGAGCGTAGCTCGAAGGCTGTGAGAACCAGAACAATGATCAAATCCACAGCGGGCAGTGAGCCTACAGAAATAAACTTCTGCTAAAATCTGCCAGCCAACAACAAAGATTTTTACTTAACTCACCAGAACCACATAGAAAAATGTACAAGACTAATAACCAAGTGTGAACACACACATTTCATTGTAATTAAAATGTGCTTTTTCAAAAGGGCAAGAGAGAGGCTGAAATTCCACAGAAAGCCTTTGAGTTTCTCAGAAACTCCAGCGGCGTATTTCATTGTTTTCACATCAGAACCTCTTAACCAGCCACTTCTTTTTTGTGAGCCGCTCTCACATGTGTTAAAGCATGAGATGGACTCCAGAAAGGCCCTGCAGGCAATTCGAGTCAGAGGAGGAGGGAGGGAGGAAGGGATGTCACCAGGAGCCTCTCAACAGGCATTGAAAAGCCCCTGTGCTGCCAAGCCGGGGTCCCCAGAACACGCAGCTCAGGCCCTTCCCTTCCCCTCCCCGAGCATCCCAGAGCACAGCAAAGCCTACAGAAACACACAGGGACGCACATGTACCTTCCGAGGCAGTCCCGGTATCCAGCGCAACCTTCCCCCAGAGAGCTGTGGCATTTAGAGGTACAGAATTGCAAATGACCCCAAAATGAGCAGTTACTGGGACTGCAGAAGCTGTCAGCACCTGCCACTCAGCGACTCCATTACTCCCGCGTCAGAGTCTATGACTACATGCCAAAAACCTGGGGAGAAAGGGGAGAAAAACAAATCAGACAAAGGGAGGGTTAGCAGGGAGGGCTGTACAGGAGCATCTTCTGCCGGGGCCTGTCATCAGCACTTACCTAAGGAGCACTGGGCAGTACAGCACGGAATGCTGTGCTCAGATTCGGAGGATGAAATCTGATGGTGGCAGAATAAATGAAAAACCCAGTCAAGCACCGCCAGCCCCAGCCACAGGACGTGGAGAGTTCCTCTTCCCACAGCTCTGCACAATCAAAATCCCCCCAGACTTTAACATTCCCTTGCTGGGGCCGGTCTGTCTCAGCTCAGGGCCAAAACCACACCTGCATCTGAAGACGACCACCAAGAGAGGCACCTTCCAACAAAGCAGAACTTCTGCCGAACTTCTGGCAGCAAGGGGAACCCAACCGCCCAGGAGAAGCTGGAAGGCCCCAGAGAGATTTCTCTGCAGACTGTCTCATTTACGGAAAGGGCTGTTTTCCAGGCAGGGATTTCACTCCCATTTTCCAAGGGCGAATCAGACCGTGGGGCAGAGCATTTACATCTGGTTTTGTGAGCAAGGAAAGGATTCTCGGGTTAAGTGTGCTCACGAAGGCGCAGTTACAAGAGACCAGCCTGCGCTTACCTAGACCTGAGACAAGGCCCTAGGACAGTCCTCAAGTCAGACACTGAGCCCATGTGGGTACCAAATGCCAGCTCTTTCCAGCCCTGGTACCACTGGTGAGTTCCCTTGCAAGGAGCCCAGCTCAAGTCCAGGCCTGGGAGAAGCTGAACAGTCCAGCTCTCGCTCAACTCCCCCTTCTCCCAGCCAAGCACCAGCACTGAAACATCACCTGAACGCTGCACACAGACTTGGGAGAGTTATAACCTTCTCCACAAGTCCCAGGGAACACAAACCTGGGGAGGGATTACTGCTGCCCTTCATGTTCTTAGAGCTGCTTGGTGGGGAAAGTGTGATCCTCGCTCTTGGCTGGATTCTCAAAAGAGATGAGAGTCATTGGCTCTTTTTAAAATTAAAAATATTCTCGTTTTCTTTCTCTTCCTTCATGTGCCCTTCTTTGCTCCCCACCTCCCCCTCTTCCCCCAAGCTGTTGGTTGAGATCTGAAAAGCAGTTCATGAATTGCTCAGGAGCTGGCAGAAATTAATAAAATGAAGCTCATTTATATTGAAATGGACTCATTATCATGCCAGCTGCCAATAATTTCCAAGAGGGGAATCTTGCTGACAAAAAAGGTCCTACAGGCAAGAGGCTCCCCACCTGCACCCACTGCACGGGGAGCAACCCTGCCACGTGCATTCCTCACCTCCCAGGAAAAGGAATTGGGACCATCTCTGTTCAGATCCACCTGCTACTGCCCCAAAAAACCTGATCAAAAGAAGAGCAAAACAGACACAGCCGAGCATCTTATCAGATCTTCCACCCTGACATGGCTTTTGAGGAGTTTGTAACTCAGTAAAACCTGCTCCAGGGCGACACAAACTCTGGTCGCTCTCCTGAGAAACCAGCTCCAAGGCAGCCCGTCCCACACACTGCCTATGCTCCTCTAGCAAAACCCCTTCTCTCCTGGCAGTCCTTTGTTAAAAACAAGATGTTTGCACCTAGATCCTGCATTATCCAAATCCTCACACTGCTCCAGTACATCTGAAGGGCTGGCAACATCCTTTGCCACGAACAGATGAGTTCTGGGCGCACACAGCTCCTCCAGAAGACAAGGATTTATCATCACCCATCGACTCTTTCCTGAAAAGTTTTGTTCCCATTAACTTTTACAACTCGGACAGTCTTTCCTAAATTAAACCAATCCATACTTTTCAAGAAGAACATCCGTTTTTCATACTTTGTTTGACATTAATATGCACTGGAACAGTCCTCAGTGTCCTGGTTCATTCTAACAGCGCAGGCTCCGCTGCAGCAGAATTTCTGGAGTTCTGAAGCAGCCTCCAACAAAGCCTTCCTGCCAGCAAGGCCTTGGAAGGTCCAACAGGGCAGAAAGTGATGGCCACGCTCCTCTTTCAGGAGGAAGGGCTGAAGCAAACACAAGCACAGCCTCACCACTTCCTTTCCAGCACAGAGCCCTTCCTGGACACATCTGCTCCCACGGACGCTCCCGTGGAGACTGGCCGAGGGGGCAGCTGGCCAGTGCCCCACCAGCCTGTTCTCAGGGGAGATGGACAGTTGTAAGCATTGCCACATGGAACAACTGATCTAACTGAAAAAAAAAAAAGAAATAAAGATTTTCAAACTTCTGCACTCGAGACAGAACATCCCCTGCCAGCGCCGACTGCTCCCGACACTCAGACACATCCCCGGTGTGCGCGAGCCAGCGCCTGCACACGTCAGTGCAGCTCCCCGCGCCCTTTGAAGGTCTGCAAGCAGCACAGCTGTATTTACTGCACAGCCACAAAGCAGCGCCTCCAAAAACCAGGCCAAGGAGTTCCCACAGGGCTCATCGTGCCGCCAATCCTGGCCGGG
Source organism: Melanocharis versteri (assembly GCA_013397845.1). NCBI lineage: Eukaryota > Metazoa > Chordata > Aves > Passeriformes > Melanocharitidae > Melanocharis > Melanocharis versteri. Next base: position 117,526 of record VZTG01006070.1, read on the forward strand.
GGAGCGCAGGAAACCTCCACAGATGGATTAAACACCGAGCAAGGAAGCAGAACAGATTAACGGAGCACCTTGTTATTCTTCACATCTGCTACCTGCGATTCCAGGTACAGCAAAGAGCTCTGACTTTCACGTGCTGGAGCAGTTTGCAATGCCAGGAGCTTGGAGAAAAATCCAGCAAACCTCTTTTCTTTTTGTTTGCGGACACTTGACAAAAACATTAATGGAAGAAAAATATGGAAGCTGTAGCTTTCTAAAAGCCTCCGTTTCAAAGCACAACCCTTCCTTTCCAGCATGAAAAAAATCAGTACGCAAATATATCCCCTTGTCCAGTGAACAGGAAAAGTTGGCGAGAAGGACGACAGCTCTCTTTCAATTCTATTTTTACTTTTTCATTTCATGAGGCATTATTTTTGCCAGATTTCAAATGCAATCAGTTGGTTGTTAAGTAAATCTTCGTCCAATTTGGAGAAGCACTCGGTAACTCTACCATCAAGCACGAGGATGTGCATACAGAGACAGGAAGCAGTAGGCATTCCATACAGAGACCATTCAATATTCATCAGCAGCTCTGGGCTGTGTTCCCCACCCACGATCCCAGTTCCACACCATCGTAACTCCAGAGCTCAATCCCATCTCCTGAAATGGAGAATCAGGCCCTTTATTTGTGACTGGAGGCCACGTTTTGTTAGTTAATAGTTAGTTAGCTAATATGAATTGCTGCTGAAATCAGTCCAGCCAAACCCCTGCCCTGAGACTGAGGTCAATGCTCTCCTGTGCTCCAGGGTTCTGCTGGCCTGACAGCTCTGGCTCTCCCCATCCCATATCCCTGGGCTGCCCCCCGCAAAATAAAACCCACAGCAGAGGGACCATAGAACATCCTGAGCTGGAAGGGACCCACAGGGATCAGAGTCCAGCTGCTGGCCCTGCACAGACACCCCAGCAATCCTCCAGACACTTCCCCATCCCCATGTCCCTCCTTTGGATGCTCTTCAATCGATCCTTCTAAAACTGTGGTGCCCAAAACTGTCCCCACGCCTCGAGGTGGGGCTGCACCAGTGATGGATCCATGGATGGATGGATGGATGGATGGAGAAGAGACTGCTCTATGCCCAGATCTTTGTTTAGAAATGCAATTCAGAACTGCTCCAAGCTTCCCCACTCCCAATGTAGACACTGAGCCCCGAGACCAACTTTAGAGGATTGCAGAAGCTGGTTGACTTTTAAAGCAGCGAAAATAAATGGCAAACGTGCTCCTCTCTGTGTTTTCTTTCTATGACATTTAAAATGTCATAGAAGTCTTTTGTTTGTGAGAAAAATTAATTTCAAACCGAGCACGGCTTGTGAGAAAAATTAATTTCAAAACGAGCAAAGCTTATACTACCTGCTGAGGAGAATGGCTGCTCCTGAAACTGAAGTCTGAAGACAATGACCATCCAGAAAGGTTGGGGATCCATCCATCCATCCCCAAGAACGGGCTGGAAGAGCTGGAATTGCAAAACCTCTTTGCAAGCGTCTCGCTAACATGCAACCTCCGTGTCTGTCACGGCTGGGAGAACAATGCTGGTGATCCTCCAGATGAAGAGGAGGGCAAAGAAAAATAAACCCACATTCCCTTTGAGAAGAACTCCTAAAGGGGAAGGTGTGGGAAGCCCTGCTCCTCCAAATGCAGCACCACCCCATGACAATTTCCAAAGGAGGGAAGAAAAGGCAAAAAGAGAGGGAAGGAGGAAGGTTTGTCAAGAGACCTTAAACCTCCACAGAGCCAACAGTCAGCCATCCCCAAATCTCACCTAAAGGAAACAAAACCAGGAGCACAGCACTTAGAAAGCAACGTGGGGCCTTGGCAATAAATTAATGGAAGAGCAGAGCAGGTAGCCCAAGGGAAAGCCCCCTCTCCAGGGTTTCTATATTTATAGAGGGGATGTGAATAATTGACACAGTTGTGGGTTTGTTTGTTTTTCAATCATTTTTACAACTATCTGAGCATGTTTTGACTCTTTCTCCCTCCCTTCCCTTTTATTTTTAATGGTGGGAAAATCCCCCTTTCTACCCTGAGGGGAATCGGCAAGGTTTTACACGTTTCCAGCAAAGGGCAGAGCAGGGGAAGGATTCTAATTTCAGATCATCAGACATAAGCAAATATATGGGAAGCCACGAGGGCAACTCCCTGGAGCCTGTGAGGCAGACTAAGCCCAGCCACGAGGGAACTGCAGGGAAGGAGGAGCCCACTTGGCCTCCGTGGAGGCTGCGAGGACTGCGTGTACATTTATACGATACTTAAAAAAATAAAAGAATTCCCAAAATGCAGCTGGAATAAAAAAATAAGGTGTGGTTTGTTTATTTACCTTTAGGTTCTACGTTACTGTTATTACACTTCTCTTAAAAAGGGCTTTCTGCTTGTGCCAAATGAGCAGAGAACTGCTGATACACAGCAAGGGTGGGACGTGCCGAACGCACTCAAAAGATTGAGAAGTAACAAGAAAATGTTCAGGCCAGGAGACAGAGCTCCAAACGGATCTGTGGGAGCTCTCACTGTACAGCCAAGGAGTGGGACCCTGCCTGCACAGAAGAACCACCCAGCACCACAGGCTCCAGCAATAAAAACTGAAACCCTTGGCCTGAGTGACCAAAGAGACAGGATGTGAAGGATTAAAACGCTGTGGAAAAAAATCAAGGGCAATAATTGTGGTAGGGGGAATTGGAGAGGAAGTGCTTCGTGTATCTCCTCATTTAAGCACTGAGGTAAGTAATCTGATTTTCAAGCAATGCCAAAGACCTCACACAGATCATTAAGATGGTGCCTGAGATACGAAGTATCTAATTTTAGACACCCTGACTTAAGTACTAGGGAGGGATTCCAGAGGTCTGCGGAAAAACCGGTGTGAAATACAACTGAGGCAAAGGCACAATCAGCAGAGCTTTCCCATTCTGGTCCCTCTCTCTCTGAGGGAGCACAAGGAACCCCACTGAGCACCAAAGCTGTGTACGGTTCCTCAATTATTGCTTTAGAGTCAGGAGAAAGGACAGCAAAATAACTTCCGTGCCGAGGCCACAGGGGAAGCATAATAAGGAAAAGGATTGAAGCAAAGGATGTCCTTTGCAGATGACAGCCTGCCTTGCACAAGTTTTGGCACCAGGATCTCTCTGTGAGCTTGTGCTGTTAAATCAGCACCGCTCAGGACTCAGCCCTCACTGAAACTGCCCTGGGGTGGGATGGAGAGCCGGCAGCTGCAGCACTGCAGGGCACAGCTGGATTCCGAAAGGGCACTGGGTCCCTAAGGAGGGAGCTGTGCCCAGCCAGCAGAAAGCATGCACTGAACATCCTCAGCTTCCCAAAAACAGGAGTTTATTGCCTGACGAGTCAGTGGCAGCACGGACACGGCTCTCTGGTGGGGCAGGGACAAGTGAAGAGCCGTTCAGCCAGGCCCAAAGCCAGGACTCCCCACAGGACTCCCACCCTCCACCTGCCCCGAGCGCTCCTGCCACGGCTGCCGGAGACGACGGGAGCAACAAAAAGGAGCCCAAGCTTCCCAAAACCCGACTGGGAATCCTGACTCCTGTTCAGTCAGAGCCCGGGAGGAGGCAGGTGAGCAGATGCCCAAGTGGCTGCTGTGCCCTCCTCCTGCTATCAGCCCCAACAGAGCAGGTCTCCCGGCCGGGCGTTGCCATCGCACAGCCCCGTTCCCCCAGCAGGCAGAGACGGAGAAACCACGGATGCAAAGCTCGGCTGGTCTGTACCAGCTTGGCACTGCTGAAGGTAAATGAAGCGTTCAGGTTTTATCTTGCACGCCCTGGCAGAACCTGATGGCTTCAGTTCATCTGGGCTGACCGGTTTCAGTCACGACTCGTCCATCGCATCTCCTGACACGGCTCTTCCCCGAGGGAGGAACGCACAACACCAGGGCCACATGCTGGGTGTTGCTTCTTTAATTAAGAGGGGACAAAACCCATGAGGGATGGAGATCCCAGGAGAAGACACCCTCGGGGCTCAAGGGGTGAGCCCCCACCCTGGGAAGAGGTGGGCAGGGAGCAGAGCCGGAAAAAGGATGGATCAGCAAATGCTCTGGAGAGGAAAAGCCAGAACTACCAAAAGCCAGGCTAAAGCAGCCTAGGGTGGAAAGCTGATACCCATCAGCTCCGAGTGTGGCCTCCAAATACAATGAAGGCTTTGCCTCCTCTTCCAGGCAGTGCACAGGGGGGAGAGGCATGTGAATCACCACATCTGAGGTTATCAGGAGCAAAATCCAGAGTTTAAATTTTGCCAGTCAGCAGCAGCTTTCAATCTGCATCCCAAAACTATGAGAGAAGCAACCACAGGGATACGGGCAAGAATTTTTATATTAAAACCTGCAGATCAGGATCCTGCCTGAGACTGCAGAACAAGTGATCCCAGCAGTGATGTATCCATCTGTCTGTCAACGGAATGCAAGGCTGGAGAGCACAACTGAGAGACGGAACCGGGAATGACACGGGAAGAAATGGGAAACTGAGTAATTTCTGCCTGCTACTCTTGATCACTCCCTGCAAGAAGATGACCTGTCTTCCAGAGGAGGAAAGGCAAAGACACCTTTCCAGGACACTACTAGTGGAGCTGAAGATGACAAAAACTGGCACAGGAATTATGATCTGCATAAGAAACTTCGCACAGAGGTTGTGCTGAGAAGAGAATTACCTCACTCGAGTTTTTTCATGTTTTCAATGCCGAGACATAAAAATGAAATGTGCCAGTGACTTGTGCTGAGGACACAAAGCTGGAGAAAGTCACAGTACAGAAGAGACCTTTTGTCTCATTTGGATCCCAAAGGGCCACGAGCTCCCGGTGCGACAGAAATGCCAAGAAAAGCAAACGTAAATCAGAGGATGCACCAAGCAGGACTAGCCTGGCAGAAACAGGAGTGACTGATGCTGCAGGAGACACTGACCTCATCTGGAACGCCACGTGCAATCCTCATCGTGGCCAAGGTTAACACAGACCAGACACCTCCAGCAAAAGCAAGGCCAAAGTGAAGCTTCACTCTGAGAGGAGTTCAGAACAACAAAGCTGCTGTCAAATGGAACACAACACATGGAGCAAATGGAACACAAGCAGAGAGGCAGCCGAGCAGCCCCAGAGCATGCAGCTGCAGGGTTCAGGGGCTGAACACTGCCCTGGACTCCTGAGCAGCCTCGGTGAGACCCACAGATCACAGCTGCACCAAGGGACAGAGCTCGTCCTTCCCAAACTCGAGCTGTTCCTGAGCAATAGGAAAAGAACAACAACAAATCCTCCACAGTTTGGCAGCACCACGGTTGGTCCAGGTCCTCCCCTGGCTTTGCAATCTGTGGTCAATAAGAGGAGAATGTTGTTGCTGGCACACAGGAGCTGCCTGTGAGCAGTGCCAGGTGACCAGCTGCAGGGCTTGTACCTGTGAGCTCCCGACATCCTGCACAGCACGCTGCCAAAAACAGCCTCAGTTCAGTTCTCCCTTGAAAGAGACTCAAAAAGTAGTGCCAGAGGAGTGAGGAGAGAGGTTCCAAATCCTAGGCAGGAATATTTCAGCACCAGGCTCTCGCTGCCTTTTCATGCAATTACTGCTGGGTATAGTCACAGAAACAAAACATTGAGCTAAAGCATCAAGAAATGGGATTTTTTTTAGCATTCCGAAGTATGTGTCAGAAATGCAAACTTCTCATAAAACAACAGCTATGCCTCCTCCAAATGCCAGGTTGGTGAGGTATCAGCCACACCATCAAACAAAAACACAGTAAATCTATACAGCACTTTAATGACTGGACATGGCACTCAGTGCTCTGGGCTGGTGACAAGGTGGGCATCGGGCACAGGTTGGACTCCATGACCTCAGAGGTCTTTTCCAACCTCAATGATCCTGTGACCCTGTGACTGATGTTTTCAGCAGCAGCAAGTGCCATTCCATCATTTCAGTGCTTCACATTGGCCCAGAATAGCCCTGGAAGAAAAGAACCAGTTTCCTCTTCACACTTAAAGAGCAGTAGATGATTTTAGTGGCTGAGAAAGCCACTGGTATTTTCTGTGGCATCATTCCCAGGCCCAGTGAAAACAAACCCTGCAGCAGATGCACGCATGGTGTATCTGTGGACACACTGACCAGAGTCACCTTGCCTGTGCTACAAGGGAATTACTCAGCCCACCCGAGCTCACGACAGCTCCTGAATTCACCTGAGTGGCTTCTGTCCCCCAAAGGAGCCACCTCCAAGCTGCAGGCAAGTCCAGCCTTTCCCAGTAACTTCCAGCATTGTACGCACACAGCCCCCACTTGTTACTGGCTAAAGCAACTTTTACTCAAAAGAGCATTAAAAATAACACCAGTGACTGGGAATTTCCTCTTGAAAGATGCTTTTCCACCCTCCTGAGCCAAAGCCACCAGGAGAGGTGACTCTCCCTTGCCTTCCACTCCCCAAGCAGCCACATCCACCTCTCCACTCTGATCCTACAGATCCAGGCCAGAAGCAGTAACTTTTTTTTTGCAGCGAGTGGATGCACCTCAGACACAAAGTGACTGCTGCCATTTTCAGGGGAAGCCCTTCAAAGAAGGGACAAAAGAGAGAAGCAAAGGACACCTTCACAACAGAGCTACACAAAGACTCCGTGGTTCTGCACCAGCCCTTCCATCTCTTTTTGGAAGGCAGTAACCTTTGTGCCAGCTCGGGGGGTTTTGCCTTGAACTTTTCAGCTCTCTACTACAGTCTGCTCTACAGGTGCTCTGGACACCTCTGGATGTTTTGCCATCAAAGACAATCCTGGTCCGAAAAGATCCCCTTATCACACATCATTGATGGGCTGTACATCCTTTCAAGTCACCCATGAGCGATATCAAAATATTTCAAATGCAATTCCCTTCCTTAATTGTTTTCTTCGTTTTTTTCCACCACTTTTCAGAGCTGACATACCTACACGAAAAGAGGGGGAGGAGGTAAAAAGAAAACATATTTTGCACCTTATTATTTACAGTTTTCAATCAACTCCTACAAAATGTTTCTCAAGATGTTATTCCCCATACATTAAAGGAGGAAGGACAGCTCTAAGCAGCACAGGAATCAAAGCACAGCCTCGACACCGAGGCCAGATCTACATTACAAATATTTGCCAGCACAGCTGTATTCACTGCTGTGATGGGACACGACCTCTGACTGTGCCTGCAGAGGCCACTGCAATACGGTTACAGGAGCAAAATTATGATGTGACTTACAGTAACACATCTTTTTTTTCAGTCCCGAAGAAAACCAAGCTCAAGACAAGCTCCTCCAGCAGCAGCACTGCTTTGCTGGCGTGACACAGCAACACAAACGCTCCCAGTTTTTCCGACAGCTTCCCGTCTGCAGGGCTGCACCAGGGATGGGCAGAGCCCTCGGCCCTGTCAGAGGAAGGAGAAGTGTCTCCCTCCCTGCAGAGTGCTGACTCCAGCCTTTTCTCCCAAAGGGAGCTGCCAAGCCTCTGCACATCGGGCAGCTCGGAACAAGCCGCCACAGGAGCAGCCCGGCGAGCTTCCGCCTGCACAGCGGCAGCTCTCAGACACCCTGCCCAACAGCCACGCTGCAACCAGGGCAAAATCCACCCAGCAGCCTCTGGATCAGGCCCCCGAAGAAGTGACGAGGTTTGAAGAGCGGCACACGGAAGCAAAAGGCTCAGCCCGGCTTCTGACATCTATGAATTGCAGCGGGAAATTCTGCTTTGCCCCACGCACAAAAGGTTCACACTGGGAAGGAAAAGGCCAAAGGGAGCAAAGAACAGAGGGGGAAAAAATCTCAGAGAAACAAGACGTTATTTCTATGGCTTTTTCACAAACTGTTTCCTCAGGGGTCATTTTATGTGCCTTTTCTTTGGCTCACAGCCCCCTCAGCAGCCAGGCCAGCTCCACTCGCCCCTCTCAGGGGCTGCCCCACCTGGGCTTGGCTGCAGGGAAGGCTCCTTCTCCTCTTCCTCCTCCTTCCCCTCTCCCTGCTCTGCCCCGGGAGACGCTGCACTGCCAGTGAGGAGGAGGAGGAGAAAGCAAAAGCAGATCTCTGCCATCTCCCAGCAACACCCCAGGTCACAATCCCCATCTCATTTTCCCATTGAAACAAAAAAGTGCTCTTGAAAAGAAACTCACAATAAGTTCTGAAAACACCGTTGTTAACAACTCATGTATAATTTTTTTAAATACCTGAAATTCTCCCAGCAAAGCACCCAAAAAGCAGCCAAATACTCTCCTCCCTCTGCAAAAAGTGTTCATTGCTCTGACCTGCAGGGAGCCAAAGGAAGGCAGCACAGGCTGAAGAAATCCATCCCTCCTGGTGCCATCTGTAAGGCTGCAATTAGCTACCAGTATTTCTGTAACCCTATATAGTGTAGCAAACAGAAAATCCATTAACTGGGACATTTTTGTGGGATTTCTGTCGGTTTGATTGTTCCAGAGGCTTATATTTACAAAAGATACGAAAACCTGATGGGCTTCCTTTGTTCAGTGTTTCACAAAGATCCACCAACTTTCAGGGTTCAATTCCGCTTTAATTATTAGATTAATAATTATGTAAACAGGCAGTAAATCCCTTTTAAAGACAATAAAAACATTTGCAGAGTAACTTAACATTCAGAAGCAGAGCGATGCTCCTCCAAGCATCACCCGGAGTCCCACGGCACCAATTAATATCGGGATATTGTTTAGCCTGACCACTTACCAGCACAGCAGGTCACGAGGGAGGAGTAATTTAAACCAGCCGTGGAATAGCTTTGAAATGAGACAAATAAACTACTACAGTGATGGCTGGAAATGTGGCTTGAGGCCCATTTCCACCACCCCCATCCCCTGCGAGCTCTGCTTTACCTGAGGAGTCGGAATGACCTCACTGGGAGCAGGACAGGGGGAAAAGGGAGCACTCGGCACAGCCCTCATTCCCTGGATGGGGTGGTGGGGTGGGAAAGGGGTCAACAGCAAGCACCGTGGTGAGGAGGGCACAGGGACGTGGGTGCCACGCCCCGTGTGCCACAGGGGAAGGGAAGAGCCCCTCGCCCACCTCAGCCCTCCCCGTCTCCCACCGGCCCCCACGGGACAGGGCTGCGAGCACAGGGAGCCAGGCGCTGAGGCTTGGCACGTCCTCCCTACGCCCAGCTGTGGGAAAGGAGGGGAGCACTCCATTATCGCTCCTTACACAGGCTTTGACATGCCTGAACTTATTCTCTGCCTCTTAAAAAAACCCAAACAAGCCATGAAAAGGAATGTATAATCACCTGGCAGGGCACCTCTCTGCTCTGGCTTGCAGGCTCTGCCCCACCATGTTCTTTTCCCAGCCCAACGTGACTTGTGAAACATTTTACACAACGGGCACCTCGAACTTTACAAGGGAAACAACTTCCCGGCCCCGCTGGCAGAGCAGGCTGAGGGCTCCTGACGAGGAAACATGCCCCGATGGGATCTGGAATGGAGGTGAAATTAGGAAGAACAAGGGTTTGTTTACGCAGGAGATGCAGCAAACGCTGGCCAAACGGCGTGCGAGTGCAGCCCAGGCTCTGGAGGAGCCCTTTCAGCACCACAAACCCCACCATGGGGGACTCTGCCCGACCCTGCAGCACGGGGGGCAGAAGCCAGCAGGGAAAAGCCTCCCCGGGAATAGCTCAGCTTCAGCTGCAGGCAGGCAGGAGGCTGTGCCAGCACCGCCGACTCCAACAACCGCGTCTCGCGCAGCCGCTCGCAAAAACTCGAGCTTAATTTGAGGCAAGAAACACTGAGAAAAACCCAACCCGTGAGGCAGCCAACAACATCTGGAATATCAGAATCATAGAATCGTGGAATGGTTTGGGTTGGAAAGAATCTTAAAGCCCATCCAGTGCCACCCCCTAACAGAGACAGGGACACCTTCCGCTATCCCAGGTGGCTCCAAGTCCCGTCCAACCTGGCCTTGGACACCTCCAGGGATGGGGCAGCCACAAGGAGGGGAAAGGGATTGCAATTAATCCTCCCAACAAACAAAAAGGCTGGAGAACTCTGGGAAGGTTTAGTGTGAGGATGTGTCCCTGCTCCCAGGGCTCAGCAGGGTTAATAACCTGCTCCTCTCACAGCCTCACATGTAAATACACAATTTCGGGGCACGGGGCCGCCTCTGTGAGCTCATGCTCAATAGTTCCATTTTAGTTTTCCTCCTTAAGGCCTGACTTCCAACTGCGTTCTGAAAAGGAAACAAGTCCTGGACTTGTTTGAACAAGTGGGCAACACCTGCTCCAGGCTTCTGGCTTTACTGCTTTGTCTGGGGTTTGGGGTTTGTTCTTTAAAGCCCAACCTAACAGGCTTAGGGGAAAAAAAGAAAGGCCCATAACTAGTTTCAGGAATAAGAGAGAAAAAGACTTCATTCATTCACTCCTTTGTTTTCAGGAAACTTACCCTGACATTTCTTTGCCAATACATCAGGAAAACTGCAGAAAAGGCAAACACAGGCAGGTGCTCCAAAGGGAAAAGGTACAGCCCTGCTTTGGCTCCAGTTTCTCCTGACCCAGCCTCTATTCTGGGATATTTCTGTATCAGAGAGCCCGTTTTACTGGAACTCTTAACAAGCAGGGAAGAGCACGGCAGCAGCCCGCCTGCCAAGTGTAATTTGTTTATGCAAGATTTCCAGAATCCATCTTCTTCTCTTCCCCAGAACCGTGCTGTACGCTCAGAAGGAAGATATTGAAGAGTCATCAGGTGAGAGCTGGGCAGAGCTGAGCCCTGCTGGAGTGGGAGCTGGCTCCCAGCAGACTCCGGGGACGTTTCCATCCCGGCATGCACGTGACTGGAGTTCTGCACTGTCCTGCAGGGCCGTGCTGAGCTCACTGCTTCCGACACCACCCTGACAGGCAACTTCAGTAACCAACCAAGGGTAACAATCCTGCAGAATTCCAGGCAGAATCAGCCCGTGACTCCAGCCCGGAGCAGGGATGGGGGTGAAGCAAGGGCTGTTAGTTCGCCTCTCGCCAGTGGAGATCCCCCAGCTCGCGCTTTTTCCTGGGAACTTCCAGATGGAGATTAATGGAGACGGGAGGACAGCTCCCAGTCCAACCTGCCAGCCAGCGACTTCAGCCTAAATTGAATTAGGAACTGGGAATCCCACAGGAACACTGCTTGGAGGTTTTCTCCGCTTAAACACCATCCATCCGCGTGAAACAGAAAAGTATTTTTTGTCTGTCGGGTAATTTTGCCCAATTAATTCATTAAGGAGTTTGGGAGGAATATTCCAGAGAATGCCACATGCTGTGAGCAGCTAAATAACATGTCCCACTGTACATGTTTCCTAACTTAGCCTGTATTTAAGGCAAGTAATAAATAACAGCACTGAACACAGTTCTTAACACCAACACAAAATTAAAAAACCCAACTGCTGCCAATTTTCCTGATTCCTTTGCTGTGCCAGTTGTAACAGGTTGATAAATTCCTACAGAAAGGATATAATTCATAAGGACCTTGCATGCCTCTGCTGGGACAGTTTCTATGGATGCACTCAGCAAAAGATGATGCACAACAGGTTATGTGCACCACAATGGGTTGGAATTTGCACACAGGGAAGAATAAATCAAAATAAATTCCACTTACTATCATGACAGCTAACTATAAATTTTAATTTAGCTGATGGGAGGCCACATATTGACATCCTGGACTAGCTTGACCATGAAGTTTTGATCGATGCCACACAAAGCTAACCTGATGCTTAAACAACAACAATTAATAAGTTGCTAGCTACACCAGCCTTAAAATGTCAAAATTTTACCAATATTTTCCCAATCCATTCAGGTAAAAAAGCATCAACGCAAGAGCCATCCATCTTTTTCAAGATTACAGTGCCTTCCATGAAAGAAACCATGAGCAATGTTACCTGCCAAGTCAGTAAATAAAATCAGAACTAGAAGAGTTGAAAGAAACCAGGAGCAATGTTACCTGCCAAGTCAGTAAATAAAATCAGAACTAGAAGAGTTGAAAGAAACCAGGAGCAATGTTACCTGCCAAGTCAGTAAATAAAATCAGAAGAGTAACAAATTCCATTTTTAATCAGGGAAAATGCCAGAAATAATTAAAAACTAATAATCGTTATGGAAGCCCAGTTGAAATATTTGCTGATTTAAAATGGAAATGGTCTTGCATTGGACTAACAAAGAGTTATATTTAGAATATTTTCAACGTTCTCTCACTAAAAACAGCACAGCCGAGGTGCATCTGCCTGCCTGATACCAGAGGGAGCCACAGAATACGGTTATCTGCACCGGGCTGTGAGGAGCTGAGGCACAAATGGTCATTTAGTCCAAACCCCCACTAAAATTCTGTAAGAGACCCCGATCACCCAGCCCAGGCACACAGTCTGAAAGCCTCCCGTTCTCAGGGATCAAGCTCCTCACATTCATTTACACGTAATCCTCTGAGCACTATTACAGTGTCACAATGGAAATTAAATAACAGCTTTCAAGCGCAGCTATTGAGATAATCACACTCAGCCAGGGAAAGAATCAGCAAGCCCCAGCCCTCCCATCCGCGATTCCCAGTGAAACAGCTCGTGCCAACAGGTGGCATTTCAGCTCCCGCTCTGTGCAGCTGAACAAACCCGGGGTCGCACAAAGCTGTCCCGGGGGAAGCCCATTTTCTGCCATTATTCTGATGGAATAACCTGCAGCACTCACACGGGGCGGGCTCATGCCCCCGGTGTTTTCCTGCACTCCGTGCCGCCGCTCATTTTCACGTATTCAACGCTTTCAGAGAACGCTCAGCTCAGATGTGGGGGGGTGTTTATCAGAGAAGGGCAGGGGTATTTAATGCCAAGGGCCTCTTTTTTTTCCCCCAAGTTTTTAAATTCTAGAGGATTCTGTTCAACTGCAAGCCAATAATTTCAGCATGCAGCACCCCGGCTGCCTGACAGCTTTAGTGGGTTATTCAGTGGTGAAGCTTAAGCAAAAGCTGTGTCTGAGAGGGAAGGTGCTAGATTAGGGCTCCACTCTTCAACCCAGTTCCAGGGATTCACAGGCAAGTCCCTGAAATCTCCCTGTGTCTCAAATCCCCTTTTACAGATGGAGAAGTTCCTTTCCCTGTCTCACTGAAATAAAGCTAGAATAAGTCACAGAATCACAGAACGGTTTGGGCTGGAAGGGACCTTCAAGATCATCCCTTCATCCAGGTGAGGTGCCCCCCGTGCAGGGGACGTGGTGGTGACAAATATCTGCTTAGACAGCAGGGGCTGTGCTCAGCACGGTGTAACTTCCTCAGAGTACCACAAAACTCCAACTCACTTCGCTCCACAGAAAAAAGGCCTCGAAAATCAAGTGAAAGGAGTCACATGCACCTCCAGAATCTGGCTGCTACACAGACTTGTGGGACCCACTCAATTACTTTGGGATAATATTGCCATAAATTGTATGTCAGGCATAGTGGAATACGAAATCCCTGGCCTCTAGCATTCCTCTACTAGGTTTAAAAAGAGAGGCTGGACAAAGATAATCCTCTTATTGCTCTGTCAATTTTACTAGCAGAGACTCTAAATGTGAAATTTGGTCCAGCTTGAGCAATAAAAAATGATTTTCGTTTCCAGACTCCCAAGAGCTCCGGCTGGGAGCCTCACCAAGCTCCAGGAGTTTGACAACTCTGGGCTTTTGAAAGCCGTCCGAGTGGGGAGCTGAGAAAGAGGTCGGCGAGGCTGCCACACAAATGGATTAAATTCCTGAGGCCTCTGGAGAACTGCGCTCCGAACCTCACGGCAGCACGTCCTGGTGCCGTCTGGTGCGAGCGGGGCTGTGAAAAGCAGGAGCTGCCAGGGAGGCGTGAAGTCTGTCCCTTCTGTGCCCAACTCCGAGCAACGTGGGGACGTGACTCACATCCCACGGCACACCGAGCCAGGCAAGGCATTTCATTGCCATTTAGACAATGAATCAGGAGCTCCGCGAGCAATACAACCCCTACGAGGTTTTATCTTACCGTATTCAAAAACAGGTTTTATTTTTAAGAATTTGATAAAACGGTAATTTTATAATATACCTGTTGAAAGTGTTCTGATCCTTGGTTCCTTCTCAGCAGTATTACATGCTGCCAAAACCTTGAACCACAGATCCACAGAATATCCTGAACTGCCCACGAGGATCGAGTCCACCTCCTGACCCTGCACAGGACACCCCAAAAATCCCATCACATTCCTGAGAAACACCTGACATCTCCTGGACGTATTTTACTTTTTCCATGAATAATCGAGGCCCAAAGCAGCTTACAGAAAAGTCAGTGGAAGCAACAGGTAGGCAGAGGTTTTGAAAAGCTGCTGCTGCTCCCTTAAGTGACTCATTTTGGGGTTCAACGAGCAAAAAGTGCATTAAAATTTCAAAGGATTCCTGTACAGAAATAGCTCTGCACAGCTGGAGCGGCTTCAAGTGAGATGCACACTCTGATGAGCAGGTTCAAGATTGCTCTGAAGGAGCTAAATATCTGCAATCTTGTGTGAATGCCAGGTGAGCTGTGCTTCTCCTAAACCCGCTGAGGGAACATGGGCTGGGCAGCCGTTTCAAACACAGGATGATCAGACCTGGGGATAAGCAGGGCACAGCCTGAGCAGGTTCTGGGGACCAGCAGGACGAGCCCCTCGACCCAGGAAACCCTGGAGCTCGGACTAGGAGCCCACCTCAGCGCAAGGGAGAATGTGGCCACAGGGATGGCAGGTCTGTGGCCTAGAAATGAGGCCAGCTGGACCCAAACTGACTCCAAAGGCAATCGCTCAGACCTCCTGTTCCCCCTGTAGACAACAGCTCTCGGCAAAATGCACTAGAAACGTGCAGACTTCAGGGGAGGCTCAGGTTGGACATCAGCAGGAATTTCCCCATGGAAAGGGTGCTCAGGCCTTGGCAGGAGCTGCCCAGGGAAGTCTGGGGTCCCCATCCCTGGAGGTGTCCCAGGAAGGGCTGGAGGTGGCACTCAGCGCTCTGGGCTGGTGACAAGGTGGGCATCGGGCACAGCTTGGACTCGATGATCTCGGAGGTCTTTTCCAGCCCCAGTGACCCTGGGATTCCGTGATTCTGAGCCCAAGGAAAGGCCCCATGGGATAATATGGCAACTCCTGCCCCCTGACATGCCCCACAGGAGCCAGCTTCACCTCCAGCCAAAGGCAGCCACAGGAAAAGCCTGGAATCCCAAACTGCTCCTGCTGTCCCTACAGCTCTGCACATTTTGGTCTGCAGGGGTTATCTGTTTTCTTAATATATTGATTTGCAATTTTGCCTGCCTGACCACGTGCTGTCCAGGAGCTGTGGGTCTTACTGAGTTCCTTCAAAGACTCCAGCCTTTTCTGCCCTGCGCATTTGTCCGCAGCACCAAACAAACATTTGCTGCAGCATTTCACAGGACGCATTTCACTGATGTTCTGCGCTGCTGAATTACGCAAAAAGAGCAAATTCCACTGAAACACTTCCTATAGGTTTGCAAGTCGTTGCATCTGTGCTTTACACACACGAGGGCCGTGTTGTCTGGAAGTGCCTTCCTTGTGGGACACCATCCACCCTGATCACCTCGGGAGCTGTTCAGGGCCCTGCCGGATTTATCCCACAGTTATATCTGAGAGCTCTGGCGTGGGCTGAAACCAGAGCTCCACAGTCACATGAGGATATGTGATCCTGGGTCCAGGGGCTCACACAAAGCTGGAGCTGTTTTCCCTGTCATCACAGACTTGGGATTGGCAATTATTTCATTTCCATCTATTTGGTGCTGGTGAGGGAATCTCTGCCCTGCCTCAGGCAGCAGGGCAGCCCCAGCTCCCATTTCCCACGGCACCTAATAGAATCACAGAACCATGGAGTATCCTGAGTTGGAAGGGGCTCACAGGGATCAGAGTCCAGCTCCTGGCCCTGCACAGACACCCCAACAATCCCACCCTGTGCATCCCTGGCAGCGGTATCCAAATGCTCCTGGAGCTCTGGCAGCCTCGGGGCCGTGCCCATTCCCTGGGGAGCCTGGGCAGTGCCCAGCACCCTCTGGGGGAAGAACCTTTCCTGATATCCATCCTAAACCTGCCCTGACACAGCTCCAGCTGTTCCCTAATCAGCAAGGAACTACCGAGGAACCAGAGATCAGTGCCATCTGACAGTGGAGCCAGGTTTTTGGCAGACACTAAGTGGGTCAGCCCCCTGCTCTCCAGCAGAACTAACCAATGCATACCCGATGAGATCCCAGTCCCTGCAGCAGATTCAGAGAGACCAGGCCCTCCATCTGACCTCCATCCTGCCCAAACCTTCACCCTGTTCAGTGTCAGCCTCTCCGTGCTCCCTAACCAAACCTCTGCCTGGAGAAAGAGCTCCCAACGAGGACAGCTGCAAGGTTCCGGGAAACACGAGGTTTCTCCCTTAGGTGTGAAGCCCCACGAGGGTGCTGACACAGCTTCCCTTCAATGCCTCTATTTCCAAATAATCCCAAAAATGCAGCTCCAGCAGCCTGAGCCCTGCAGATGGATCTACTCTCCCAAAAAAGCCTTGGTTTCTCCCTTTCCCCTTGCCCAGAAGCACAAACCAAGGGCACTGCTATTTTCTCATGCCTCCAGACAGTCACTGCCTATTCCATGCATTGCTTCACGTTGTTTGGAAATACAGACTCAGCTGCTGGAGCACCTACACGGATGTGCAGCTTTGCCCTTCTCCTGCCTCAGCCCCTGCTGCACCAAGGCTGGAGGGCACATTTCAGGAGAGAGGCACTGGCTGAGCCAGGTGGGAATGGACAGCCCACGAACAGGGGCTCTCACAGGTATTCCCAATGAGTCCTCAGTCTTCATGGAGCTCTGGACATTCATATGAATTTCCCAACTCCAGGTGGCTCAAAACAAGTGACCGCATCTTATTCCTCCTCAAAAATCTCTTATTCCTTTTAATTTCCCTTTTAAAAAACTCTCCATAAACTCCAAACTTGAAGGTACGCTCAGGTAACCATGTCAAGCATAAAGACCTGTTTGAAGCAGTAAACAGGAGCTGAAATGTCATGGATTCATTCAGGTGTCTCCAGGAATGACAGCTCGAAGGAACATATCACACAGCATGACTTTCCAAATTTTTAAAAACCAGGCTGGTAAATTACAGTGATTTATCACTCCACAACAAAGTACATACACACACAAAAGCGCTCCCCAGAAAAAGATTACCAAGCAATCATCCAGATGTTACTAAAGCATTAAGATTAATTTGGAAAAAAAAAAATCAGCAAGGAACTAACTCCCACTGGCTTTTTATTGTCATAAATTTTATCCTGCAACTTCCAAGTGAACGAGTTCTGGATTGTGCCTCAAGTCTTACACCCTGGCTGTGTGTGCCCACCTCACACCTCTTACAGCAGCACCCTCTAACACACCATGGGGGGCTGTGAGAGTCAACAAAAACAACTCTCCTCCCACTTCAGAGAAAAAAACCACCAGATTTTCATTGTTGCAAAGGAAGAAAAAAAAAAAAGGCTCCTTTGTTACTGCTAAAAAAAGCACATCAGTCATTTTTCACCAAAACAACCTTTGGCATTTGTTACACATCACCTACAGCGAAAGGCACGGGATTCCTGACAAAGGCTTGCAGCCACCGCTTCAATTCCCTGCTCAGACCTGCAGCCGTCACCAAACCATCACACACACCCCCGGAAACCTGGAGCACCCCGGGCTCCAGCCCCTCCAGCTCCGAGGGGCCTCTCTCCCGGGATGCCCTCACCAGCAGAGCAGGGAAACCACTGCCGAAAGGAAGGAGAGGCCTGTGCACAGCTGAGGAGCAGTGGGGACAGCTGGCAGGACCAGGCACAGCCTCTGCGTTGGGTGTTCCAGGTCGTGCCAGTGCTCCCGCAAAAACAAGGCACTACCGGATCCCCATCCCTGGAGGTGTCCGAGGAACGCCTGGACGTGGCACTCAGTGCTCTGGGCTGGTGGCAAGGTGGGCATCGGGCACAGCTTGGACTCGTTGGCCCCAAAGGTCTTTCCCAACCTAAAAGGTTCTGTGCTTCTGTGAGGTGGCTGCAGCCAGCAGCTCCCCAGCTCCCTTCCCTGCTCCCTTCCCTGCTCCCTTCCCAGCTCCCTTCCCGGCTCCCTTCCCGGCTCCCTTCCCGGCTCCCTTCCCAGCTCCCTTCCCGGCGGTGGCCTTGCGCAATGGGGAGTCTTTGTCTCCGTTTCAGTGTCTGAGGGCCTGGGGCACACTCCGAATACACCTTCTCCACCCAGGTTAATGCAAATGAACAGCAGAGCAGTTCNCGCTCCCGTCCCAGCTCCCTCCCCAGCTCCCTTCCCGGCTCCCTTCCCGGCGGTGGCCTTGCGCAATGGGGAGTCTTTGTCTCCGTTTCAGTGTCTGAGGGCCTGGGGCACACTCCGAATACACCTTCTCCACCCAGGTTAATGCAAATGAACAGCAGAGCAGTTCCCAGCTGGGAAGCAGACAGCAGAAGGCTCTTTGTTTTCCCTGTTAGAGGGACTGGAAGGGGAGCACAGAGGGCTGCTTGCTCGCCTGGGAAAGTCAGGACATCGGGGTTTCTGAGTGTTACAGCGGCTTCCAGCACATGAAGCCAAGCTGCTGTGATGGTGTTTCAGCAGCCACTGGGCAGGGTAAGGTATGGAGGGAGATCCTGACATGAGGGGCTCTGCTCATCTCCCAGAAACACGGGAAGAAGGTATTAATGCAAAATCTACACGCTTCCCTTTTTCCGTCCAACTTCTGCTATTTCAGAGACCCAAAAACCACTTTCTGGCTTTGGACAAAATGCTGCAGGAAAGGTCTGGCAACTTCCCCAGCTCCTGCAGCTGCAGCTCTGCCTTGCGGGTGCCCTACACTGCCCAACTTCAGGGAGCCTCCTCTTTGGAGAGGTCACCCTCGGTGCCCAACAGCTCCAGCACCACCTGAAAGGGACATTTCCCTACTCACACAGGAAAAACACCCGTTTCATAAAGACACTGCTATTCCAGAGCTGGTTCTGCACTTATTATCCAGTATCACATCCCCTCAACAAGTGACTCATTCTCTTGCACCTCATAGGAGAAACTGAGCCCGCTGCTTCCAAATTGTTTGGAAGGGAAAATAGAAATAGAAATGCGGAGCAGATTTCAGAAGAAAATAACTGTTTCTGCCTCTTCAGAAATAAACACAACTGCTGCCAACCCCATGGCTGCCCACTGGCACCCCTCTTTCCCTTACACCGCAGAAGAGCACACCCACTGTGACTTCCACACATCCCTGTGCCCACGTGGCTGATTTTTGGGCAATGTCCCTGCCTGCAGACACTCGTGCCCTACCAGCAGAATGTACGTGTGCAGGGTGATTTGTGGTCAGCCCCAAAACAGCTTCCAGAGGTGCTGCTCATTCCCTGTAACTCAGGAGCACCTCTGGTACTGCAAGGTGATGCAATTTATCCCGTGCCAGCCTTGGTGAAACAGCACCACGGCACATTTTCCGTGCTCCTCCTAACAACAGGCACACAGCTCCCGCAGCCCACTGAGTGCCTGGCCACTTGTTAAACTCTCATCACCAGGAGTCTGAGCTCCTAATTACCTTGTACTCTAGAGCCATGGAATCATACAATTGTTACGGTTGGAAAAGACCTCTAAGACCATCGAGTCCCACCACGGGACATCTGTCTAGACACTACCAGAAAATGCCAGAGTTGAACCACTGCTGTTTCCTGACCTCGTGTGCTGGCCCAGAGCTCATTACTGGGAAGACCAAAGGCAGAGAGCAGAGCAGGAACTGCTGTGGGTGCTGGAAGCAGCGAGACCAGGGAGATTCCTGAGGCAAACCAGGAGCAGACCCCTTCCCAGGACCAGAGCTTTGCCTGGGCTCAGCCTGCAGGTCTGAGGATGCACATCCTGCCTGATGGGCACCCCCTTCCCCTGCCCAGATCATTCCTCTGCTTGGCTTTACAAGGGCTTTTCAAGCTGCCTGAGAACATCACATCCCAACTCTCATGGAAAGCCTAATTGGAAGCCTCAAAAAGCAATTACACTAAAAGCACTCTGCAGTGAATCAAGTACCTGTCTGGCAGCCCCAGCGCCGGCTCACGGGGCTGTGCCTCTGGGACACGGGCACGCAGAAAGGCTTCACACGTGGAACAACACCACAGCTTCCCCTGCAAGGAAGGAGGGGCTGGCAGTTCTCACCAACACTCCCCTCTTCCTCAAGCCCTCTGCCTCCATCCCACCGGGAACGCAAACACGCTGCCGGGAGCGAGGCGGCTGAACCAGGGAAAAGGATGTTCGTGTCTGCTTCCAGTCCGCTTAGAATTTGAGATGTCACAACCAATAAAAACTACATTCTGGTTCTAGAAACCCCTAACTCTTACGTGACCTATGCCTTGTGAGGCACAATAAAAACATAAACATCTACGTGATAACTTCCCCTTTCACCCCCTGCTTCTGCACTGCTTGTGGCACAGCTGGGCTAATCCCATTTCCACTGCTCTGCATCCTGACCTCCTTAAACAACCCCATGCGAGGATGTTAAAACACTCTAATCTATAAATAATGCATTCCCCCTCATCCAGCAATGGATTACTGGGCCATAAAACTCCCTGGAACTCTCTGCACAGTCGCCAGTTTAACGAAATAATACCCAGGAAGACGCATCAGTAGAGACTCGTCCTCCTTCTTGATGAATTCTTGCGAAGATTCGATGTCACTGTTACTTTTGCACTGGATTTTTCTTTATAATTAATTTTTTAGAAGCTGGTATTTTATTCTTGCGGCCTTTTTTTGCCCCCCATCAAAGACCCTTTAACTTTTTGAGCTAATAACCCTCACAACTGAGACAAGACCAGTGCTGGGGAGCTCATCAGAGCCAAAGGGAAGCAATGAGGTCTCACTGCTTGATGCACACAGTGAGGTCACAGTTTAGACCCAAGCCAACCTGTCATCCTAAGTAGGGAGCTCCCATTTCTGCCCCCTCATCCTCCTGCCCCAGCTTCTGACAGGAGGGTTCCCAGGCACTCCCTGGACCAGTCCAGGTCACGGATTCTGCAGGAAACTAGCTCTGTTTTCCTGGGGGCTCACTTCCAAACAACCATTACCTACAACTCAAGCCACAGTGCGTAACTTCATTATAGACAAACGAGTCTGCTCCAAACACTGATGCCTAATAGACTCACAGCCGCTGCAAAATCAGTGCTTCTCCTCAGCACCAATTCCAGCAGGAGTCCTACCACTGATTTCCCAAAGCAAACGCATAAAGCTCAAGCAAACGCTTAAATGATGCAAATTTGCGGTTTGGCAGATTTTTTTCTGTCAGGCATTTTGGAAAAATAAAGTGTTTCTGCCTCAAAACAAGTTAGAAACCAGACAGGCACCCTTTAAAGAGCAAGTTCCCCAGGAAGCGTAACCAGGCCTGCCACATTTCAGCACCTGATCCCTCAGCCCCGTGTGCCGTGCTTAGCACAGCAATTTTCCACACCTTTTCCATAATGCACAGATCACTTTTAACTCTGAAAGGATGGGGAAAAACAGGCAAGCCAGTGACACCCACCAAACCTGCTCGCTTCGTTCCACAGCACTGATCACGTGTGGAAATGTAAATCCCTCCTGCAATATTAAAACACCATCCAAGGAACTAACAGCCACCTCAGCACTGGGGCTCTGGTATACGAAACAAAACTATGAAAGCACATTTCCAACAGCTCCAGAGTGACTTAATTCCCAGAAAAAGGTATGCATTATCCTTTGCCTCTGCCCTGGAGGATTACTCATGGCTGATGGGTTGCACAGCTCTGAGTCAGGGCTGAACCCTGCCCGTGGGAAGGCAAGCCCGTGTCCCTCGGGAAGCAGGAGCCATCCCCGACATTCCCACAGCAGCCCTGGGGACAGCAGGTCGGGGTGGGCAGCGGGGACGGGATGGGGAGCCCGTCCCCCAGAGCGCAGGGCCGGCAGACAGCGCTGCCGCTCGGTGCTCAGCCCTGATGCTTAGTCACAGTAATTGCAGAGCCAGGGCTCTGTGCTCACATTTCCTGTCACCAACCCAAGAATTAGGCAATTTAGATCCAGAGATAGCACCCGGGATATTAAATAACTCGATAAGCCATCGCTGAAGGAACCAGGAGAAAAATGAGCAGCTCGATAGGGACGAGGTTCCCCCAGTCCTGGCTCCCCAGCATTCTCCAATCTTTGGGAAGTGAGAGCCCCCCAAGCCAGCCTTCCCCCCTCACGGAGCAGCACTGCCCTTCACAGCCTCCCGGCTCTCCCCACCTCGCAGAGACACCCAACAGAGCAGGAGTCAAGTTGAAACCTTTCACGGGGCTCATTTTCAACAATTAAAGAGCATGGCAACCTGTAATTACGGAAAATAAAGCCAGACAGCTGGAGAAGGGAACATCTCTAGTCAGTAACACGATACTACATTTTCTCTCTTAGGGAATTCAGCTACGAAGTCCCCAGCTCCCATTCAATCACTCGGTGTCTGGGCAAGCAGTGCAAGCCTCGGAAAAGCAAACAGCACCTGACAACCCAACTAAACACAACTCAGAAAAAGCAACACCTCTATCCACGCCGGGGAAAGACGGGAATCGGGAGAGGAAAGCCTTCCAGGACACACGGCGTCAGACAGCCCGACGGCGCTACACCCCCAAACACATTTCCCCAGCCCTGTCCGAGCCCCAGCCGCTCGCGCTCCCCCCGCCCGGCTCGCAGCAGGCAGGCAGGGCTCCCGCCGCCCGCCAAGCTCTTACCGCTCATCATCAGCAGCACAAACATCTTTGCCTGCTGTGCTTCCCGAGCCCCAGCTGCCGGCAGCAGAAAGGAGGAAGCGCCAGCGTTTCATTCCCCCTCTGCTCCGGAGTGGGTGTAACTTGCGAAGTTTCACGCTAAGATGAGATGGGTCAATTGGGTGTGTTTGAAGGTTTGGGGTTTTGCCATCCCTCCCTTCCTCCCTCCCTCCTTCTCTTCCTCCCTCCCTCTCCTGATTAATTCCTCCCGTCACAGGCTTCAGATGAGCTGCCACTCAACCCCGCTGGCTCCTGAAATCTGAATTCCTAAGGACATCCCTCCGGGGTGACTTTAACTCACCAGCACTGCGAGAGGAGCCAAGAACTAAATCCCCAGTCAGCCCACAGAGGCGACTTTCTCCTGCCTTCCTACTGCACCAGCTCCATAATCCCTTCCCCACACACGGTCCTCGGGATTCCGCTGTGTTTGCGGGCAGCAGCTCACCAGCAAGACAGAAAATAAAACATCCTGACCTACTCTGTGCCTTGTGCCTCTGCCTTCGACTCCCCCATGACCCCGAGGGTTTCCCTGGATACGCATCTGGACGGTGCTTCTGGAGAGGATGTGCTAAAAACACACCAGCAGCTGCTCCCGCCGAGCTGCCCACAGGTGCAGAAGGGTTTCCAGGATCGGGAACTCCAGGGAATTAGAAATTACAGATAGATCTGGTTTTACTTAATTCCCTACTTCCACATAACTGTCTCTGGATTAAGATTTGAGCAGCAGCATCCTCCAGACCAGGGCTGGCTAATGGTTGCTATAAATAAGAAATACCAACACAAAACCCAAACCATCTGTGTTTATCCCCCAACTTCCCCCACCTTGCCTCTGCACCACGTATATGGGACAAGAAAAACAGGTACGAAACTGCTCTGAAAAAGAAGCAGACAACACAGTAAATATTCTTTACAAGCAGAAATGAAATTAATTAACAAATTAACATTTATAACTCTGCGTGATACTTCACAAATACTGAGTATTGAGCAATAACCGTACCCTTGCAGTCCCGCCCTCTGCAACCCAGCAGTGACCGCAAGCTGGGAAAAGGACAGAACCATGAGGAAAAGAACAAAATAAAATGTCAAAAGGTACGTGCAGGAGCCCAGTTCTGACCCAGGGCTGGACACGCCGCTGTGGGTCTGCAAGGATTTTACCCTTGGAGTGAGGCTGTGGGGCTCCACACGCCCAGGTGCTGTGGGTGCAGAGCAAGGGAGGAGATGATTCTATTTTGGGACAGGGACGAGATATCAGAGAAGCAATTTGACATGGCACAGTCATCCTCACAGCCCCCGTGACCAGGAACAGGAGTGAGCAGTGAGTTTGAGCCCACTTCAAGCAGCACTTCGGGTTTAACTTCTCATCTCAGCCCTCGCAGCCTCAGATGTTTCCGACAGATCCACCCACGCTCAGCACGAGGTCCCCCCGTGCCCACAGGCACACCCCAAAAGCACCAGAGTGCTCCACCTTGATGGCAGCAAAGGGCCGAGGAGGGATGGGAGCAGACACTGTTTGGAGCACTGAAACAACCAATCCTCAACATTAGGGTGAATTTAAACCCGGAATGAGCAAACCAACAGCTCCCATCTGCGGGGCAAACAAACGGAGAGGAGCTTTCAGCACTGGGAACTTGCAAACCCCGAGCAGACGAGCAGGTTTGGCGAGCCACGAGTGACTCAGAGGGCGACGGGGGCTGCTGCTGCTGCCTGCCTTTGGGTCCACTCGGGCACGGCCACCTCCAGCCCGCTGGAACAGGTCGGGGCTCCCACACCGCCCAGCCGGGATCGCTCCCATCGGAACGGGACCGTTCCCATCGGGGCGGCCTCGCCGTGAGGCGGACACGGCGTGTACCGACACACAGGTGTGCACACACCAGCTCCCACACACACAGCACCCACACTGCCACGCACCAGAGCAGGGACAGGTGCTTACTAGACAGATCAGCAGCGATTGTCTGCAGCCATTTCCAGATTCAGAGGGCAAAAGGCAGCACCACCCTTCTGCTACCAGCACCGGGTCCATCTCTTCCTGCTACCCGGAGCAAATCCTCGGCATGGCCAGAACTCCCAGGAAAGCATGAGCTCCATGAGCTCCCCTCACTGTAAGAGCAGCTTGCAGAAAGCTTCAGACATTGGTGTGACCACTGGTGGGTTTTAAATCACAGAATAATTTCATTGGAAAAGACATCCAAGGCCATCAAGTCCAAGCTGTGCCCAATCCCCACCTTGTCACCAGCCCAGAACACCGAGTGCCATGTCCAGGCCTTTCCTGGACACCTCCAGGGATGGGGACTCCAAACCTCCCTGGGCAGCCCCTGCCAAGGCCTGAGCACCCTTTCCATGGAGAAATTCCTGCTGGTGTCCAACCTGAGCCTCCCCTGGCCCAGCCTGAGGCCGTTCCCTCTCCTCCTGTCCCTGTTCCCTGGGAACAGAGCCCAACCCTCACCTGGCTGCCCCCTCCTGTCAGGGAGCTGTGGAGAGCCAGAAGGTTCAGTGCAGATGTGTAAAAGAAAAGCAGTGACTTCCCCTTCAATCACAACCCACAGCACTGGAACAAAAACCAGCAAGCCATAAACAGCAAGCCTGAAGTACGGAGAGATCTCCATGGAAGGAGAGGCAAGGGAAGCCTTCTCCTGAGCCACGTAGGATCCAACCCACCCTCCTCCTGAGAACCGAGATGCTCCCTCCAGGGAAGCGTGGCTGGGTGAGCGGCCCGGCAGGGCCGGGATGGTGGGGGCAGGAGGCTGGGCCGTGCAGGGAAGGCGTGGAGCAGCCGTCCCACAGGAGCCTCGCCGGGAGCCCTGGCGGGCAGTGCCCCGGCGGGCAGTGCCAGGCCCGGCATGCCCGCTCCCGCTGGGGAGAACAGGCATTTCCAGGCCCGGCCCCGGCTCCCGGCCCGCTGACGCACTGGGATACACCCTTTTGATGTGGGCTTCCTCCGAGGGCGCGAGCCAGCTTGTGTAAACAGCAGCGCTCTCCTGCGCCAGCGAGGAACTACCAAAACCTGTTCTGAGACAGCCCGGCATATCAACCCAGAACGGCACGGAGACAGCCAGGCCAGCTCCAGAGCGGGATGGCTGCAGGGAACGTCACCTCCAGGAGCTTGAACGAGTAGCCTTGAGCTCAGCCCTGCAGCTGGGCACAAAATGACCCTCCCCTCCTCAGCCGAGTAATGATACTGCTTGGAAAAGCCTCTTTTCCTTCCATCCCTCCGGCAGGATGAATCCCACCAGTCTGGAGAAGAGGAGACTTAGGTCAGACCTGAACAGGGGCTGCAGCTCCTCCTGAGGGGCAGCTCTGATCTCTGCTCCCTGTGACAGGGACAGGACCCAGGGAACGGCTGGAGCTGGGCCAGGGCAGGTTTAGGATGGAGATCAGGAAAGGTTCTTCCCCCAGAGGGTGCTGGGCACTGCCCAGGCTCCCCAGGGAATGGGCACGGCCCCGAGGCCGCCAGAGCTCCAGGAGCGTTGGGACAGCGCTGCCAGGGATGCACAGGGTGGGATTGCTGGGTGTCTGTGCAGGGCCAGGAGCTGCACTGGATGGTCCTTGTGGGGCCCTTCCAACTCAAGACATTCTGTGATTCTGTGAACCTTCCAGAGAGCCCACCGGCTCTCCCAAATATCGAGCTGAGACATGGAGATCCCATCACAGAGCCCAGAGGAGAAAGGTCCCACAACACAGCACTTCCCTGTGGAAGGGAGAGGGAGTCCCATCAGACACAGTCCAGGTCTGTATCCTGCATAAAGGTGTGTTTAGCAACCCTAATTAACATCCTGGGCCTCTCACACCCTGGCACACCTGCTAATTAGCACACATGAGTTAATATAATTTTAACAATGGATTAGCACTTGGGGCAGAAAAAAGGGAGTCACTTCAGCACAGTGACTCACCCTGAGTACAGCAGGAAGGTGAGATACGAGGAGCATCTGCCACGCTCACACCGGGCTCTGTAGACTGTATCTCCTTAACTAAGGCTTACTTTACAAAGCCAAGGTGCTTCAAAAATTCATGATTGTATCTGTCTTATTTTTCACCTGCACACACAGGCGACCTTGGAGGAGCGTTCTGTCTCCACCATCCAGACAAGTGGAGCCGCTCGGGTCTTTCTGCAAGCCATGGTGGAGTTCCTGAGGTGGTTACCACCCACTTTGACCAAGCACGTTTCGGGACACGACCTGGGGCCCACCAGCCACTAATCACCTGCCAGGAACATCCCTGGGGGAACACCAAGGAGCTGATGTCCACAGCCAATTCTGGTGCTTCTCCAGACACCCCATAAGCACAGACGAATCTGCTGGCGCTCGCAGGCACAGGGCACGCGTCACTGGGACATGAGAGCCCTTTTCCACAGAATCCCAGAAAAACTGCAGTCCTACACACCTAACCTGGCCTTCAAAGCTCCCTGTGGATGACGTGGCCAAGCCATGCACCAGCTTTCACCGTGGCACCCCACTCCTTGTGCCTGTGTATCCTCATGTGCCTGGCAGGAGCAAAGGGTCATCTCCGTGTAGGTGGAGACAGTTTGACTCCAGCCATCCTGTATTCAATCATAAACTGAAGAAGAAAGTTGACTTAGCTTGCATTATTATTTTTTTTTTTAACCTCAGCTTTCAAACTAGATCTCTGTGATGCAGCACTTCACAAGAGCGCACTGATGGAAAACCATCACAACACCAGCAGAATCACCCCTGCTCCCCCAAATTGATGTTTAACACTGCCTGCCTTCACCTTGTCCAATAAAAACCTGCAAGCCAACCGTTGGCAATTACAGAACATTAATGCCATGAAAAATTACACTGGGTCGAATGTATCCATACTCCCTGCTATCTGAAAGATTTTCTCAGCCTCATGTTTCTATTTGGGATTAGGAAGGGAGTTGTGAAAGGCAAGTATTGTTCAGTCACAAATAGTTCCCTTTCAGCCTCTACAGAAGTCAGGTAATGAATTACAGGAGGTTTTTTTCCCTTTGGAGAGGCCAGCAGATATATCAGCTCCTGGGAAAGCTGATCCCTGTTGTTTCGCTACGAGGGGAGCTGAAAAAGGCTCCTAATGAGCTCCAGGGAGTGGATGCTGGCAGTGAGCCAGCACCTTTGCCTGCGAAACCAAGACAAGTGACAAGAGGCAGGAACCACCTCTGGCCCAAGCACAAGCTAAAATTTAAGGTTTGCATTTCGTGGCGCTGCTTGCAGCTGGCAGCTCTCGCACCAAGGTGGGCATTTGCTTGCAGCCACCCAAAGAACATCCTGAGCCAGGAGGGAGCCACAAGGACCATCCAGTCCAACCCTGCCCTGCACAGACACCCCAACAATCCCACCCTGTGCAACCCTGGGAGCGGTATCCAAAGGCTCCTGGAGCTCTGGCAGCCTTGGGGCTGTCTCGTCACCTGGTGCGTGTCACCTCACGGGCAAAGGCAGGGCTGCTGCTCCCCCCTGGGCCCGTCCAGGCACAACACACACCTCTGTGTACGCAGGATTAGCACCTGCAGAGAAACCCCAAATCCAGTCATCAGCAGAACAGTGGGGGAGCTCTTCTGGACACGCACACGGGCCCAAAGCCACCACGAGCTCTGCGCTGCCCAGCGCCAGGGGGTTTTACGGGGTGCCCGACACCATTTGGCTGAGCTGGGGGCTCCACCCCAGCTCCCCTGAGCGGGGAAGGGCTGTGGCTGTGACACCCCCACTGCACAAGGCCTGGGGCAGCACCCACTGCCCTGCTCGGGCTGCACTGCGAGGACGAGCCAGAGTCTAACAAAACAGGGGCTGCTTCCTTTTTCCATGAGAAGGCTCAAGGAGGAACGTTTTACTCAAGGCTTCTAACGCAAACACCTCCTCTCATTTTTTTTGAAACCAGGCAGTAGCTGCTGTCATTTTCATGCTGCGCTCTGACACACTTCCACCACATCCCTGCCAATAGTTTTAATTTCATTGGAAAAATCAGCTCTGAACGAGAGTGACAAGCTGCACGCTGGTGACGATGCTGTCAAGTGATGGATAACGTAGGTTTACTTTAGCTGTCAAAACTTTTCAGCGCTAAAAATAGGTATCACAAGCTTCTGGACTCGCTGCACTGAAGCATTAAACACTCAGGATATTGACACCCTCAGAAGCGCCCAAAGCCACTCACAGCTGAGTAAAACCAGCAATGTGTGATGGACAGCAAAGGCCTCTGAGTGTTGCTTATTTGGAGAAGGGAAAAACACCACATGACAGGATGAAATCTCATATCCACGCTGGCCAAAGCGAAGACAAGACGCCGCACACACACCATGAGACAGAACAGCGCAATATGGGATGCAAACCCGGGCAAAGACAGAGGGGAAGAGAAAAGCTTAGACAGAAAATCTTGTACCCTGTTATCCCAGCTCTTGGTCCAGATCCCACGGAAAGGGAGGGCAGAGATCTCCCCACAGCAGCTCCTTCTTTCCTGCCTGTCATCCCTCACCTGCCCCTGCCCAGCAAGAGAGGGCACAGAGCTGAGAAGCTGGGAGGGATGGGAAAAGAAGGGAAAACAAGGGGTTTTGCCAGAGGGATGAGATTTCCTTGGAAGGGATGAGTCCTCCCCAAGCAGTGACCCATCAATGGACACCAGCCAGGCAGCAGCTCACCAAAGGGGTCAGTGGTTTTGTGGGTAAGGAGGCATATGAGGAGAGGGATAGAGAGGCACCATCTACAAACCAAATCCAGCTTTTTTATTCCATCTGAGGCACTGGGATGACAAGCACAGGCAGGGCTGTCCCTACATTAGGCCAATATTTATGGCAGAGAGAAAACGAAGCGTCGTAAGGAATTACTAATTAGATGTTATCATAACCCTGTGTATAACTGCAGCAGCACTCTGATGTTCTTTGTAAATAATTAGCAAATTAACTTTCACAATGCCCCTGCGAGGCAAGTATTATCCCCATCTCCTGCACGGCCCTGATGGAAAAAAAAAAAGACAGTTTGGGCAGATTGTTCCCCTGCCCTGGACAACTGCAGAGCTGCCCAAACACAGGGAAGGGACATCAAAGAGGAAGAGGGAACTGGAGGCTCGGGGGGACCTTGTGGCTCTGCACAACTCCCTGACAGGAGGAGATAAGGCTCTGCTCCCAGGGAACAGGGACAGGACAGGAGGAAATGGCCTCAAGCTGGGCCAGGGGAGGTTCAGGATGGAAGCACTGGAAGGGGCTGCCCAGGGAGGTTTGGGGTCCCCATCCCTGACTGTGTCCAAGGCAGGCCTTAGACACAGCACTCAGTGCTCTGGGCTGGTGACAAGGTGGGGATGGGGCACAGCTTGGACTCGATGGTCTCAGGGATTTTCCAACCTAAATGATTCTG
This sequence comes from Melanocharis versteri, assembly GCA_013397845.1. Taxonomy (NCBI): domain Eukaryota; kingdom Metazoa; phylum Chordata; class Aves; order Passeriformes; family Melanocharitidae; genus Melanocharis; species Melanocharis versteri. The sequence goes on from VZTG01006070.1 coordinate 147,506, forward strand.
TGATTCCATGATTCCTCATGTGCTGGAGACAGGAACTGAGAGGGGGAATGCTCTCCACTTCCAGCAGACCCAAAGGGACCAACTCGGAGCAACTGCTCCTTTGCAGACCGAGCACACAGCTTCGAGCACGGACCATTGGCGCCTGCCAATCCAGGGACAGGACAGAAAGCACCCTGCCAGACATTCCTCTGTCCAGACAGACCTTCCCTGTCCATCCAATTCCACCTTCCTCCCAAGCAGGAGGGCTGCTGCCAGTGCCCCTGCTCCCTCCTTCTCCCACACAGCGGTTCCTAAGGGAGAAGGGAGCAGGGCAGCACCAGAGCCACCCGCCCACACCCTCCTCGTGTCACTGCCACCTTCCCCCCGCCGTGCGGGGCTGACTGGCACATCCAAACCCCACTCACTCCCGCAGCAGCTCCCTGCCAAGTGGTGGGAGCAGGGAAGTGAGGGGAGGGAGCACAGAGGAAGAGGGCAGGAGCACCAACGCTGCTGTGACTTCGTGCCGGATGCACGCTCCCAAAGAGGCAGACTCACGTCTATTTTAGATGTGCTGCATAAAAATAAAAGATGCTGGTTGACTGCACATGTTCTCATTTTTAGAAAACAAGCTCCAATTTATTTCTTCTATTACAGCCAGATGGTGGGAAAAAAAAAAACAAATCTCCCCTCAATGTCACCTCAATGAAAAGAAGCCCTGACCTGGTTTCAACCTCCCCAGACCAGAGCATGGCACAGGAACCACACTGTTAACACCTCTCTCAGGGGGCCCTGACCCCACTCACAGCCCGACCCAAAGCCCTCCAGGCTGAGCAGAGATCTGGGCCTCAGGTCGTGCCCAGAGGGCCACCAGCACTGACTGTCACAGGGTGACTCAGGGTTATAAACATTACAGCTGGCACACAGGGCTGGCACAACTGGACTGATCACACATCTCTGCTCTATGTCTCAGTGCCTTCCCTGCTTCTCCTTTCCTACTAACTTGTTCTAAGCTGCCTTGAGGGGTCTTTTTCCCTTTCAAAGCTCACATCAAGTTATTTAATTGAAAGACCAACACAACTTTATATGAAAGCAAATGCTGATTTTCAACTTTTCCCATTCATCCTCCCCTCATTCACAGCCATGCCACAACATCCCATATAACTCTATTTCCACGTATCTGTCTGCCAGTGCTGTGCTCCTCATGAGGAACAAACCTTTCATTTCAAAGCACAGCTTGTATCCACCCGTGGCCTCTGTCAGGCACCCACAATGGTGGTGCCCTGCCAAGTCCAGGTGTCCCATGTTTCAGTGGGACACAGGGAATTGCTGGCAGAGCAGTTGGGATGTACCAGCATCTCCACCACAAAGATGCTCATGGCAAAAAAGGGAAGTGGGATCAGGTTCTCAGGAGAGGTTGTGCCTGCTCCATCCTTGCAGGTTTTCAAGTCCTGCCTGGAGAACAGCCCTGAGGAGCCTGGTTTGGTCCCAGAGCTGATCCTGCTTTGGGCAGGGGTTGTCCTGGAGAAACCCACACACCCCTTTCCACCTGAGTCACACACTGACCTCAAGCTCAGGGAACTGCCCAAACAATTCCCAAATGCCCAGGACCACCCATGCCTGGCAGAGAGGACATAACTCCACATCAAGAGGAGATGAGCCACTGCCTTGAAGCCTCCTCACAGGTCATGGAATGGCAGGAACTGAGAAGCACAACCAGGGAACACCTTTAAACAACGACTCTTTTCCATGGCCAGCAGGACAAGGAGAGGAGGGGCAGAACAAGTGCAAAAGAAAAGCATGAAGCAACTGGAAGTGCCTTCTCTGAACTGCAGTCAGAAGTCTCTGGCTATCTTTTGGTACCAGCACATTTAAAAGAAAATAAAGAGCCTCTAAACCTTGTTCCAAACTACTTTCTGGAGGAAGGCCACAGCTCATTATGGACACAGCAGGCAAAGAATGCCTGGTTTGTGGTACTCCAACCCCAGCCCTGCTCCTCTGAGCCCGTTCCTGAATGTCTGCACAGCAGCAGCAACCCTGACAGACAACAGCTACAGCCATGGGTTACACACTCACCTCTGGAAGGGCTGCATCAGGGTCTGACCTGAGCCTCCAGCTTCTACTGCCACTGCTATGGCACCTTGCCTTTTTACTTGCACAAATGTGAGACTGAAGGCTCAGAGATCCATAATTTCTCTGAGTGATGCCTAAGGCTGAGAATGCATACACAGATTAACTTAAGCAAGCTCAAGGGCAGAGACCTGGTCCCTTTTACTGGCAAAAGCCTCATGTTCTGAAAATCATAATAGTTCCAGAACTGCTGATTACTTTTCCTCATTTGTACTTTTTTTTAAAGTCCTGCCTGTTCCTACTACTTCTTATGAGGCTTTTCAGTATTTGTCTGTTACTTGAATGCTAAAGCCTGATTTGGGATTAAACACAACATTTGGGAGGTGGACTCCAATGCTGCCTGCTGTCACTGCTCCAACGCTAAGAAGCTCGGAGAGATATGAGGGCAGATCCTGCTCTGCATAAGTCTGTGTGACCAAAGCTATTTTCCTTTTATTCTATTCCCCACACACGCACACAGACATGATTAACACACAGAGCATGGGATGGATAGTGGTGGAGAGGTATTAGAGTCGCAGTAAATAGGCAGGGAGATCAAAAATGCACTGCAGAGCAACAAAACAGCTCAGTTTCATCGGCTGCACTGATTGCCCAAAAGCAGAAGTGGGGGATCGTGTGCTGAAGCATGTCAAGAATGCTGGGCTGGGTCACTTGGAGAAATGACTTTTATAACGTGGCCCACTTCCCCCACTGCAGCCACACTCGGGGCAGATAAGGGAACTCCTCAAACCTAAATAACCACGTTCCGCATTTTGGGGTTCTGCAGAAGCTGGCTGAGCTCCCTCGAGCTGAGGCCAGGCCAGCACAGAGGGCCTGAGCATCCATCTCCTCTCCCACTGCAGTAACACACCAAGCTCAGAGCCTCCTACATCAGCCACGGATCAGAGTCCTGCAGAGACCCCCGAGAAAGCAGAATAAAAAGCACAGGAGGCCTCAGGTCTCCTGCATGCTCCCCATCAGGGGATCCCACAGCACAAGCGACCCAGAGCCTCTCTGGGAGAGGCCTCCTCTTCCTCCCTCCCCACCCTGGTCCTCCCAGCAGGCGTCCCCCGGGACATCACCTTGCAGGACACAAGTGGAGAAGCTCTAAAATCCCCAGCAAGGCAGCACAACCCCACAGCTGGCAAGGAAGGGTTAACCAAGGGTGTCCACCTGTCACTGGGATTTGGAGTCAAGTGTTCTGATGACACCACTGGGATTACAAGAGAGCCAAACGGGCTCCAAGACACCTCCTTCCTCCTCAGACCTCTCCAAAAATGACCACATCAGGGCTGCCACATCCTGCCTACCCCTTCCAGCAACCTGGCTCCCAAAACACAGCCGGCCAAAACACTACAATTTTATTTTCTGGCCATTTTGGCTCCCTGAACTTGCTCGCTGTGCACTGAGCAAAGCCCCGGGGCTGCTGCAAGGAGGGGAGAGGGAACACATGGCCCTGATTAAAAGGACAGCTCAGGCTCAGAGCCATGTCTGCACCACTGGGCAGGGAAGCACAGGAGGGAACTGGGGCTGGATTAGGGCTAACCAGGTGCACAACACATGGATTATACTCTGGATCAGGACCTTGGGCTGATCCACGACCACTGGCCCCTGCAGGTGTTTCAAGCTAGAAGTGCTCAAGACTTGCTCTTACAAAACCCACACAAGCACAAAACCACCACAAACGGTATCTCCCTCCCAAAATTAAAAAAAGAAAGGGATTAACTTCTGTGTTTGCCATGGAAGAAGCACCAGGCTTCAGGGCAGCAGCCCCTCTGGCATGAGTCAATATTTGATACAACAGAGTGGGAGAGAAGGGAAATGAGAGTGGAAGCCTCTCCCATCTTTCTGCTATTTGCCTTAAATGCACTGTAGTTTATGTCCTCAATAAAAGCCTGTGCATATCTTTCCAACTTAAATGTGGATTGGAACCTCGGGATTACTGCCCTAGCAGAATTAACGTATTAGACATAAAAACCATAACATTTCATTATCCATTGTAAACCACATGTGCTTTCCCCCTGGGGAGACTGGAAATATCACCCAATTTCACTATCATTTTCTGTTAACTGACTGCCCTGCCACATGTTCACACACTGGCACGCTCACTTTGATGATATAGCAATCCTCTGGTTTCATTCTTCTTTCTTTATGATGCTGACATTTTTTTAAATCGTGTTTTTCTGTTCTGTTTTTGTCTCTGTGAAGGCACCACACTACAAAACCACTTGGCTGGAAAAAAAAACTTACCCTGGAACAAAAAAACAGCTCATATTTGTCTAGCTGGAAACACACCATAACCTGATGTCTGAAACAAGGGTAGAAGGCAAGAAAACCTCAAGCACAACAGGCAAGAAGACTCAGACGCATTTATGGGCACAGTGGGGTCTGTGGTCAATAGTGAGGCACTAAATAACAGAATCTCTTCCCTCTGCAGTTTAAACTCCCTGTATTCCTCCCTCTCACTGTTAGGCTGGTTGCAAATTCAAAGATTTGCATAAGCCACAGATTTTGTCTGTCTCTTTGAAAGGTCAAAATGGAGAAGCAGCACAACCCCACACAGCACAAATGGGCCAGCTGGCAGCAATCTGGAGTGACCACACAGAGGACGTGTGGGGAGGAACGGGGGCCAGAGAGAAGCCTTTGAAAGCCTGGGTCACCCTTACATTGCAACTCAGAGAGTGCCTCAGGGAACCTTTTTATTCAATCAGTTTTGTATCTTTGCAAAGATTAGTGACCAACTGTCCCGATGTAGTGCTGCCATGTTTCTATAAACACTCCTGGACACGCTTGCTTGGATAAAACACGCAGCTGCTGGCATGGTCCCTCATACAAACACATCACTGTGCATCTCCAGGAAGCCCCAACATTTCTATTCCCAAGAGACCACTCGTTCTGCTCTGCAGGCTGGGGGCTCTGCCCCACGATGGAGAGGGGAAAGGGAGGTGGGCAGAGCAGGAGGAACGTGGGCAGGAGCTGCAAACACACGCCTCCACCAAACCCACACCTCCACCAGGCTGGACAGGGCCCTTACTCACATGAGGGTGTCACAGCAGTCAACAGGACCAAAGGGAAACATTGGTTGTCCCACGCAGCTCCTGGAATGACAAAAGAGGGTTAAAAGGTCAGCTTGAAGCATCCAGATGCACAGAGCTGCTGTTCGGCTGCCCGACCCCCTGAAACACACCTCGGCCAAACTACAGCTGCCAGACTTTTATCACCAACACCGCCTCAACCTATTAATGCAGGGGGGGAAATAATTCAAATCCAAGTTGCCTCTCACTATTCCTTGCTGCTTGTGTCTTGCCAGAGCCACAAAAGCCAATTAAGGCGGTTTCCCTTCAGTCTGCAGTCGGTCAGCTGCAGGCAGCATTTACTTGTTCTAAAGCAACTCTTTCCACAGGACTTGGGTTCAGCTAATTGCACTACTGCCATTGACCTGGAGTTTTACAGAAACCTTGGCTCCCAGCTGAACGCTCTCAGCAAAATCACGCTCAGGGTTAGTGTGGATCTCACAGAACAATAACCTGGAAGCACTGGCAGAGGTTTCAGCTAGCAAAACAGAATGCATTTAAAAAATAAATCTCTAGAATGCCTGCACAACGAAAGCAGCAAAAGGTCACTTATCTCCAGCAAATATCACCCCCACAAGCTGCTCAGAGACTGGAAACATGAGTGGATTGACAACTCCTGAGCATCATCCAGCAGAGATTTCCTACGGCTCTTCTCCCTGACCAGTGCTTCCCATCACCTCAGGACATGGATTTGAGGGAAGCAGAGCTTGCTGACGGCTCCTTATGGAAAATGGTTGTTCTCCCACACCAGGAAAATGGGAAGAGCAGAGCTTCCCGTGGCCGTCCAACCCACCACAACACAGGGAGCCCTCCAAAGCCCTCACAGCTCCAAGGGCTGGCGATGATGTAACACCATCAGACATCTGCCAAATAAATAAGCAAGCTCCAACATGCCTTGCTCCAAACCTGCACAGCAATTTCCATTCCAGAGCAGGAACTTGTACTGGGGTTTAATACTCTCTCCAATATATCCCTTTCCACAAAGAAAATCTGTGCCCACTGCTCCAGGAACACACGTAATCCTTGTAAGCAGATGTCAGCCTCCGAAGCTGAGAAAATGACTTTGTTCTTGGGGATCAGGGCATTTAAAATGCAAGAAGTCGAAATGTCCTGATGAATTTGGTAACTTAAACCCCGGGAGGAAACACCTGTGCTCTGAGCACCCGCTGCTGCTTTATCCATCCATAATTCCACAGGAATGGGCTTTTGCTCGATGACAATCCAGCAGCCACGGCCAGAGAGCTGGGAAAGAGAGGAGGGAGCTGCCAGGAGCGAGCAGCCCCAACCCCACAGCACTGCCCCACGCAGCAGCTCTCAGACAAAAACTTCTGAGCTGGTGCTGCTCCACAAGGATCCACCAAACCCCACACGAGTTCCTCCGACCACCCCCCTGGAGGGGCACCAGCTCACCCCAGCAGTGATTTGGGGTCAGGGATGCACAGCTGCACCTCCCCTCTTCCAGCAAACCACGCACAGAAACAGCAGCATTGCCCTGGCTTTTACACCAGGTACAGTACAGCTCCAGGACATCACAGGGAAGACAAAGGCACAGCCAGAAAAAAGGGATTTTCACCAAAAAGTCAACAACAACTGGATGTAGTCATTTTCTCAGAGATCTGCTTGGTGGAGTCCCATGGGATAAAGCCCTGGATGGAAGAAGGGCCCATGAAACCTGGCTAATACTCAAGGATCACCTCCTCCAAGCAGGAAGGCAGGTAACAACTCCAGGAGGCCTGTGTGGACGAACAAGGAGCTCCTGGAAAAACTCAAACGCAGAAAGGAGGCCTAGAGAGGATGAGAGCAGGGACAGGTATGCTGGGAGAGAGACTGTCCCAGCAACCAGGCTGGACAGGGCTTGGTGCTGGTCTATGGAAGGTGTCCCTGACTATGGCAGGGGGTTGGAATGAGATGGGATTTAAGGTCCCTCCCAACCCAACCCACTCTGTTTCTTGTGCTGGTTGCTCCTTTGCCTCGGCAGAGCTGGGTTTTCAGGAGAGAAAACAGACAGAAGCTCAGTTGAACACAGGGTGTCCCGCACACCTTGTGGAGCCAGGAGGGCTTGGCACAGCAGGGACTGTGTCTGTAGGGAGCTCAGGACAGACAGCAGCAGATCAGCAACACTTCTGGGGAATTTTATCCTGCGAAGGATATGGAGATCAGCCCAGAAGTCTTAATTCCTGCTGGCGTGAGCCCTAACGATGGGCAGAGCTGTCGCTGCGCCGCGATTAGATCTGCGCTGATACCCAGGGCTGGGCTGGGTGCTTCCCCTCCCCACCACCCCCGGAGGGGTGTGGAGAGCCCCGGGCAGAGGCTGTGCTGGCCCTGAGCAGGGCTCAGCATGCAGCAGCTCCACAGAGCCTCCACCACCAGCACCGCGTACCCAGCACAGATGGGCTCTGCCAGGACGCTCGCACCCAACACCGGCGGCTGCCACGGGTGCCCAAGCCCTCCTCCCAGCCCAAAAAGCCTTTCTCCCAGCCCTAAAAGCCCTCCTCCCAGCCCAAAAAACCCTTCTCCCAGCCCAAAAAACCCTCCTCCCAGCCCCTGCCCCATCACAGGTGTCTGTCCCCAAGCAGCTCCCTCGGACACGGGGCATTTCCCTCCCTTGCCTGGCTGGGGCTGAAGAGCACAAGTGATGGACACACGGCTCATGAGCCAGGCTGAACCCAGAGCAGACCAGCAAGTCCCCAGCAGACGCAGATCGCAGGCTTCCCAAACCAGAGAGCAACAGCAACAGCCTGCTCTTCTTCCTCAGACATCCCTGAGTCCCTCCTGGGACAGGGTGAGGGCATTCCACTGCCACCAGCACGGCCAGGAACCAACCATGCTGCAGGCGAGGCAGGAGCTGTCCTGTCATTAACACTGCATCACAGCCCTCACAGGGAAAGAGACCAAGTCCAGATTAGGCAGACAAGCTCAGCTCTGACAGCTCCTAAGCTTAGCTTGCTTAAAACTGTACTTCAATCATATGTGTTTAACACAGAGCTCAGGATATGCAGAGTTTTTAATGCATCTCTTGAAAGGTGAGCAGAAAAAAAAAATGAAAGCGTTGCCAAAAATACTCCATCTTCCCATGTAAACTAACAGAAGTTCAGCTAGAAGATCTACAAAGAGTTTGTATTTTGTGTAAGAAAAACTTGTGATACCCGACTACCCTCAGGTCAGAGCACTGATGTTTTCTCCCCCCAGGAGCTCCAGCCTTCTCAGGGATCTGTTTTGTCTTATCTACAAAAGCCTTTTCTTCCCTTTTGCTGCTCCCAGCATCCCCAACAACTGCTGTAAATCCCCAGTTCTTTCTCTGATTTAAGCATGGCTACAGCAGCCCGGTATCATCAGCCAGTACTTATCCTGGAAAACATGTAACTCCAATTCAACAATCCTATTACATATGCTCCCAGCATTTGTACAGGAGAGATTTAGCTCTCAGCTCTCCATTGCTTTATCTCTTCCTGGGTTTGCCAGGGCAGAAATTATCCCAGGCTATAAACAGGTCATATCCAAATGCTTCTCCTATCTTTGCTGCAAATCTGGGAAAAAAGGTCGGGCAGCTGCTGTGCCCTGTCCAGCTCCTGCAGTGCTCAGCAGGCCCCTCTGGAGTGCCGTGGGAAGGGCTGGCTGTCCCATCTCCCCAGCACCCCACCTCTAAGCCATCTGCCAAAAACACAGCCTGCCCCAGCAAGGGGTCTCTCCCAGGAGCCCCGTCAGGCTCCCGAGCATCGCCGCGGCTTCAGAGGGCACAGGTCTGACAAGCTGAAGGGCAAGGAGCCCGTCCAGAGCAGAGATGGCAAGAGACAAAATGAGAGAACAAGAAGCATGGGCATGGATGGAAAACCCCACCCTCTCTCTCTCAGTGCCTTGCCCTAAAGCTTGTGGCTGGGCTGGGAGGGTCGATCCACCCTGGACTGCTGCTGGCAGGGGGACCCATCCCATCCTGCTCTCTTCTGCCTCTGGTCCCCCAAACCCTGCTCTCTTCTGCCTCTGGTCCCCCAAACTCAACAGGCCAGGTGCCCCTGGCCCTTCCTGTGCCCTACTCTACCTCCCTGCTTTTGTCAGCAAACTGAGCCACCACCGAGCCGTCCCCGCGTCTCAACAACACACCCAGCTCTTGCATAAAAAAATAAAATAAACGAGAGCTAAACCACTTCTGCCTCATCTATTCCAGGAGCGCTGTTCCCACAGGCCTCTATCCATGAGATACGTGTGCAGCTCCTGAATCACCATCTCCTCCATCCAGCACTGACACCCAGTTTTAAGGCTGTTTTCCCATCCACCTGCCAGGAACCTCTTTCCCCTGTGCTCTTGCCCAACACCTGTCTCTTACCTCGCCCCGCTTTTCCTCACATCACACCTCCGACACATTCTTGTCAACTCATGATTTAGTCACTGCTAGCAAGTCCAAACCCCAGCTGGCTTTGCCAGCAAGACACTTCTATCTCCGTGAGAACATCAGCCCGGCTTCCTGGACTCCTGCTCCCAGAAAGTCTGGGCCGGCCCACGGAGCAGGCAGCGCTCTCGAGAAACAACTGCCAGGGCAACAGGGGCACTTCCAGAGGCTTTGGGCTCATCCTGCAGCAGCTCCACTCTAGGAGCACCAGCTGGGATGGACGTGGAGAGGAAAGGAAAGATGAAGACAAATGGCTGTGCAGACGTGTTGGTAAAATCAAGCTGCCCAAACCCACAGCAACTCCGTTCTGAAGCATTAAAAAGAAATTTAAAAAAATAAAGTCACCCTGATACTCAAGAATGTAATTTTTTTTCCTTTCCTGGAAAACACACCAAGGGAAGCAGGGAGCAGGTCACAGGCAGCCCCAGCCACGCTCCACCAGCACCACTAAAGCTGCTCACAAGAGTTTCTCCTCTTTTCCCCTCTAAGGCCAATTGCTGCTTCAGCACCCAAGGGGAACAGCCCACCTCACCTCGGGAGCACAGCATCCAACCCCACAAGGAGCCATTCCCAATAACAAAGCCGGAGTTTCACTCACAGCATCACCCTACAGGGAAAAAAAACCCTTACAATATGCCTGGGAATGATCCCAGCTGTTTCCTCCGGAAAACACCTTCTCCCCACCCTGAGCTCCTCTGGCTGTGCTGTTTGGCTCTGCCCCCACGGTCAGACCCCGAGGTGGGGCTGCTGCAGCCCCTCAGCCCTGACCCACCCCTTCCAACATCCGCTTCTGCTCCTCCCTTCCCTCTCTCCCTCTGCCATCTGGCCTTTCCCACCAGCCAACAAGCCCAGCCTTTGTCCTCCCCTCCAGGCAGCTCTGATCCCCGTGCCCTCTCCCCACCCTGCTCCCCCCACTCCCTACTGCACTATGGCATCCAAACCCGGCAAAGTTAAGGAACATGTAGGAGTTTCTGGAAGGAAAAGTTTAAAAAATAGCCCTTGAGTGTGTGCTGAGTGCTTTCATTTCAAACGGAGCTTACACCTGATTGCAGACACCAGTGAGTGTGGACACACTCCTCACATCACCTTTCCAGCTCGCCCCACACCACCTGCCCTCCTCGAGGAAAACCTGGATTGGGGTCTTTGCCTTCGGATTCTGTTCTGCAAGCAACTCTGCAAAGCAACAAAGCCTTGCAGAAACGTCTCCTGGCTCAGCAGGCTCCTCTGCCCTCCCAGCACCGTGAATTGGCTTCCACAGGCACCTCTGGCAGAGCCCCTCTCCAGGAGATGCCCGGACAAAGCGCCGCAGGTGCAGATCAACCAGATCAAAGAGGGGAACCTCCCCTCTGCTTCCACTTCAGCTTTGCCTTCAAGTCAGCCTCTCTGATGTGCTGCCTCTCTTTCATTACTGCTCCTTTTGCCTCCTGGTCCTGTCCACGGCTCTGGCCTTCGATTACACCGTCAGCTCCATCACCAGGAACATTTTATCAGTGCCTGCCCGGCTCTCTCTTGCCTCAGACTCACTCTTCGCACCTGCTCCTCCCAAGACACTTTTTTCCAGCCCAGGTGATGGCTTCATTTGTGGCAGGGCTGCGAGACCCGAGCTGTTCCAGGGCTGAGCACATCCCCTGTGACAAATCCCCACCCTGGGAACAGCACAGCAGCACGCAGGAAGGTGGCAATCTGCACCAGATCTCTGTTTATACACATACACACACACAAAAACGCTGCTAAGCGCTTTCTGAGAGGGAGGTGGGACCAGAGAGCTCCTCTAACCTACACAATCCTACCATTCTGTCAGCTTCTTGTAAACAAAATAATCCAGGCTGGAGCTGGAAGCGGCTGCTCACTTGACAGCACAGCAGAGAGGTCTTGCAGCTCCGGGTCCCTTCTGCTGTGGCATTTCACTTCTCCAATCAATCACCATTCACACAGGACATCAAAGGTCTCGTTCTAGCGCTCTGCCTCTGGAAATCCTCACGGAAGGAAGGAGATAATTGCACCTGCTTAAGGCTCAGGAACATCACCCCAGTGTAACGTGCTATTATTGTAGCACCTGGAAAACTGGATAGAGAAACCACCAGTGAAAGTCCCCACTGCTCAAAAAATACTCCCTGCTTTTCCCCTTCCCCAGTGCTTGCTGACAGGGGAAGGAGGGCTGATTTCTGGAGGAAGCCTATTGAAATTTAATCTTTAATTTTATTTGGCAGCCTGCTCCCAGCCCAAAGGTGTCCATGCCTTCCAGCGGCACTTTCCAAAGGAGCAATTCTGCCCCTGGAAAGCGGGGAGCTCTCAGCTAGCACCAGCAAGAGAGAGATGATGTTTAGTTTGACAATGAGACTGTCAGTGGGCTCTGAAATGTCACTCCCACACCTCACAGATGCAGTTGGCTCATCCCTGGTTTCAGAGGAATGTACTGGAGCTCCTTTTGTAACTGATACAAAATGTTTCACCAGGCTGGAGCTTTATTTTGGAAAAAAGCTCTTCTTCCCTTTCCATTGAAAGGCATTTTAATTAATTCTCTTGAACATATTTAAACTGTTCCATCGTTTTTAAAGACACTTTTCCAGGGACCAACCATGTCCTTAAGTAAAACCCATATGGCACCAAGCTGAACTAAAAAAGCCCCAAAACAACACAAAAAACCCGAACAGATATTTCAAGACGGTGGATCCTCCACCTATCATCATTCTTGTCCCCGACTTTGCCAGAACTTCTATCTGTGAATAACTCTGGAAGGATAACCAGGACAAATGTTTGTATAATGGCAGCTTGACAGGGTAACTTGTTTTGAAACAAGCATGCAAGATAAATCACAACTGGAATGACAGGAAAAAACCAAGCGAGAGGAGACACCAAAAACCCATGGGAGAAAGAGAACACAAGTTCCACGGAGTTCTGGTATCTTATCTTACAAGTGAGCCCATCATTTCAGTACTAAAAATAATCTATTAGATGAGCTTCTCTTTCTAGCATCAATTTTCAGTCCATATAAAAACTGTCCCAAAAAGCCTTAACACCACCACTGCAATCTTCACATCCTCTTTACCTCTTCACATTTCTTGCCCCTCTCTGGCCAAACACAAGTGGAAAGGGAGGAAAGCCCTACAAAGCAGCCCAACTTCACCGTATCCTGAACCCTGGATATATGAAAACGAGGATGTAGAAAGCAAAATTTATCCCTGAGTCAATATTTCACTCAGAAATAAAGCTTTGATTTTTATCCTGTGGCAACTCAACCTCCCTTCCTTGCAAGTCCTGACTTTGGAACTTCGTGGAGATTGGACAGGGCTGTGACATTTTCCAAGGGCCCAGATCTACACACCCATGTGCTGCTCTTCAACTTCACCAGCTAAACACACCAGATTCACTTCTCAGGGTTGGAACAACACTATTTGCTCTCTATTCCATCACACAAACTTTAAAAGTGAACTGGGTTGGGCTGGTTATTTGTCCTAAAACTAAGGCGATGATCACTTCATCACTGGCAATAAAATCAGCTTGTCCTTAGAACTCATCACAGCTCTGTAAATTGCTCTTCTGTTTCCACAGGAGTCTGGATTTTCTTTTTGGAGAAAACTGGCTATATACAACTATTCCCTGTATATAAATCTAAATCAGCCCATGGATTGGTTGCTGGGATTTGGTTGGAGAAAGGAAGACAAGCACACCCCACACCAAATCCTGCGCAGTCGTTCTCCTCCATTACACAAACACTTGGCAGGCTTCCAGGGTAAAATTTATGCACTAAAATTAGCTCTCACAATTGCAATCAATTGCAACAATCAAGCATAAGTAATTCCAGGGAAAGGGAAAAAAAAAAAGAAGGTGAGCATGGCAAGCAATGCCAGAGCACTGCAGTGGTTGCTCCGTGGGTCCATCCCTGTGTCCAGCAGAGTTTTCCTGCCCGTCGTTCGTAGGGCTGCAAATCCAACACTTTTTACCCTCCCGTGTGAGGTACTCGGCACACACAGCCATGGTACAGTGCCAGAGCACAGCTTTGTGCAGGTTTTTTCCCCCCCTTGAAACAACAACTCACGAAACTAGTAATAAATGTTACATTGTTTGGAGCGAAAGGCAGAAAATGTATATAAACTTCTGGCAGCCAAACACATATGGCAGGAGTCTGCTGGAGAATACAGAATGCTCCAGAGAACACAAATAATTACAAGCCCTCCCTGGGTAGTTGAGTGTAAATATTACAGCTGATGGTCTCTTCTCTCCCACACACAAATAAATAAATATCTGTCCCCCTCCACCTTAATCCGGGCTGTCCTCTGTCTCCTTGTACCAACAATCTACACAACTTCTGCCCCCTGAGAACCTCCATCTTGCATGTCATCACACATTAAAACTCAATTACCTGCCACTGTTTTCATTCCCTTCTGGGGTTTGGGCTGGGTTTCTATTTCAAACAGGTCGCAGCTGTATTACAGAGGAGTGGAGATAGACAAACAAGCAGATGGTGTTAGAGGCACATTTTAGTGTTGCAAGGAGTACAAGAAGCTGGCACAGCACAGCCTGATCAAACCAGCAAAGCCCCTGGTACCACAGAAATGCCTCCTTTCCTCAGTTCCCAGCAGCAGATGCTCTTCTGACCCACACCTATCCCACCAAAGACAAAAACAAGCATAAGCTCATCATTCTTTGTATCACCTAAAAGCTATTTTAAACCCAAGCACACTGAGAACATTTGCGATTATTTCATATTTTATAAGAGAGTATTTATGCTTCCAGTGCAACTGCAAATGATAAAAGTTATGCGCAAAATGTAGGGATGAAGTAAAGTTGTCTAAAATTCTTCATTTTGAGTTTGCATCAAGAGCGAAAAACATTTAGGGAAAGATTTTTTTAAAATATATGAGCCACATGGGATAGTTTTAAATTTAGCAAAAAATGGAGATGGCTAGAGGAAAGGATCTGGAGGAAAATGAAGCTGATAATCAGGAATGGCAGATGTGGCAACACACCAGGCTGCAGAACGCCCTCCAAAAGCAATGGAAAGATAATCTTTGCAAAAAAGCTTCGCCACAGCAGAAGATGAGCCCTGAACACTGCTCTAGAAGTCTCACAGTGCTATGGAAATGCAGTGACATCCCAAACACAGCAATCTTCTTAGACTGGAGAGACAGGGAAAAGAAAACGGCCACGCTCCAACAGAATCTTAAAACACATTTCCTGTGCTGACTTTCACAAAAACAAACAGCAGCGGGGACTCGTGCAGCCGCGCTCGTGGAAAGCAGAGCCCTCCTGCAGCGGCTGCCCCGCTCCTCGGGAGGCACCGCCGGTGCCAGGGGCACAGGGCCACCAGCAGCCTGTCCAGCAGGAATTCCAGCCCTGGCACGGCCAGCCTGGCACCACGCAGGGCAGGTGACTGCCCAGGTAACAGGATAAACACACTCGCGCACGCGGGAGGAACGCTCGGGCTCCAAAGGCATTTCCCTCAGCACGAAAACACCGCGGGAACGCCTCTCCTGCCCCAGCAGCATCACTCGTGCAGAGAGTCCACCCAGCCCTGGTTACTCCTGCCCCATCCCACCTCCAGAGCCAGGGCTGCGGCCTGGGGCGCCCTGGGAGACCCCAGAGCCACGTCCTGGGGCTCGGAGAGGCTCTGCCAGCCCGGGAGCAGCTATTTCTGGATTTCCCTGGTTGCTAGGGCAAACTCCCAGCGATGCGCACCATCCTCCAGGCAGGGCCTGGTGTGCCAGCCAGGAGAGGGGGAAGGAATTGAGAGGAGGGATGACTAAGCAGGGGAACGTGAGAAACCAAACAAAATGCCAGGCTGGGGAGAAAAACATGGTGATGGCTTCCATCAGCGCTCAGCTGAACTCCTACGTGGAACAAGCCTGGCTGGACTGAGCCAACAGAGCCCCGACCAGCTCGAAAGAAATTTCCAAAGGCTGTACAAGGCCTCCTGCTGCCCCCAGGCAGGATCAGCTCCATCCAAACCCCAGCTCGGGGCCAGAGCATGTGTTCAGAGAGCTCTCCTGCGCCGCTGTGCCTGGTCCTTTACACCCGGGAGTCAGCAAGGCAGACAGAAAGGAAGCACTGAGCCCTCAATTGCACACCCAGTCTCCTGCAAAATTAGGAAATCACTCCAGATGCTCAAAACCCCACAAATAACCAGTGGATCAGGTTTCTAGGAGACGTAGGCATGGACAGCTTCTCATTTTCAAAATTACTGGAGCCTTGGTTTACACCAGCCTCTTACACATCTGGATAGTCTTACACAGTTTACAAAAGACCATGACAGTTTTCTGTCCATTTCTATCCCTTATTTTGAGCTTTCGGCTCAAAAAATATCTTTAGAAAGTTAACTTTCTAAACAGTTAAAGGGCAAAGGTCACAAAGAGAGGACAAAGTTGTAGGGGTATAAACTCTGTTCCCTTTTCTCCACGAACAGTGAGGAGACTCGTACAAGAATCTCACTCAGGCTTCTAAATATCTCAGTTTTGAAAAATGGGGTTTAAACACCACTGAAACCTAAGACCATAAAGAGAAAAACATATGTGCACACGGACTTAAGAAAGCAAACAGCTTTTCAAAACAGAGCTCCTCTGACACACTCCTAAAGAAAGTGTTTTTCATCTAAACCATCATCAGCTGAAGGGCAGGACAAGGACTCCAGGACATGTCAGCAAGAACTCCTGCTCCACACAGGCAAAAACACCGGCACAAAAGTAAACTAATCACTTCCTAAGCTGCTAAGATGCCACTATAAATTACAATATATGTATATATATATGACCATGTGATGTTTGTACAGGAACACATCCACATATCACAACACAGGGCTTCTTTAAAATAACTTCAGGACAGAATTGAGTCATAGGACAACACCCATGTAGAGAAAAGACTAAATGGGAAGACACACTCTAATCCAAGTGAAATCCCCCACAGTCAGCAGACCCAGCCCTACTGACAGAGATCCTTGAAGGCCTCTTCCAACCTTGAGGATTCTGGGATTCCCTTCTCCATGTCCCACTATGGGAAATACGGGTTAATCAATACTGGGAAGGAACGTGCCTGCAGCGTGACTAGGAAGTGGTTAGAAGCTTCCTGGAGCACCAGGAAGCTTGTGGGGAGGACACAGAACGCATGATTAGGGAAGGAGGATGGAAGGGACCAGGAGGCCTGAGACGTTTTGGGTGAGATCCACGGGCTCACCCCATCTCCTGACAAGCCTCTGAGTTTAAAAGGTGCTTTAATCGGCCTTAGATCTATATAAACAAAGATCATAGAAACAACTGCCTGTGGCAGCCTGGGAAAGAGGAATTCTGGAATCAGCTTTCACTGAGCAGCTTCGTGCTGGAGAGGAGGGAGCAGATGGAGAGGGGAGCAAAGGAACGACGCTCGGCATCGTGGCTGGACGTGAACAGGCCCGTTTCCTTTGCAGTCCGGGCCATCAGGGCAACTAATCCCCTTACAGCAGGCACTGCCCCATGCCAGGCAGCACAGGTAACCGGGACCCAGCTTCCCCGAGCTGCACGAGGCACCTGCTCCTGCTGCAGGGCAGCCCCACGCCCTGCCCAGCGCTGGGGGACACAGCCTGACACCGACACGACACACAGCAGTAACCAAGGCGAGGGGACCGAGGCAGGGACAGCGGCACCCCATGCCAGCCCTGGAGCCCTGCACACCCGGGAGGGAGGAGGAAGCCCAGTGCCTGAGGCACAGCTGCCCCGGGACCCTGGGGCACCACGCTCGGACACCGCATGCGCCTCTGGAAGAGCGCTGGAGTTGATGGAAAGGTCAGCCTGAGCTGCTGCACTTCTGTTTCCAGCCCTCCTCCCCGAGCTGCACAGTTTCTAAATTAAACCTGGGTCTTTGGGCTCGTTGGCTTTTATTGCCATTTCTTAGGGCAAAGCCTGGCTTTCACGCCACGGCCCACGCGGCTGAAATCCCCAGACAAGTCCACTGAGTGCTTTTTGCAATTTGCCTTTGCCCTTACTCATCCCAGCGTGCTCCCTTAAGTGTCTCCTAAAAACCTAAGGAAGGAAATGCGCTTAGTCTCCTCCTCATTCCCCGCTGCCTGGAACACTTTAATCAGGAGGCGGCCCCTGCTCCCCCCGGGAACAGCCCTGCTTTGTAGGACTGTGCTCCACGGGTCACACCAGGGGGTCAGCCTGCACCAATCCCCCCTCCCCAAATCCTGACCTCCCGACTTGAGGATGCCAGAGGGCAAGAAATCCTGCTTCTGTGCAACAAGGCATTGTTAAAGGGAAAATTCCTCCTTTTTTTTTTTTTTTTTAAACCCTTTAAAAGTCTGGGAGAATTGGGATTGTTCAGCCTGCAGAAGAGAAGGCTTCGGGGTGACCTAATTGCAGCCCTCCAGGACCTGAAGGAGCTTCAGGAAGGATGGAGAGAGACTGTTTAAAGGGGCCTGGAGTGACAGGACAAGGGGAATGGCTTCCCACTGCCAGAGGGCAGGGATAGATGGGATATTGGGAAGGAATTCTTCCCTGTGAGGGTGACTGGCACAGGGTGCCCAGAGAAGCTGTGGCTGCCCCTGGACCCCTGGAAGTGTCCAAGGCCAGGTTGGACACTGGGGCTTGGAGCAGCCGGGGACAGTGGAAGGTGTCCCTGCCCATGGCAGGGGTGGCACTGGAGGAGCTTTAAGGTCCCTTCCCACCCAAAGCATTCTGTGACTCTGTGATTCTGTGGTTATTGCCCCACAGCAAAAATCATCCTACACCCACCAAAATCAGGCAGGAATTTACTGACCCTGCTCAGACACTGCAGGGGCCGAGCCAAAGCCTGGAAACCTCCACTGGCCATCCCATCACAACAGAACCCCTTCCCTAGGTCAGTTTCACTCAAGTACAGGAGGGGGAAGAAGGAAATAGTTAAAAAAGGCATTTAACTAATAACTGGAAACTGTGTTAAACTAATCAGGGTGCTGCACTGGGGCAGGAGAGCATGGTAACCACCCAGACACAACCCCCCCTGCCCTCCTGGCAGGATCAGCTGCTCAGATCCAACAGCCCACATCTGCCACTGCTGGCAATTTGCAACTGGAAAGTCTCAGAGAGGGCTGATTGATGGCTGCACTACGGAATTTCCATGCCTTCCTTTTACACTGGCAGCTTCCTAGTGAGGGAAACCCTGAGGGAAAGCCAGGCAACAGGGGAATTGGGGCAGGAGAAAGAAGCTTCTCTCAGACATGCCCAGGGCAAGGAGACTCCTCGGGAGGATGCTCCCTTTCCAGTGGGCCTCCACACTCTCAGGAAACACTGCAGGTGGGAACTGATACAGGGACATCCTGCAGAGCCCCAGAGAGCCCCGGGGTCACACAGCACTGCAGAGACCGCCACGGACACAGCGTGGATGGGGCAACGCCACCCACCCTCCTTCCAGCCCTCCTTCCTCCCCCAAACAGAAGGGTGAGGGCTACGCAGCACCTCCAGCACTGCTGCCACCCTCCTCCTGCACAGCCCTGTGCCACAGGCAGGGACCAGCAGCCTTTACAGAGCAGACTGCCAGGAGACACCTCTGCCCCGCCAAAGCACACGGGCGGGCTCAGGGACACGCACCTGAATGGGCATGGGGCAGTGCTACAGGAAAATCCCAAATCCTCCTTGGGAGGGCAAGCCCAGCACTGCCCCAGGGCTCAGGGACACCCTGGAGAAACCCCCTCCTTGCAAATCGTCCTTGGAAATACGGTGTGGCCAAGCTTCAGGTACCCAAACCCTGGGCTCTGCTTCACACCTGGGGTTTTCTGAGGGGTTTTTTAGTAGGCTGGTTTTTTTAACTGCTGCTGAGTCCATGTGACAAATTTTAAGCATGTGAGACTCGAATCCTCATGACTAAAGAGGCAGGGAAGAGAGGGGGATGTGTGGTGGGACACACATGATGCCACAAGAGACACCCACACATTTAAACTATAAAAACCTAAGAGGAAGGATAACACAGAAGTTTTGTCCCAGAAGTAGCAAAGCCTTCACTTTTTCTTTCTTGAAAACACCTCAGTCACTGAAGAAAGAAAAAAATAAAATAAAAGAATGGAATCGTGGTCTGACATGTCATTTGTACTTACCTTGGCAAGATCTCTTTTTTCCCAGAGGTCTAACAGCTCCTAGGTGAACACAGCAGCTCCAGAGGGACTGAGTTTGACGGTGCTGTCTGCAGAGATCCCTGGAAAGCAGAAGGGCTGAGTTTTCCCTCTGGGCAGTCCCATTGACAACAGATTTCGGCCTTCCTGGTTCCTCCACTTGGCTTCTCGGTGGCAGAAGGGTCTGGAGAGGAGTCACCGTGGGGCACAGGAGGATCCTCGGGGAGCTGCCTGCACGGAGAGCAAACACGGGGCTGACACGGAACCCACGGGCCCGGGGTTTATGCAACGTTCACAACTGGTGCTCAGTTATGAAGGAGAGCTTGCCATGGAAACTGCAAGGAGCGGGTTTGTTTGAGGCACAGAGCCCACGTTTCAGCGAGAGCTGCTCACAGCAAACATCTCAACTGCACTCAAGGCTCTCCATTCCCATGTGCTCCCCAGAAGAGGCCAGTCCTACCCAGGGGCTACAGGACGCTTCCAAACAAAGACATGTGGAATTGCTCCTCCCTACAGCTAGAGCCAGGTGAAATGAAGGAATGCATCCACCACTGCGGGGTTTGGAGGGAAATCCCCAAGGGACCACGGCGGTTTAGGAGGCTGCCAGCCCGCATCAGCTCTGGAGCTGCAAGCTGCCAGGACCAGCCGCAGTCCTGCGGAGCCCGCGGAGAGCAGAGTGACCCAGGAATTCAGTTAGGCTGTCCAGAGACATAAACCGAAGGGAAAGGGGCAGGCAGGGAAAAGGAACAGGAAGAAAACTCTGCCTAAAGAGGAGTGTATCCTCATTATTGCCCCAACCTGCAGCTGCAAGCAGGAGCCCAGCTGGGAGCCAGCACCTGGGAGGGAGGGAGGGACAGCATCCTGTGGAGAGCCCAGCCTGGAGCCCCTCACCAAGCACAGGAGCTGCCCACTGCTGCAGGGAGCCCAGGCACGAGGAGACAGCCCGTCCTAAACAGCCTGCTCAGGAATGGTGACTCCAGCCTGTTCCAGCTGCTTCCCTGGCTTCTGTCACACAGCACGCAGCCACTGCCAGGTATTCTGAGGAGTACGGTATCCAAAAACCACGTGGCTGCAACGGGACCAGGGGAGGGACTCGATGATCCTCACAAGTCCCTCCCAACTCCAGGTACTCCATGATTCTATGATCATTCCTTCTGAACACAGCTGGGTGGCCAAGGCTGCCCGGGAGCCCTCCTTCTGAGTGCCTGTTCCCTTCTGCACACCCCACCAGGCACCCAGCTCCAAAGAATATCCATCCCACGGATGCCTCGCATCACACATCAACGTGAACAAGTCCAGGAGAAAGCATCCACTCAGCCTTAAAGGGCAGAGCTTTCAGGAAGAGAAGTGCAATTTGGGAAAAACCCCACCATGGCAAAAAGGGGATTTCTGGGTAAAACAAGTGTTTAACTGCCAGTGGTTTTCACGTGCCTAAGAAATGAGCACGACCAAAGTGCTAAAAACACGTTTTAGGAAACTTTCTAGCTGGACTCTGGCTTCTGCTGAGACAGGAGGTCATGACAGACCTGAACCCAGAGCAGGAGATCACAGACACCGATGGATTGGTTTGTGGGTGGAAAAGCTCAAAATCACAAAACCATCGCCTCAGCTCTCATGGTGGTAGCCCAGACAGCATCATCTGGGAGGTGGGAAAACAACAAAATTAAAGAAAAAAGCTTTACAAATGCCATTGCTCTGGAAAATTAGAATCCTTAATAGGAGAGTAAGCATAAGGCTTGTTCTAGATGATGATAACTATCAGCATGTCAGGGGCTTCATGGTTTCTCCATTATCATAACAAAAGCATCTTGCTTGAACTGCAGGAGTTAAAAATGCAAACATCCTGACTTCCCAGAGATAATTCTGCAAACAAGCAGTGACAAGGATGCACTTCCACCACGGATTTCTCTCATGAATAACTTTATCAGCACTTTCACTCCGCAGGGAGATCCAGATGTTTTATCAAGATGGATTTGCAGTCCAAGATCCGGGTTTGAAAGCATGACAGGCTGAGGAGCTGGCCGTCAACCTCTTGCTCAGAAAACTCCTCTGAGCATTACCCAAAGGGATCCTTTTCTCTGTATCCTGGGGCACAAATGAAGAGGAGGCACCAGTGAAGTGTCTGCCAGGGTACCCACCCCTGTGTGAGGGTGGCCAGCAGCTGCACAGGCCCAGGGAGCCACCAAATCCTCAGCAAACACAACATTTTGGTACCCTCTCCACGGACTGTTAGCAACGGAGCCCGAAATGTCAAAATCCGACTCTTAATTACCGAAGTCGGCACTTAATGACTCCAATTACAATTTCCACTGATTTCTGAAAATTGGATTCTCCACTACACTTGCCGTGTTTAAATGAGTTTCTTACCTCATTCGTGGTAATTATACACTGACAAACTAATTTAAAATACAGTAGAGATTTCTAAAATACTACTTAAAAATAGTGGGGATTTAGGAACAAAACATTGCTTAAGCCTCCCCCTTTCCACACCTTTTATCACGTTCCTTTCAGAGCCCAGGAATGCAGAGGGTTAAAAGATAAGAGATACAAAGGACAGTATTTTGTCAAAATGCCATTGAAAGTGTGTTTCACAAGTAGGAAACAGTTTTACTTCTATGATAGAAACTCATTGTCTTCTCCTCCTGAATCACAGAAATTGACTTCTCCTTTTATCCTAAATCCCCCCAGAAGCTGCTCCACTCAGGCTCAGCGTCAGCAGAGCCACAGAGGAGCCCAGCAAGGAGGAGACCATCGGGAAGGGATAAATCCATTTCCCAGGCACAGCTAACAGCTCTGTCTCCAACCTGTGTGCTGAGACCTTCCACCAAACCTGCCTGTGGGGCGAGCCTGGCTTCTGCAGGATGGAACTGCACCCACGTGGGGATGCCTCCCCTTTACCAGGGAACTGTTTGCAAGCTCCTGCTCATAACTGGTAAATGAAATGGAAAAGGGCAGGAGAGTCCAGTGCAAGAAACTAAGCCACCAACAGAAAGAACATGTTAAAATGTGATGTTTTCAGGCTCATATGATACAGAGAGCAGCGATTTCTCCAGAGCCTGCCTTTTCCATGCATTTCTCTCCTGAAAAAAGGGAAGGAAAAGCCAGTAACATCCCCCGATCCCTTCGCCAACCTCCAAACTCAGAGATCCAAAGCACAGAGCCCGGAGCTGCAGCAGCCTGGCAGGAGCCACAGGAGCCGTGGCAAAGCCGAGGTGTCTGTGCCAGACAACAGCACCACAGGAGTGAGCCCCAGCACCTGGACAAATCCACCCTGATCCCTGCAGGAGCCAGCACGGACACGGCAAAAGCCGCCCGAGGGGAAGGTGCAAACAGGGTTTCAGTTTCTGAGGGATCACGGCGGCTCCAGAGGAGCGATGGCACCTCTGGAGGGATGCTGGGGTGCCAGCCTCCTGCTCCTCACAGGGACACAAACCCCCCCAGCTCAGCACAGCTGCCCAGGAGCGCAGGGCAAACCTGCTGCACGTGTTCACTGTGCACGGAGTTCATTCAGGAGGACACGGATGTGCAGGGTCACGTTCCCACTCTGGCACAGGGACAGGATATGCCCCTGGCACGGCTGCTCCTTGCTGTGATACCTTTTCATTCTGCTCGTTTCTGCTTTATTTTCATTCCCGGCTTTCACAGATACTCATTACTCAGGAGCGGTTGTAGGATTTTATGTTCACATACGGTTTAAAGAGGTGGCTGTTTAATGTTCCCTATATGTAAATAACTACATGCTCCTCCAGTCCCTGCTGAGCAAGTGAAGGAATGATTAGATTATAAATCTCCAGCACAGAAACACGTCAGGTTGGTTTTTATCTACAAACACATTAGAGCTTACACTGGGTTACATTTTCTATCTTCCCTTTTACCCACAAATTCCCATTGCTTTTAATGAGCATATAAAGCAACCAGCAACAGGAAAAATTAACCCAGAAAGCAGGAGGCCAGGGGAGCAACCAGCATCCCACAGCCATCCCTCTGCCTGGGGCAGGGCTTTTGCCTCCACAGTGTGAAGCTGAATCCGTAACGTCAATTCCAAGAATCGTGTTGCGGGTGCCTGGGAACCCCCACGGCAGAGTGGGGAGCAGGAGCCCCGACCCCTGTGCTGGCACTGCTGGGACACCTCCAGTGCTGTGCCCACTTCTGGGCTTCTCACTCCAAGAGAGACCTGGAGGGGCTGGAGCGTGTCCAGGGCAGGGAACGGAGCTGGGGAAGGGGCTGGAGCACCAGGAGAGGCTGAGGGAGCTGGGAAAGGGGCTCAGCCTGGAGAAAAGGAGGCTCAGGGGGACCTTGTGGCTCTGCACAACTCCCTGACAGGAGGGGGCAGCTGGGGGGGGATTTGGGATCTGCTCCCAGGAACAGGGACAGGAGGAGAGGGAACGGCCTCAGGCTGGGCCAGGGGAGGGGCAGGGTGGACACCAGCAGGAATTTCTCCATGGAAAGGGTGCTCAGGGATTGGAAGGGGCTGCCCAGGGAGGTTTGGGGTCCCCATCCCTGGAGCTGTCCAAGGAAGACCTGGATGCGGCACTCAGTGCTCTGGGCATCAGGCACAGCTTGGATTTGATGGCCTTGGAGGTCTTTTCCAGCCTCAATGATTCTGTGATTCCGGGATTCCGTGCCTGGGGAAAGGCCCCATGGGATAACAGGGCAGCTCCTGCCACCCTACATGCTGCTGCCCCACAGGAGCAGGAGCCACTGCGCAGGCAGCCAGCTTCACCCCAAACCAAACCCAACCACGGGAAAATCATGGAATCACAGAATTGGCTGGGCTGGAAGGGACCCTTAAGCCCAGGCAGTTCCAGCCCCTCCACGGGCAGGGACGTGTCCCAGCAGCCCAGGTGGCTCAGCAGTGCAGCACAGCGTGGTAGGAGCCAGGAGGGCAAACACCTGCATTTCAAATGACTCCGCTTTTCCTGTATTTGTGGCATAACCCCAGCGCTGCTGCTGGAAACCAAAACACGTTTTTCAGTGTAATTTATCATCTATTTCACATGGCTGACAGTATTCATTTCAAATCAAAGCTCCCAGGCCAAGCACATTAAAACCATTTCTATTTTTCAGAAGTGAATGCCACGAGGGCCAGGAGCAACATTAACATACCCACTCACATTTCCAGCCTGTCCGGTATCAGAAACCAGCACAGAGAGAATAATCTTTTGAACTTTCCAAGGTGGAGAAGCACTCTTTAAATAAAGAGGAGATACATAATTCCTTGCTCAGCTGGTCTCCCTTCCTTGCTGAGCCACGACAGACCACAGGAAACACCTCTGATAGTCCCAGGCCTTGCAGAGCAAGGAAAGCAAGGCACAAAGCTCTCCCTGGATCCCAGGAAGACATCCTACAGCCACAGGTAAATAGGAGATCTCCATCACAGGCACCCCCAGGCAGCCCATGCTGCCACCCACAAAGGCACCAGAGTCACTCAAGTGTCATCACAAAGGTGCCAGGGCTTCCCCTGCAAGCACCTGCCTGGGTGGGGGGTGTAGAAACCCATCCCTGGTGGCAAACAAACGAGCAAAACCAAGGAATGGCTCACAAGGCAGAAGCGAAGATGCTAATCAAGAAGGCAGGATGGAAGGAAAAAAACCCTTTGGCCTGTGGAAGCAGGCAGCAGATAGCCTGAAACTGGGTATTAATTCAGTTTATACAAATGCAGTCCAAGCTATCAAGTTTGGGCATAGCCTCTCTGTAGTGAGGAGTCATTGGAGTGACTGCAAGAGCTACGGGATCCAAAAGATGCTCCAGACCAGCGCTGCAGAGCGAGGATGGGAGGAACCCCACAGCTGCTCAGGGCTGCCTCTTCCCTCCCCATCCTGCCCCACACTCTCCTGCTGTACAAATGAGGAATCCCTGCCCAAATCCAGCCCCTGTACCCAATTTCTGCTGACCTAAAGTTATCCTGCAGCAGATGATGGATCTCTTCCTGCCCCAGCAGCCTCTGTTGCCTGGCACTGCTCTGCATATTAATGATCCCTAATGACACCTAAAAGCCTCTGCAGAGTCTCACATATGGATTTTACCACTTAGGCTGAAGCCATAAAGAGCCAACAATGGCAGAGTGTGTTTAATGACCAAAACCAAGCAAGGAAAGAATTCATTAAGACATCATCTGACTCTTGTGGAAAGGGGCATTAAGATGATTTTTCTCCTGGACCAGTGGTGGGAGGTGAGGAAGGTGATGAGTAATATGAGTTTGAAAGGGATCTTTAAAATATGCATTATTAGTTGGCAGAAAATAAGTCTATTCGGTGGAAGCAGGGGAGGGGGAAAAACAGTCAGGGGAGTGAAGGAAGAGAGCTGCCTGTCCGTGACATTGCCAGCTTCGGACAGCGATGGAAGATTAGTCCTCAGGAATATAAATCACCTTCAGCCAGGGCTCCTGGAATGCACTGCTTCTCGTGACTGCTGAAGAGGCACTGTCAGCTGATCCTCACCTCTCCAGATCAGGATGACGACTTGGGGAGGGGATAAGGCCGACAAGAGGGGTTAATTAAACAAAGAGGCAAATAGGCAAGAGACTTGAGGAATTGATTAGACAATGAAAGTAAATGACTTGGCAAAACAGCCCTGGCATCACATCCAAGAGATGCAGTGCTGTTCTAGTGATTGATATTCTCACTGGATGTTCCTGCAGCAAT
Source organism: Melanocharis versteri (assembly GCA_013397845.1). Classification (NCBI taxonomy): domain Eukaryota; kingdom Metazoa; phylum Chordata; class Aves; order Passeriformes; family Melanocharitidae; genus Melanocharis; species Melanocharis versteri. The sequence goes on from VZTG01006070.1 coordinate 173,744, forward strand.
GGGGAGTGCTGGGACATTTACTGGGGTAAATGAAATCACAACCCAGACACCTCCTTTTCTACTCTGTGCAAGCAGAAAAAGCTGCCAGGGACCTCTTAATCTAGAAATCAAAGCACCACCAAGGACTTAGGAAAATGATCGCTTTGCCAAATAAGGCTCAGAAAAATATATTCATCAATCTTACGTGACATTTGTCATTTGTTTGCTTGGAGGAACAGTGCATCAACATTCACAGAGGTGACCAGAACGAGAAACCCAGTGTCCTTCCTCATTTCTGCTCTATAGCTAGATTCCATATCTTCCACACTCCCTTGCAGACCTATTTCTGCTTGTTTGGGAAGTCACATGGCCAGGGGAAGGCCCAGAGCCTTGGGAAAAAAAACATGTCAAACATAGACCATGCCTATGTTACTCATCCAAAGGCTATTTAATGCTTTTTTTGTAAGATATTGGTAAAGAAAAGAGACTTCAGTCTGGTTTTCAGTCTGGAATCATTGTGTTCATGAGGTCAAAACTACAGCTGGTATAAATTTACTTCCCACCACCACCAATCCCAGCGTCGGAGCGCTGAAACATTCCGGCCGGCCGAGCAGTGACGGCGCAGACTGCCCTGCATTTTTAACCTTGATTATACATAATTGTTAATCACTGACCCATTCTCCGGCCGCCCTGGTTGCTAAGCGACCCGTTTTTGCTCCAGATACTTTTTAAAGCTGGTTAAGAAGTGGCCAAAAGTCAACAGAGTGAGGATTGAGACTAATGGGGACAGATCTTGCCGGACGCGAGGGAGACGCACCCGCACCTCTACCCAGGGTGTAATAAACGCTCAGTAATCACACCCTGGGACCTCTGAAAGCCCCTCAGAGCAGCCCCAAGGCTCCCACACCTCCAGGGAAACCCAGGCTCCTAATGGGAATGTAATTACCCTCCCCGGCAGGAGGGCAGGGACTTCCAGAGACCAATGACTAAAAATAATCAGGTAGAATTAACCAGGTGAGGGTAGAAATTGTACAGCCCGTGTCACCCCCCAGCCCTCCCTTCCCAGCTCCCAGCTGTGCCCAAATTCCTTCTGCTGCTCCCTTCAACAGCCTGGGGCTCTCGTGTGCACCAGGATCCTTCGGATTTGCAGGAAGGGACCTCAGAACTCCGGGACTTTCACCCTTCTGGCAAGCTAAGTTGAGTGGGACACAGGGCAACATCCACAGTCCTCCCCGTGCCATCTACCTCTGATTTTCCCTCTATTTTTCCTTTCTTTGGAAAACATTCTAAGAAAGGGCAACACTTGCTGTGTTATATAATCTCAGGGCAATCTCCTCCTGCTGTTCCACTCCTGTATCACTCTCTCATGAATAGCCACTGTGCTGTGTTGTGATTAGCTATAGAAACACCATTTATATCCTACAGAGACCAGTGGTTAAAACGCTACAGGTTCACACAGAAGCAAGACTGAGCAACCACATGCATTGTTAAGAAGGAACTGAAAAAAAATTCAGGATTTGCAAGGAGCAGGAAAACACCAAGGTTCTGCTTTTTCTGCCTTTTCTTCTTTTAAATATAACCTCGTGGTGTGGGTTATGGGCACAACTGGAGTTACTGGTGTAACCAGTGCAAATCAGAGCTTTGAGATCAGGTTCCCAAAGCAGCTGAGCACTTCAGTAGGAGGCTGTGGCCATGTGCCAGAGTGGGAACTCCAGCAGCTGAACATGTTCTTGTTTGCATGACCTGTTATCAGTTCAACACACTGATGCAAACATGCCTTTTTTGGGGTTTGGGTTTAAGTTTTCCTTTAAACCTTCAAGAAAAGTTAAGCACAGCCTAACATGTCCAAGGCCAGGCTGGATGGGGCTTGGAGCAACCTGGGATAGTGGAAGCTGTTCCTGCCCAAGGCAGCAGGGTGGAACCAGATAATCTTTAAGATCCCTTGCAACCCAAACCAGTCTGTAAAGTACTGGGGTAAATACACCCAGATAACAAAGGCTTCCAGCTTGTGCCTCTCTTTCCTGTCACAAATCATCCTCTCACGAAAAGCAGCCCGGGCTGCAACACCAATGTTTTACGAGTACCAGATAAGGCTTAAAGCACAATTTTGTAAATGGGGAGAAAGATCTGGACAACAGGATGATAGCCAGGGACAAGAAGCCAACAAAATGCAGAGAGGTGTAAGGACCCAGAGGCTGCTATGAAATGATTAGCTCAGAAAAGAAATGATTAAGCATGAAGTCGTCACCCAAAACCAGACAGCCCTGTGAGTAATTTGAGCACCGGTGTTCGGATATTTTTTGATAGTGTGTTATAAAGGAGTGAAAACCTCAGCCCCGCTTGCCTTTGCTGCTGCTCGCGGGGCCGGGCACGTTTATGGCACTCAGCGGGAATAAACCAAGAGTTGTGCAGCACAAAACTCTGTCACTGCCCTGTCAGTCACTGCAGGCAACACGATGCCATCACCTCCAGCTGACCCCGCGAAGTTAAGCATTGTTTCATGAAAAAATCCTGGAGCTTGCTGACGGCAACCCGCCCTCCAGACAGGCCTTGCGCAACCCCGACCCCATCCCAAGCCAAGGCATCGCCCAGCAGGACTGGGAGCCCGGGACGGACACCCAGCACAGCAGCCAGACACAAACCCAGGGGCTGCGGGAAGGCTGCTGGGATTAAACGGCGGTGTTTCCACCCGTCCTGCAGAGGAAGGGCTGGAGACAACCCAGAGCAGGAAACGCTGCCAAGCAAAACTGCTGGGAGCGGGAGTGCTCACTGCTCGCTCCTGCGAGCGGAGCTTCCAGGAAAAGAAAACAAACCCCTTTCGGGCCGAGAAGTGCCTGGAGTACAAAACCTGCACTCGGCTCTGACCTCTGCCTTCCCCAAGGCTCAAAAGGATCAGTGGGGAGAGCAGGACAGGGCAGTGTGTCTGCACACAGACAAACAGACACTGCTGCACCAGGGGACAGACAGCAGAAGTCCTTTTGTCTCAGGGATGCGCACGGGACAGAAAGGGCAGCGCTGGCACAGCCACTCCTGTGCTGAACCCGTTCTGCTGAAGAGGCTTCCTGTTCCCAAAGAGCCATTAATCCGCCACCCTTCAGCTCTAAAATTCATACAAATGATTTTATCCATAATTAATTAAGGTCTCTAAATGTGGAAATTAAATTACCATTTACAGTGCAGAAGAAGATAGCACAGGAAAACCTGGATGGCAGCGACAGCTCTGCACGGATCAGGAGCACCTGGAGGGTGGGGGCTCTGGCAGGCATGTTGAGGAATCATACAGTGAAATCTGCGTTAGCTCAAAACACAGATTTCAGCATCTTTAAAAGGCTGTTCAGGCCCAGACGCAAGAGACCTTTATGTCTTAGGTTCCAAATTAACCCCAAAACTCAGGTGCACCTCAGCTCTGCTGTCAGTAATCCCCAGGACTTTGCATTAGGAGCACATTTTCAGGACAGCAAAAACCCCAGCATTCCTTTTGTCACTTGGCTCCTCTGCTGGCAAACAAGCTGTTGGGAGAACAAAGGAGCCACTCCTCATCACGTGCATCCAACCTCACCTTTCCACTCGGATCAGGCTGCCAGGGAAGAGGCAGCATACAGGAAGACAGATGGCCCTGCACTGAACACGAGGCGGAATTCACTCGAGGGGCCGGCAGCCGGGGAGGGAATGGGATGAGCAAACTGCGGCTCAGCACCAGCCCTGAACTCGGCCGTGCCGCCGCGGCAGGGCCCTGCTGGGACACAACCACAGCACCGACGTTCTCTCCCCAGCTCACACGGGAAAGAGCGTGAAAAGCGATTTTGCTTCTCGTTTCAGTGGCAAAGGAGCGTCTGAATTGGTGGTGGGAATGATTCCACGGTAGTTTCAAAGGCAGCTCCTCCCCATCCCTGATAGCCCAGGGATGCACTCAGTATCAGAATCCAATACAAGAGTGGGGATCTTTTTCTCTTATAGTCAGCTCCTGGCTTGCCCAATTGCCAAGGGAATTTTAGGGTGAGAAGATGGTCTGTACACAATTACTCAAAGAGACCAGGAAACAGACGTGTCCCACACATTCCCATGCTCAGCAGGGCAGGCAGATTGCAGAAAGGGTAATGGCCATGTTGAAATTAAGCAAAGAAGAAAAGGTTCATGTACATGACCTTTCTGGTTCCACAGAGACAAAAATAACGATGCACCAAAGCACAGGGAAGTTTCAGGGTTAGATTCCCCCTAAAAACCCGTAGTGATGTCAGGGAGGGCTGAGTGGGTGCCTGTGCCAAGTTTTCCTTACAGAGAGAACAGGGGGAGGCTCCTTGTAGCACCCCACAGGAGCCTTTTGGGATCAGTCCTCACTTGGCAAGGCAAACCCACCACACCAAGGAACAGCACAGGCATGTTTGGTGCTGGAAGAGCAGGCTCTGGAGAGATTGAAAATGTGGATAGCAGGAACAAGAAGAACTGCTCCGTCTGGTCCCTCCTCCTCACGCACCCATGGCCACGAACCTGCCGTCTGTGTGACTCCAGCCACCTGGTGAGTCCCTTCTGCCGCTGACACACGGAGGATGTGGGACTCCGCGAGGGATCCACGCCTCCCAGGCTGGCGTGATTCACGCCTTCAGCTCCACAGGAGCCCAGGTCAGTTCCTGAGGGCTGGCTGCTCCATGAACACAGTCAGAGGTGAGCACTTCCAAAGTGCCTGCGGGCACACTCACACACACTCAGAGCTACGACTGAGCACCAAAAGAAACGCAACTCCCGTGGAACAGGCAGGGAAAACGCATGGCTTGTTCCCTGCAATACATCCAGCAGACAGAATGCAAACACAGCTCCATTCTCCCTTCCAGTTCAGGCTATTGCAGCTGCTGCTGCTTTCAGCCCCACAGAGGCCAAGGCTTTACAAGTCTATCCAAGTTCTGCATTTACACACCACGAGTGTAAGAGTTCAGCAGACACCCCAAGTGCAGTGGGTATTTCAGTGCCGTACCCAAGGGAGATCATCTCTGTGTGTCTGCACCTCCAGCAAGCTCAGTGATCACAAGAGCTGAACTCTTGGATTTCAGCTGGAATGAACAACAATTCTACAGATCCAGCTCAAATTGAGTCCAGGGAAGGGCAACAAAGCTGGTGAAGGGTCCAGAGGGTAAGTCTGATGAGGAGAGGCTGAGGGAGCTGGGAGGGGGCTCAGCCTGGAGCAAAGGAGGCTCAGGGGGACCTTGTGGCTCTGCACAACTCCCTGACAGGAGGGGACAGCCGGGGGGTCGGGCTCTGCTCCCAGGAACAGGGACAGGAGGAGAGGGAACGGCCTCAGGCTGGGCCAGGGGAGGCTCAGGTTGGACACCAGCAGGAATTTCTACACAGAAAGGGTGCCCAGGCCTCAGCAGGGGCTGCCCAGGGAGGTTTGGAGTGCCCATCCCTGGAGGTGCCCAAGGAAGGACTGGATGCGGCACTCAGTGCTCTGGACTGGGGACAAGGTGGGGATGGGGCACAGGTTGGATTTGGTGATCCTACAAGTCCTTTCCAACCTCAATGATTCTGTGATTCAGTGATGCCAGCATCAAGACAGTACAAAATAAGGAGACATGGGTGAGAAGTGAGCTGAGGTGCACCTCCCAACTCGCACTGCACAGAAACATCCCTCCCACACTGAGGGGAGCCAAAAGCCCCTCCAAAGGCAGCTCTGCTACAATTTGCAGGCAAATCTCTTCTTGAACACCTCAAGAGTAGCAGCCATGTCCCAGGCACCCAGAACAAAGATGTTTCCAGAAAAGAGATGCTTCCACACTCCCTCACCAGCTCAGCTCTTTCTGCAAAGCACTGTTTTGTGAAGCCTGCCTTAAATCAGATCCCACTCCTGCAAAACACGTCCTCACCTCCTGTTCCCACCACACAAACCTAACGGGAGTGCTTCCAAAGCCTGCCACACCATCCCCAGGCCTGCCCTGGCACCCTGCAAGCCTTTGGGACGTGTGAGCAGGGAGCACCATGCCCAACTCCTGAATTTTGTTTGCACATTTGCTGTTTCACCTAATACCAGATAATCCCGAGCACGTGGGCACCGTGGTGCTCCGAGCCCCCCAAGCTCCCTGCTCGCTCTGACCGCTGCCATCCTCATTCCTGCCCCCAGCACTGGGTCAGGCTCTCCACAAGGAAAAGCCACCGATGCTCTGACTCAGCCCAAATCCCAGACACTTCCCAGCAGCACCAAGGCAAACTCTGGAGCAGGCAGGCAGGAAAACAGCAATTTCCTCATCAGAACAACTTCCATTCGCAGCAGGACCCAAAACAGCAGAAACACCTCCTGCAAACCACCCTCACCAAAGTGAGAGCACCTCACACATCATAAATACCACTCCTGAGCTGGGCATCAAGGGCTTTGCTTCCTAATGAGCCTTTTCAAACCAGAGCAGACAATGACCACAAAACAATTGCAAAGAATAATACTGGAAAATGCCCATTAGGAAGAGTACATGAAAAAAGCTTCAAAGGAGAAAAAATCTTCGACAAAGACACTCCTCATTTTTATCCAGCTACAGACAGTACTAATTTAAGGGAAAACATTTGGCTGAAAGACATAGAATCATAGAATAGAATTTGTTTTAATTATGTAACAGACTTCCCACACAAACAAACCCAAGCTATGGAAAAGGCTTCTAAAATGGCACGAGTTGAGCCAAAGAGAATATGCCACAGTAATTAATGTTTCTTTGCAATCTCTACAAGGTATTCACCATTCGGTTTTGCCCAGGGGAAATAAACACTGCTGCAAAGTGACATAAAACACTGCTCCAGAGTAAAATCTGTCTCTGCCCCGTCCTGATTTCTCCCTGGAAAAATCCACACGTGCACATGAGCTGAGAGAAGTGGGTGAGCTCCTGAAGGCAATTCCCGCACCGGACACCCCCTCTCCATCCCTGGCTCCCTGTGGGAGTGCTGCCAGGGCACCCAGCAAGGGTGGCAGGGGACCAGAGGCCAGTCCAGCCCTGTCATCTGTCCCAGAGGCTCCTGGGGCTGCTTTGGGTGGCTTTGGGACACCTGGCAGGGCTCTGCTGCCCCTTCCCACCGGGACCGGCGGCAAAGCCACCGCAGCCGCTCGTGGTGCAGCAACCAGGAGCGAAAGGAGTGGAAATCACTGTCACCCCCACTTCAGGAAACTGTCTCCAAGTATAAAAACTTTTTATTTCAGCTCCATTTCTACCCAGCTGAAGCATCCCAAGCTGCCTGGGGTTATCAGCATAAACATCAAACGTGTGGAGCCGCATTAGGCGCGTCAGCAGCTGCCCCAGCCGCAGCAATGCCAGACTAAATTGCTAACCCAGCGATGATCACCAGCATCCCAGGGAATTGCACGCACAGGAAAAAAGAAAAATGAGATAGATACATAGATAGTTAAGAAGAAAGCGCACCAGGCAATTAAAAAGAAAAGAAGAATATAAAATTTCTTCACATCAGAGGCGAAATCATCATCCAGGCTATTCCACTCCATTAATTTTTTAGCAGTGCTACCCATTCAAGGCAAATATCAGACAGAGAATTTATACTTCAAGTCTTTTGAAGCAAACCTTCTTCCAAAAAAAGCAGAAGCGACCTGATAGCAATCCATTTGCAGTGAGGAAAAAAGGGATTCCCTCTCACACACAGCAAAGTCAGCAGCAAAACTCCCCAATTACTGCAGGCTGGTTTCAGCAATACATCTCTTTTGAAAGGGGCTCAGAAGCCAAGGCTTAAAACAAGCCAGTAAAGTCAAATACTTCTGCAGTGAACGGTTCAGAGGTAGTAGTTTTCTGGGAGCTTTGACATATCTATTTATTCATGCTTTTCCTCCCCAGTTTGTGACACTGTTGTATCAAAAGCTCAATCTAAACCCCAAAGGGGAAAATACCAGTTTATTGTATTTTTATATACTGTTCAAATGGCAGGAGATTTTTGGACCCTCCCTCAGGCAGCTTTCCCAGGGAAGAAGCCAAAAGCTTCTCCTGTCAGTGGGATGCTCCTGCAAGCCCTCCTGGCTTTAATTAGGGGTTAGTCCTGATCTCCTTGCCTGTGGAGAAGGAATTTAACAGTGAGAAGGACAACTTCCTCTGTAGCCCAGCAAAGGTTTGACATGAAACACAGCCCAAATTCCCCCAGCACCTACACCACCTCCAATGGGAGTTCCCCCAGCCAAGGAAGGGAGCAGCAACAGCAATTCCATAAAGCCACAAGAGGTGCAAAGCAGAGCAACAACCTCCCATCAAAGACTTGTCCTGCTATTTCAGCACAAGCTCCTTTTGCACTGAAAAAGGAAAAAAAAAGCAAATGGCTGCTTAAAATATATTTTGGAGGTTACATAAGGGATAAAAACCTAAAACCCTATTAATTCTTTGTGCAAAGGAAACATCCTGAACAAAGGCCAAGGAAGAAATAAAAATAAACTCTTGCCACAGTTGCACACCATGGACTCAAGGCCCCTCTGCTGAATGCACACAAGGAGTCTGCAGGCAGGGCTTCCCCTGCACTTCCGAGTGTTCAACTCCTCTGCTCTTAACACTGGATCAAATAAATAAATCAAATTGAATACTGGATGCATGAGTAACTCCTGACTTCAAATATTTATGCAAGACTATTCTCGTTGCCCCCGATGTGGGTCACCTGCAGTGCCAAGACATCCAGATCCGCAGCAGCGAGGACTGCTTGGAGGGAGGATGAGCATCAGGAATGTTCCCAGCCAGCCGGGATCACTGCGAGCTGCTGCTGGGTCTGGGCTACCAGGAAGAAAGGGAGGGTCCCCACAGCCACAGGGTCACACAGCAAATTGAACAGCCCAACAGCAGGGAAGGGGGATCCTGGGGGCATCGGGAAGAGCATTCCCAGCAGGGCAGAGTGATCCTCCCCTCTGCTCAGCCCTGGGAGGCACAGCCCCGGGCAGTGCCCAGCCCCGAACAGAGACCAGAGAGGCTGTGGAGCTCCCCTCCCTGGGGATATCCCACACCCCTCTGGACACCATCCTGTGCCCTGTGCTCTGGGATGGCCCTGCTGGAGCAGGGAGGTGGCACCAGGTGACCCACGGTGGTCCCTTCCAGCCTGAGCCATCCTGGATTCTGTGATCCTGGGAAGGGGTCGGTTTGACTGCAGGTTTCCAAGAGCAGCCTGCTCCCAGACGTTACCCTGCACTGAAGCATCCACACAAGTCAGATCAGCACAATTAAAACGAGCCAGAACAATCCTATTACAGCTAGGCTGGCTAGTTTCTAACACAGACAAGCTTAAATACATACTTAATTAGCTATTTTAAGAAAGCTCAGTAGTCTCTTTCTAGGACCAGCTTTCCAGAACTCAAGGGATCACCAGCAGCAATTTTAGAAGACGAGGAAAAAAACCCAAACCCATTTCCTTCTGTAGCAGAAGCCCCACGGAGACCACGGGCACGGGGACTCACTGATGCCCCTCGCCCACCCTGGGGCTGTGCAGACCCACACCACAGGCTGCCCTGAGGCCCCTGCGCCCTGGCTGGGGCTGAATGCCACACCTGGAGCAGCAGCCACATTCCAGGCACCAGGAGAAGCCTCACCCACTGTGGCAGGCAACACAAGCACCAGTGCAAGCAGCTGACTCCTTATTCCCATTACCCAGCCTGACAGGGAGCTCGCAGCCCCTGGCAGGGTCACTGCAGCTGAACCACAGGGCACAGCATCCTGTGATGCTCACAACCTCCTGGTTAGACTGGGATTTATTTTCTTTATCAGTGTTTTCTTTGTGAGGCACACACTGTTGTAGATGGAATGCTTAAGCACGCTGGGCCTTCGGGTCACGGGCTGGCCACCACTTCAACACAAATAAATACTGAGGGGTATGCTGGGTTATAGTCACCTCAAAATAAAAAACAAAAAAAAAAACCAAAAAAACCCAACTAAAGACACTACTTGAACCAAAATAGCAGCATGTTTACTTTAGGCCTCTGGAGTGGGAGCAGGTACTGCAAACCAAGTACAAAGAGGGCAGAGTAAGTGGCAGCAGCTCTCTGATAACGAGAAAGGGAGATGAAAACAGACCCAAACAGAACAAACCTTCAACAGATCTGAAAGGAGAAACCCAGGGTCTGACAATCACTTTGACATCACTGTGATTTAGCTATATGGATGGAGAGATCATTATCAGTGCTTAAATTCCCTTAAACGCTATTTCTGCAAGTTGTATCTTATTCTGTAAAAAGCAGTTACTCAAAACAACTCTGCTTTGGCACACTTTCAGGCCCTGAATTTTAGAACGTTCTAAAGTTAAATGAGAATGCAGAATTTTAATCTCAGGTCAGAGAAACAGTATTTCAAACAGAGAAAACATTGGCACAGGTTAGCAAAAGAAAAATTCATTGAATCTCTTTCAAAAGCTTAGAAGGGTAGAAATTACCTTCTTCCACTGAGGTTACAGAGATAATTTTAAAGGAAAGCATCCACAGAGGAGTGACACTGCCAATTGTACATTTGCATCAGGCACTTCGATGGGGTGAACAGCTCTGTGTCCTCTGTACTAAAGAGATGATTAAGTGCACAGACATAATAGAAATGATTTTTTTAAAAGTGGGGGGTTTAGGGTTTTAGTTTGTTTTGCTTTATTTTGTTTTTAATTCGACACAGAATCCTTCCCTTGGGACAACTTGTTCTTTCTATCCACACCGGAGGGAAATCCAGAATTGCCAGCCCAAGCGGAGTGAAGACACTTGTAACTCCTTGACTCCCCAAGTGCCTCTGTATTTTCGTAACCACTTATCACAGAAACTCCTGGGTTGGAAAGGCCTCACAAGGACCATCCAGTGCAGCTGCTGGCCCTGCACAGACACCCAGCAATCCCACCCTGTGCATCCCTGGCAGCGCTGTCCCAACGCTCCTGGAGCTCTGGCAGCCTCGGGGAGCTGTCCCAGTGCCCAGCACCCTCTGGGGGAGAACCTTTCCTGACATCCAACACAAACCCCTCCAGGCACAAATCCAGCCGTTCCCTCGGGCAATGGTGACGGTGATTAAATGATCCCTTCTCACAAAGCCCAGTGCAGGCCTGGAACCAGAACAAGTCAAGCACAGGCCTTTCCATTTTCAGCACAGCTCTCCAGAGGAAGCAGGTTCACCACTGGAGTACAACCGACAGCCGAGATCAAGAAAACACTTTAGTGCCATGGAGAGAGGTGCTCAGCTGAGCAGAGCAGCACACCAACACCGGTGCTGGGAAAGCCCTGTGCAGACCCCAGGCAGGGCAACACCCCTGGGAAACTCTCAGAAATGCTTAATGACTCTCACTGCCTCCTTGGAAAACTTTCAAAAGTACAAAAAATAGAGGAATTTCCGGATGAAGTTAGGGAGAAGGGTTATATTCCTTTTAGGACAGCCTAAAGAGAGACTGCTGTCCACCACGGACATTATGCTGAATCGTCATCGGTGCCACTGGTTTCCCCTCATTCTAACCCAGATTTCCCCTGCACAAACAAGGTCCCAGAACACAGATGTCTTCCCAAGGTCCCCACACAGAAGTGGGTGCTGACAAACCCCTTCACAGGAGCATTCCTGTCTAGGGGGGCACAGAAACCCAGCAGGAGACCCCCGCACCTAAAAGATTATTGGTGGCCCAACGGGATAAACAGGTCCCTGTCTGCCTGTGCTGAAGCAGATGAGCCACGAGGCAAGAAATCCACACATTCCTTCTGTCAACAAGGATTTGGGATGATCTGAGAGAGGATCCCCAGCCCAAGCTGCTCACATTATCCTGAGGCTCACTCGCACCACGCATGAGCCTTCCCTCTCCTGCCCACGAAAATGGAATAAATTACCTCCCCGTGCATGAGACTCAGTTGTTCACTGATTCCAGAGACCTGGAGCATCTGCAGCAGGCAGATCTCCCGAGGCACTTCATGTCCTGCCATTCCCAATTCCCCACAGGATGATTCCCATCAGGGTGCCCCTGCCTCCTCCTCAGGATTTCAGCTGCCGTGGATCCTAAGGGCTCTCAGCAAAACTCTGCTTCCACTGCTGCTGCCAACCCTTACAGCATGCCAGAGCTCCAATCCTTCTGGAAAAACATTCTTTCCTCTTCCTTGCCCATCCGTATCCCTTTGTTTTTGTCCCCCAGCCCAGGATGAAGCAAACAGGTCAGGCAAGAGCCAGGCTCAGGGATGTCCTTCCACGCTTCCAGCACAAGGAACAACCTGAAGCATAATTTCTCTTCAAGAAAATTTGGGTCCTCTGCAGAAAAATTATGGATTTGCTCCTCCAGCTACACCAAGGTCAGAGCTTGGTTTTAAGCACAGGGTTCAGTCCCCTTTGCTGCTGCCTCTCCTGCTCCCACTGCAGGGCAAAAGGAGGCAATGAGGAAAGCACCGACAAAAATAAAATAAACTTGTAGCATGATCCATTGGAATGGAACAGTCCAAGGCAGCGAGAGGGTACCTGCCACCCCAGCAAGCCCTGGTGTCATGTCTGAGCTCTGCAGGAACAGAGGGCCAGATCAGGAAACCAAACTAGAGGGGCCAGGGCCAGAAAGAGCCACAGAAGGCCAGCAAGGAGGCAGCAGGTGTGCCAAGGAAGTGTGCAAACTCACCTGGCCAGGGGTCCAGGTGTCCAGCAGGAGGAAGGGCACCTGCTTTCCTTCCAGCAGCAGTCCTGGCACACCCGCCCTACCCAGACCTGCACAGAGCCAGGGCACACAGGAGGAGAAGCCCCCCAGCAGCCACATCCATCTGCCCCAGGAGCTCCATGGGACCGGATGAACAGTTCGGTCCTGTGAAGCAGTCAGTAAAACCCGAGAGCCCTGGGGGGCACATAAAGCCTACCTGGAGCAGGGGCTGAGGCAAGGAGATGACGCCCTGCCACAAAAATGCAGACAGCTCATCTATCACACCCCGGGGGGTCCCTTCCGAGGGATGTTTTTCCTCCTTTTCCAGGAAGAGAAAGGAGGGGGGAGTGTCTTTTGGCACTCCTGGTTAAAAAATACAGAGCAGACCTACTCTCTGTTGGCCAAGCCCACCAGCACTGCTCTCACTCTCCCCTCCAGTTGCCTCCTCGCCTCTCTCACCCTGGACAAGGCCAGAGGGGGAGGACATCACTGCAGATCCCAACCTCAGCGCTGTCCCTCGCCTCTCTCACCCTGGACAAGGCCAGAGGGGGAGGACATCACTGCAGATCCCAACCTCAGCGCTGTCCCTCGCCTCTCTCACCCTGGACAAGCCCANATTCAGGGGTGCCTGTACTCACTGGTTTTGTTTTACAAGGCCTGCTGTCTTAAAAACAGACCCCAGCTCTGCTTCTGAGAGCTTTGGGGGAACTTCTTTCCCTCTCTGTGAAAGAACCATTTAATGTCTCTGCCGGTGACAAGGACAGTGGGACCAATGCACCCTCAGCACGTTTGCTGATGACACTGAGCTCTGTGGTGGGGTCACACACCACAGGGAANGTTCAGGGGTGCCCGAACCCACAGGTTTTGTTTTACAAGGTCTGCTGTCTTAAAAACAGAGCCCAGCTCTGCCTCTGAGAGCTTTGGGGGACTTCTTTCCCTCTCTGTGGAAGAACTATTTAATATCTCTGCTGGTGACAAGGACAGTCGGACTGATGCACCCTCAGCACGTTTGCTGATGACACTGAGCTCTGTGGTGGGGTCACACACCACAGGGAAGGGACGGGGCATCCAGAGGGACCTGGACGGGCTGCAGAGGTGGCACTGTCAGAACTCGTGATGTTCAGTAAAGCCAAGTGCAAGCGCTGCCCCTGGGTCGGGGCAATGCCAAGGACAAACACAGGCTGGGAGAGAATGGACTTCCCACTGCCGGAGGGCAGGGATAGGTGGGATATTGGGATGGAATTGTCCCCTGTGAGGATGGGGAGGCCCTGGCACAGGGTGCCCAGAGAAGCTGTGGCTGCCCCTGGATCCCTGGCACTGTCCAAGGCCAGGCTGGATGGGGCTTGGAGCAGCCTGGGATAGTGGAAGGTGTCCCTGCCATGGCCGCGGGTGGAATGGGTGATCCTTAAGGAACCTTCCCAGCCAAAGCCGTGTGGATTCCCTGGAGTGAGCCATGCCCACAGCCCCAGGGCCAGCCCGTGCTGCCCGCAGATGAGCTGCAGTGAGTAATGCAATTAGCGAGCCCTAAGCACCCTCGGTCACATGCTGCAGTGAGCGTCTGCAGGAGCTGTGAACAGCCCGGCCAGAGCTTTTAACACTGCGCTTCACCCACCCTTCACCTCAGCCACACACACATAAAAAAATAAATAAACCAACCAAACCAAACCCACCCCACCCACACCGTGGGTTTGGCCACCAGCAGAACTGCTGGCTGCTGGTCAACACCATCCAGGCCTCTTCTTGAGCCATCACAAGCCCCACACAACACACACCTGACAGATACAATGATGGCACTGCCAATTTTCAAGTTCGTATTACCCAGAGAGAAACGCATGCAGATCTCACAAAACCTGGTGCACATTGTTAAAAACCAAGTGAGAGGCTCTCTCTGAAAAAAAGCCGCTAAATACAAATAGGCTGCAAAATCCCCCCTCAAAGCACATTACTGGAAGCTGGGGGAGCATTTTGGAGAGGTGTCAGCAGCACCTGCCCTGGTCTATCCTCACGCCTAGGACAGAAGGGTCTGGCACTATTTAGTACCTTCATATTATGAATACAGCAATACAGATGTGTTTCACAGTGGAAGGAAAATCAGTGTGATGGGAGAATGAATGTCTTCCCAAAGAGCTGCCTTGTTCATTCGGGTTGAGTTCACCCCAAATCTTGCCCCAGCAGGAACCTCCAAACACCTAAAAGTGTCCAAAGGAAAACTGTCCTTTCAGTCTCCCAACCCTCTGAAGCCTTCCTGTGATGCAAATCAGAACATTCCCCTGAAATCACATGCTGCCAACAAACAATTTCCACATGTAGAAGAGAGGTAGGAATTTCACACCAATTCCAAGTTGAAAGCTAAACAGCTTTCATCTGGGAAACAAGGACTAAAACGCGCATTGCCAACAGATAGTTGCCCAAAGTAAAACAAGGCACTCAGCCTGTCTCACACAACCCTTTCAGAGAGGACAGAGGCACATCAGGAGGGTTCCAGGGCAATAATTACAATTAATCCATTACCTAATCCCCTAATCACTCCTGGGCAAACACCATTCTCAGACATTTGTAAACCACAGAACCATCAGGTTGGAAAAGCCCTCCCAGACCAAGGAGTCCAACCTGGGTCTGAGCCCCACCTTGTTCCCAGCCCAGAGCACTGAGTGCCACATCCAGGCCTTCCTACCTTCACAGCCAGTCCATTCCAATGTCTAATCACCCTTTCTGTGGGGAAATTCCCGCTGATGCCCAGCCTGAACCTCTCTAAATGACACATTCCTTTCAAACCATCCTACTCACGAAAATTCCACCGAGAAAAGAAATTGGAAAACGCCCAGGTAACACCAGTCACTTCATCCAAAGCTCCAAGAAAAGCAGATCCTCAGCCAAGAAGCTCCCCACATTGGGGGTCCCACCCTCCTGTCCAGCTCCTTGGGCTGGGGTTTAAATGGTTCATGGTCCATGAGCTGCTCCAGTAACTGGATATGCGGAACCCCCAGCAACTCCCTCTTACTCAGTATATTCCACCTAACACACAGGGAACAGATTTAAACAGGCAGGGAATGAGTTTAACCACCCCGTGGGACACAGTAACTCGGTGTTACCATCACAGTCTGAGAGCAGACAAGGGTAAGAACAGAAATTCTGGCAGTTTTTGTGACACTTCTGTTCCGTGTCTCGCATGGCAGGTTTAGGAAAGACCTCAAACACCGACTTTTTCTTTGCTTTATTACCAGAGGAAAGAAAATATTCCAGCAAGGGAGCCCTGAAGCTAAAATTAAACGCCTGTAATTTGGGTTCAGCAGAAGTTGGTACAATTCAGATCCTGGCCACAATGAGAGGTCTCCAGCATTATCAACTGTCAACAATTACTACTGGCCAGGCACACAAACCAGCTTTGTTCTGCACTGGAAGCCACAAATGCAAGCAGCAGTAATTGCTACTGAAGGCAAAACACACAAAAACCCCAGCCAGGCCACGCAAAATGACTCTCCAAAGAGGAATACAGGGATGGACACAGAACTCTTGCTATCTCCACTCACAGCTTTAAAAAACCAAGAGTAAATTCCAGCACCATATACCCAGCAAGGGAGGGGGCTAGCAAGGAGAAAGGATCCTAAAAAGACACTTGTTAGCGATTAGGAGTTGAATGCACATTTAATGGAACATCCTGTTCATTAGTGATGGAATTTCATCAGCAGTTTAAGGGAAAGCGACACATGGAAGAGACAAAACGCAATCAATTTCTCCTGGAACTGCACACACTGCCACACTGAGCCTCAGCAAGCTCATCCCAACCCGTATTAAATCCCAAATCAATTAATACTAATTGCCCACCTTATTTTCACAGAGGGATCTTCGCACTCCAGCAAGCCTCAATAAAAAAGCGAAGACAAAAGGCGATTTGTACAAAAGCAACTCACTTGTCTGGTGTTTTTATATCCATTTAGCTATGCATTTCATTATGCTGGCAGGTGATTCTGTCAGCTCCAGTGCTCCTCCTCACAACCACCCCCGAGGAAAGGGGCAGCACGAGGCCATCCCGTTGCTGGAACTCACAGAACAAACACAGTTTTATGAGTCATGGGAGGAATCCCAAAGCCACTGACTTCATCGCCAGGTCTGCCAAGGTGTCAGTGTGACTTTCCCAGGACACAGTGATGGCCAAGCCAGGAAATATGCATTACTAGAAACAACCCAGG
This sequence comes from Melanocharis versteri, assembly GCA_013397845.1. Classification (NCBI taxonomy): domain Eukaryota; kingdom Metazoa; phylum Chordata; class Aves; order Passeriformes; family Melanocharitidae; genus Melanocharis; species Melanocharis versteri. Next base: position 190,471 of record VZTG01006070.1, read on the forward strand.
ATTTATGTTCACAGAATCGTGGGATGGCTGGGACCTCTGGAGACCACCCAGTCCAACCCCCCTGCCAAGGCAGGGTCACCTGCAGCAGGTGACACAGAGCTCTCCAGGTGGGTTTGGGATGTTCCCAGAGATGGAGACTCCACTCCCTCCCCAGGCAGCTGTCCCAGGCTCTGCCCCCTCCATGGACAGAAGTTCTTCCTCTGCTGAGGTGGAACTTGCTGTGTTTCAGTTCATGGCCCTCACTGGCAGCTGCCCATCTCTCAGATCACAGACACCAAACCCTCTGGATCAGAACCCACTGCCATCTCTTGAAAGCCTGATGCTACCAGAACATGACATTAAGCGGGAAAGTTAACTTCAGTCAGCTCTCCCTGTGGATTTTTTTTTCTTTCTTTCTGTGCTTCCGCAGATTTAAAAGTGCCTCTGCAACTGCATCACACCTGCCCAGACATCAGGGAAGGTTCGTGGAGAAGGGACAAGCTACAGATGGAGGCCTCCTGCAAGTCCTGCAGGCAGGAATGCAGAAATGCAGGTAGGGCATGAATTTAGGCTTTCATGGAAGTTCCAAACAGCACAGAAACCCCCCAGGAACTCGCTGGGTGGTCAGGAAGCAGGACTCTCAAGGTTTCAGACACGCTTTCCATATGCAAACTGAGCTGAGGGGCTGCTGCAGCCAAGCAGAGCCTGGCTGGAACACGGAGGGAGAGGCTTTTTGTCCGAGGCCTCACTGGTGACGGAGGGCAGCAACTTCCAGGGAAAATCCCAGCAGAGAGTTCCATGGAGGGACAGAGTGGAAGGGCTGGAGAGGCCATTCCTCCCCAGGCCCTGCCAAGGGGGAAAGGCAGGCTAAGATTTGCCGTAGAAGAGGCAAAGTGTGATGGGCTGGGGTATGGGATCGTTTGAAACAAAACCCGCCTGCTGCTCCAGCAGGGATGGGTCCCACAGAGAAGCAGGAACTGCATCCAAGCAGGAATTGCCCTGGCTTGCTGAGAGCTGGGTGTCTGGCTGAGCACTGCTTCGAGGGAGCCTGGAAAGCCAGAGGGAGGGCCCAAGCCTTGACAAACCCACCAGCTCACAGTAAAACACAAAAATTAAATAAAAATATAAGAAGGGGGGAGATGGGGAATCAAAAAACCCAAAAGCCAAGCAAAACTGTCCTAACGCCCCTGGCTTTCTGCACACTTCCTCCTGCAAATGAGACAGGCGAGATACAGGCAGTCAGGATAGTCATGTTCCTGCAGATTAGTGCTGGTGTAGCAGGAAAAATCGTGGGCAAAGAATTCCGCCGCAGCTTTCTGGCACGGGGTTTTACATCTCTAGATATAAGATGTTTTGAGTGAGAGATGAGAGATGTTTTCCAGCTGTGGTTTAACTGCAGCCCAGAGACGTTCAGCTGCTCTATAAAGGTAGTTCCTAAGAGCACTTTTTGACAACAAAGAGAGAGGAAACTCCAGTCATCTGAGAGTGCTTTTGTCAGCCAGTCTGAGCACTGACTGAGGCAGGATGAGACGGGTCACACATCAGGGAAAAAGATTTCTTTCTTTAGGTGCCTGGCTTGGGATGAGCCCACAGCAGCAGGATTGGGAGAGCAGGGACTTGGCCCCTGGCTCCTCAGCCCCTCTCAGCAGTAGTGCCCAGGGAACGAAGTCCTGCCCTGCAGCGAGGCACACAATTAGGCAAAGCAAACGAGTTGTCAATAAACCCTTGAGCGTTCAATGAGATGTCGCTAATGGGGAGGCAAATGTACACTGTCAGAATCCCTGCCACGAGAGCAACAATCCTCAAGTTATGCTTGATGTTTCTGTGATGAAGCTATTTTCAGTTGCTTTGAATCTTCTTCAGGAAAGGCAGTCTTGGAATAAAAAAAAAAAAATTAAAAAAATATAAATGAAAAAAAAGAAGACACAACTGTTCTGAGCTGAGATGCACACACGTAATCAGTCCAGGTGTTTAAATTATTTATCCACGAGGAGGAAAACTGTACTAATCTTAGGCACAGAGCATATGAAGTGGAAAAACAGACACAAAGACATGCCAAATGCTGTGATGCCGCAGAGAATCCTCTCACGCACAAGGTAACTGTGGCCAGAGCTGTCCCAAGTGTTTGTCGCTGCAGCCTGGGCTGCAAAACTCAAAACACAGAGATTTGCTGCTACCAGAGGAGAGGTTTCCCGACTGTGAGGTGAAGCGATTGTTTCCAGCAAGCACAAAGCCCTAGTCCAAAGCTGGTACTTTCCTTAGTTGGAAAGGGCAGAACTTTAAAACCGGGTTTTTTTCAAACCCAACCCCGGTGTCTGGGGGAAAACACAGCAGTGCAGGAACGGCTCTGCCCCTAGTGAGCGCCACATCCAGTGCTCTGGACCAGCCCACCCCTCCTCATCACCCACACACAGCAAACAGCCTCTCCTTTCCTCTCGGACCTGAGCCCTCTCCTCTCTCTCACCTGCCCAAGCTGCAGGGAGACTTCCCACTTGGAAGATACACGGCATATCCCACCCCAGCCCACTGCAGCCTTGCTCCCATGGGAACAAACTCCAGACTAAAATCCCTTCCCAGTCTGTGCCATATCACAAAGCTTGGGCTGAGCGCAGGGAAATAAAAATCTCCACTTCTCCTTAAAGCGACTCAGGGAGAAGTTCAAGGTATTCCAGCTCACTTCCAGCTGCTGTTTCAATCATTTTGTTTCTCTAATCTGGGCAGCACACCAAAGATCACAAGGTTTGGGTTTAAGTTTCATTTGAAAAACATCTCGTAGGAGAAGAATCATTTCTCCATTTTATTAAGCAAAGCCCATGGGCTGCTGACAGGGCTGTTGCAGGCGGCAGCATCAATGGGACATTACATACATGGTAAATATGTAAAGAGGAAAACATCGAGCCGGAAAGCTACTAATAAAAATAGAGAAGAAGACCCCTGAGACACTCTCTTTGTAATTCCTTTTTACACAAGCCAGCACTTAAAGTCTCCTGGCTGAGTTTCCCCAAGAAACCGACAAAGCACTTTACAGCATCATTGCTCAAACCAATACAAGTACACAGCAGGTCCATTTCCAAGGGAATGTTGTGTTTGTTACTGACACAACACTTCACTGAACAAGGAGAAACCGACAAGGAAGCGACACCCACTGCTTGGAAAGTAACACGGGCTCTAATTGAGTTGCAATGGGAAAGTGACTTGTTGTTATGCCCAAGGTCCTTGAAATTACTGCTCAGATAAGTGTCTGGGAGACACTGCAAGAGGGACACGCTTTCACGAGGAGCAGCAGCCAAAGGAGAGGGGAAAGAGAAGGAAAGGAAAAAAAAAAAAATAACATACCAGCCTTTGGCACCATGGCCTGCCCAACTGCCCCCAGGTACAGGGGATCCTGAGCCCCACTCCTTCCTCCTTCCAGCCTTCATTTGAAGATTGTTTTCAGCTGACATCAGCCTTTTTTACACTCTTTTCCTGGACCATACTTTTGTCATTAGTTCTGGTCAGAGACAAGATCACAGAACCACAAAATATCCTGAGCTGGAAGGGACCCACAGGGGCCATCCAGCCCAACCCTGCCCTGCACAGACACCCAACAATCCCACCCTGCGCATCCCTGGCAGCGCTGTCCAAACACTCCTGGAGCTCTGGCAGCCTCGGGGCCGTGCCCATTCCCTGGGGAGCCTGGGCAGCGCCCAGCACCCTCTAATATCCACCATAAACCTCCCTGGCACAGCTCCAGCCCTTCCCTGTCCCTGTCCCAGTGAGCAGAGATTGGAGCTGCCCCTCTGGAGGAAGCTGCAAACCCCGATGAGACTCTCCTCAGTCTCCTCTCCAGCTGAACATTCCAAGTGCCCTCAGCCACTCCTCGTGTGACCCCTTCAGACCCTCCACCATCCTCGTGTCCCTCCTTTGGACACTCTGCAAAGCTTTAGACCTTCTGATGCTGCAGTATCCAAAACTGCCCCCACTCAACAGGGCACATGTCATTCTTTTTTGCTTGGGGTTTTTTTTTGTGGATTGTTTGGGTTTTTTTTTAATTAAAGTGCCTTTTGCTGTAACTCTAAGCATAATTACTTTGGGGGCTGACATTTCCCATTCCTGTTCTTGTGGCAGAGGTACACACCTGACGAAGATCTGCTTGGTCATTCAAGGCTTTTAAACACGTTCCCAGATAAGCACAGCTGCGTTTTTAACAGTAGCTGAGATTACAGAATTTAAGAAAGGAAAATTTGATATAACGTTTCATGCTTTAGTTAACAGTCTTCCAAGACACAAAGCTGCTCCAGTTGCTCTGGAAACTGTAACTTGGACACAACCATGCAGATACATCAGCCCCCTGGCTATAAATGAAACCACTTTAGCTACACCGCACATTTGTATGACAAACATTTATTAAAGCAAGCATTGCATCCCGATCCTCCTATAGGAAGGGCACATCCCATGGTCCTCCACAACAGCGCACAGCTCTGATTTCCTCTGAGCTGCAAGGGACACGACTGGAGAGTCGGGGAGGCTGTGGATCTACCACTGAAATAACAACCCCCCCGGGGTAAGGGAGAAAGGGGAAACGCATGTGGGTGTTTGAGACGCACCATGGATCCAAAGCAGGGCTGTGCCTTTCACACCCCAGCACAGCTGGAAGCAAACGCCAGCACCAAAAGGAAGGCTTGGAAGACAAAGGGACACGGTGGCCGGGCTGGGATTTGGTGCACACACTCCTGGCCCAGGAGAAGGCAGTGGGCAGCTGGGAACAGAGCAGGAACAGCCACTGGGAGAAGGAAAGCAGGAGGGGGACGCTCGAACACCGAGGAGGAGGAGGAGGAATGAGTGTAGGTGATTCGCAGAGGAGGACTGGACACAGCGCCACACCAGATGCCAGACACATGGGCTTCTTAAAAACAGGGGGAAATATTCCATACACAAACGACGGCCTGAGTGCTGGTTGCTGTGGAAACCATAACTTTGAATTCAGTGGCTAAAACCCAGCACTGCTATTTATACCGTGCTCCTCACTACAGCACGAGAACTTCGCCTCGAAAGCAGAGCTCTGGCACTCACAAACGTGGTCTTCCCCCCTTGTTACACACACTGAACCCCTCAAACCGGGCAGTACAAGGTTTTCCCAATGCTCCTGGCCACTGAAGGACTACACAGCACGATCACCTCGGATGGGCAAAAGAACCCCCACCACTGCCTTTCCTCTTCCAAGCAAGACCAGGTGAATCCCTGGACAGACACTGGGCAGGAGTCATTGGATTATGCTTTGGTCAAGGGCACCCAGAGACACGAAAAAGGCCCTTTCAAACAGCAGTTTATCTTGTCTCCCTCAAGGCAAATTCCAATCAGCATCACCTGAGATTATGCAGGGCCAGAGCCCAAAGTCAGTTATCACTAGAGATGACGAGCATTTGTGTAAAGACTCCGGAATACTGTCTTTAATATCCCGGAAAGCATAACTGGGTCATTAACGCAAGAATAACAACAACAGCAGAAAGGCTGAAGAATAAACCATTTTGGGCAGAATCCCTGTAACAACACGCATTTTCAAGCTGCTCTGCTGTTGGAGAAGGAAATGGCTTTTTCCTCCATGGGAATCATGATTCTGGGGCAGCAAGTGCTCCCGCAGCCGAAGCAGGAACGGGAATGATCTGCCTGCAACCAAAGCTGAGGTGAGCCAAGTGTGTTACATTCCTTTTCCACCTCCACCATTCCAGGGCCTGGAAGGGAAGAAACAGCCCCATTCATTCCCCACCCACTCCTCAATCCTGTTTTCCCCCAGGCAGGATGAAGGTGCAAGTGTAGCACAGCCAGTAACTATCACAGGGTGACCATCTCCTTCCCAGACACTTCCCAGGACCTGGGCACCTATCGGTCCCCAAATCAGTGTAGAAGGGCAAGGAAGGCAAAAGCTGAGAGAGAACCACGCTTGCCAAGGTCGCTCACACCTTCAGAATCCCACGGGACTGTCCCATCCCTGGGGCTCCCCGGGAAGCAGCAAGGACAGCAGTTCCATGCAATCCAACAGCAACACTCTGCCCGCCCAAGGCAGGGTTTTCCAGAGGAAGGGCAGCCAGGGACCACGCAGGGACAGGAGCGGGGATGCAGCAGACAAGCTCCAGGAGCTGCCGAGCCAGGAAGGGTGGCAGGAATTTGCTCTCTGTGGGATTGGGCCCTTACGACACAGGTGAAGGAGGTCTCGTCTGCCCTTGCTCAATAATTTACATCACAGCACTGAAGTGTCATTGAAAACGACAGGAGCATTTTAATAATACAGGAAGGGGGAAAGACGCTCTCATCACAGGCACCCAACTAACCACTCCATAGATCCCAGCCTCCCCTAATTTACTCCAATACATTTTTTAGATCAGAATTTCAAAATTATTTACCAGCCCCGAGTGCTACCTACTCCCTAGCCCATGTCAGTTTCCACTAGCGCAGTCCTTCGGCTGCCCCGGACCATTGACGAGGAACAACACGTCAATTTCTCCTAGTGCTTCCCAACCCAACGTGGTAGCGCTGGAAATACGCACTCGTTCCCGCAATTCTATTAGGACCGCGTTCGTACCAGCGCTTCCCGTGGACCCCAGGGCTGCGAGCATCCTCCGGGAGCCCGCGACTCCTGCCAGGGCAGCGCTTCCCGCGGATCCGCGGGCTGCGAGCATCCCTCGGGAGCCGCGGCTCCGGGCTGTGCCTGCCTCCGGTGACCCTGCGGCCGGGGCGGGCGGCTCGCTGCCCCGCACCGCTCAT
>VZTG01006070.1:197718-209205 GCA_013397845.1 Melanocharis versteri
TAAAACCCTCTAACACCGTCTTTTGAGCGCCAGCGAGTCAGGCGTTACTTTATTGTTGGCCAGGGGGTGCGTGGCTGACAAAATTCCAGCCTCCGCACAGACACGGATGCAGGACTTACTCACCTATTCGTATGTTTCATCAAATAATGGCATTTCTAAATTGCATAGCTCTCTTGCATTAATTAGTATTCTATCCTACTGGTTATTTCTCACTTCATGCTAATTAGTCCATATTTTTAGTCTTTTTAGTATGTGTTTCCTCCAGCAGGGCCTTCCCAACACATCTACTGACTCTTTTTTAGTCTCTTCTTTATCTTCTGCTTTCTGCAAAGTGTCCTTGTGGTGCATAAATTCTGCGTTCCAGATGTCCAAGCTCACCAATCCATCTTCCTCTCCCAGGCTTTGTTCATTGGAGCACATCAGAGTTAGTTTATCAAAAGTTAAAGTTTCAGTCACCTTCCCCAGCTGTGTTCCCACAAAAGTAGCTTATGACAACTTTGCTAAATGCTTGCTAAGATTAATCTAAGAATAACACATGATAATTAATATACATATTGGTTATGATAAATTAAAACAATTAATTTAAAAGTTAATTAAAACCATTAACTAAAATGATAAAGCTCTATCATTTCTGACAATGCAGTGGGGGGCTGCCTGAGGCACCCTCTCCTCCCTGGCTCCCGACCCCTTCAAAGCCCCCAGGACCGGCGCTGAGCTTTCCCCGTCTCTGCCTCTGTCCCAAAATATGGAATATGCAAAAATTCCCTTAGATAGGATGTTCTGTGATGTTTGATCTTTGTCCACTTTCAAGCCTAATCAGCGAGACAGGAGATTTAATCCCAGGAACAGAGAGCAGCCAACAAGCTCTAGGTGATATCCAGGTGTTAGAAAAACAAATTACTTGCTAAGATTTAGGGCTGGACATGTTTCCGTGATGTCAGACCTAGGGGAGGTGAGCAAAGCTTGGGAAGAAGGATGTGCCTCTGATAGCGGACAGGAGGAATGCAGGATTTACGGGCCACAAGGACATTTGGCAGAACCCCCAAGATAAGGAAGAAACTAATAAAAGTAACTGTGCTCAGTGAGCTCCCACTGGGGAAAAGGGAATTCCGGGAGGGCAGATTGTGACCGCCAGCTCCAAAACCCCACCGACCCAAAAAAAGAGGAACAGTGAGCAAGGGAATGAGCAGGAGAAGGAAGAGAATCATTAACCAACAGGTGACAGAACACTAATTAATAAGAAAACCGTGTACACGAATACCTTTGTTTGCATCATGCACAGCCTCCCCTCGGTGGGACACGGCTCGGCCCGGAGAGGGAACCCAGGCACTGCAAGCACTTGGGTTTTGTTAAGCCTCAACTCCAGCCTGGAGAAGCACATTTTATAATGCACTAATAAATAAACATGAGCTGTGTCTGAACTGACAGTGTTTTTCAACACAAAAAAGTGGGAGCACCCCCCCAACACCTTTCAAAGTCAGAGTGGGGAAATCCAAACCAACCCAATGTGTATCTAATAAAGAATATTTATTTTCTACTACTGTGTATTTGTTCTACCTTTAAAAATCAAATACAAAATCTCAGATATCATTAATCACATGTTGCTTGCAAATCAAGTCCAAATATTAAATGTCAGTTTTCTTCATCAAGCCATTGACTAATTAACGGCAGGTTTTAAATGGCATTACCACACCAAGCACCTTAGGCAGAGCATTTAATCAGCAGGATTAAACACAGGTCCTTTCCTGACTTTGATTCCAGGTGTGCCAGGGCCTCACTGCCCTCACAGCCAGGAATTCCTTCCCAATATCCCATCTATCCCTGCCCTCTGGCAGGGGGAAGCCATTCCCTGTGTCCTGTCCCTCCGTCCCTTGTCCCCAGTCCCTCTCCAGCTCTTTTAGGCGCTGGGAGGGGCTGTAAGGGCTCCCTGGAGCCTTCTCTTCTCCCGGCTGAGCAATTCCAGCTCTCCCGGCCCGGCTCCAGAGCAGAGCGGCTGCAGCCCTCGGGAATGTCACACCAGCAGCGGGAAGAGGGGCCAAAGGCTGGAGCCCCTGCAGCCACTGTTTTTCTGTGCCTGGGGCACCCCGGACAGGAGCAGGGGAGCCGTGTGTCCCCGGTGCTGCGGAGCCGCGTGTCCCCGGTGCTGCCCCCGTCCCCGCTCCAGCCCCGGACACGGCTCCCACAATCCGGCACCCGTGCCCAGGGATGCGCAGCCCAGCAGACCTGCAGCTTACGCCAGCTAACGTGGGCATATTTTTAACTAATCCCACCTCGTCTGCTACTTTTCCAGGGCCTCGGCGTGTAATGGGTGAGATTCATTAGTCATCTGACAGTTCCAGTTACTCTGCACGTCAAGCCCCATCTCTTCATTTGCATACCCAGGCTGTTGTGCCAAGCCCGTGTGCTGGCTGTCCCCCTCCACCTACTCACTGCTAATTTGGGAGCTGCTATTTCTGTCTCGCAGTGATTGTGTGCGTAAGAAGTTCGGTTTCCTCCGAAAATGTTTTCAAAGGAAGCAGAACACGGGCCTGAGCTGAAAATTCCCCTTGCTACACATCAGTTGCCCAACATCAGCAGACCTTGTTTTCAGGGAATGTAGCAGGAGTAAAACACCTTTCCAGGAAGATCCTGAGTTTATGAATGATTGAGCTGCACAGAAGAGAGTTGTTTCTGATGGGGCACACAGGAGTAGCTCAGTCAGAAAGAAACAATTTGGCGACTCTCAATGAACAGAGGAAAACTTAACTGCAAGGGCGGCGATTCCGTGACTGGAAACACGGCACAGCATTCCTCCTGGAAGAATCTGTATGGAGGAGGAGAGCTCAAAAGCAAAGTTCTGTCTCTGCTGCCAACATCACACTTGTTACATTTTGTAAATAAAGCTTTTTTCTCTTTGCAGTGCAGGTTGTGATATTTCTCCTCCACACAAAAGAATGCTCTTGCTCCGGAGCAGTGCACCTGTACCTGAGAGACAGGAACCACATGGGACATTTCAAGTGGGAAGGTGGAAAAAGGGTTTAAAAAAAAAAAATTGAGGAAACTGTTCTTTGAAAAATAGTGGTAGACTGTCACCAGTACAAACCAGGCCGTCCAAGCTGGTCTGAATTAGGACTTGTTTTGTACTGGTGAAACACTTATTTTCCTCTCAGACTTCCCTGTAGCTTACAGAATATGTTCGCCGCAACCCATAAGTTGTTGCCTTCTTTTTGTCTTTGGAAAGAGGAACAACAATGTAATAATGAAGGTTTCTGGATTTTATCTAAGTGATTCAGGTTGGTTGCCATTTCCATGCACAGAAAATAAATATTCCTGCTTAGTGTGAATTTTAGTGAGGACAGCCTGCTCCCCTAAGTACAAAATATCCTTTAGCCCTCATAGTCCCTTGGAGAAGCTCTCCCAGGCCTCTGCATGCTTCATTCATCATAAAAATGCCTTCCCAGGTGTTCTTCAGCTGGTATTTCTGTCAGGCTGCAGCGAGGCTAATAGTGGGATCACCTCCTCGTGATGTGCCTCTAGGATTATGTAAAAGAGGGAAATGCATTTGATGAATTACTGTCCACCTCAGCCTCTCTTTTGAGAAGCGCTGTTATCAGTGCTCACTGCCGCTGCGGGTGAAGCGGTCTGTGAAATCAGAGTTCTCTGGGTAATGGCAGAGCCGCAGCTTTCCCAGGGGTATTGCTGCTCATCCCCTAGGACACACACGAGGCAGGCAAGAGCCTTGGCTTCCAATCCTGTTTGTTGTCAGCTTATTCTATTAAAGTCTTGCTTTCAATGTCAGTGCTAATTTCAGAGAATCCCAGAATGGTTCGGGTTGGGAGGGGCCTTAAAGCCCATCCCATTCCCCCCCCTGCCATGGGCAGGGACACCTTCCACTATCCCAGGCTGCTCCAAGCCCCAGTGTCCAGCCTGGCCTTGGGCACTGCCAGGGATCCAGGGGCAGCCACGGCTTCTCTGGGCACCCTGTGCCAGGGCCTCCCCACCCTCACAGGGAACAATTCCATCCCAATATCCCACCTAACCCTGCCCTCTGGCAGTGGGAAGTCCATTCTCTCCCAGCCTGTGTTTGTCCTTGGCATTGCCCCAACCCAGGGGCAGCGCCTGCACTTGGCTTTACTGAACATCACGAGTTCTGACAGTGCCACCTCTGCAGCCCGTCCAGGTCCCTCTGGATGCCCCGTCCCTTCCCTGTGGTGTGTGACCCCACCACAGAGCTCAGTGTCATCAGCAAACATGCTGAGGGTGCATCAGTCCCACTGTCCTTGTCACCAGCAGAGACATTAAATAGTTCTCTCATGGGAAAACAGTTGGGCTTAATGATCTCAAGGGACTTTTCCAACCGAAACAATTCCATGATTCTATGAGAGGCACAGAGCTGCTTGTGAAAGGCAGGGAGAGAGTACCCCCGCCCCTCCTGGCTAAACCATTAGCCCAGAGCTTTTCTTCCTCAAATATTAATGTTTTCCTGATTACCTGCTCCTTATGGGAAGGTGACTGTGACTGTGTACTCCTCTGAATAATTCATTTAAAATATTAAAGCCATACAGAATTGATGTTTTACTTAACAGTGGGTTAGAGCATGGTCTGTCCAAAGCCATCCCTGCCCAGTGAGGGAAGCACTGGGAAGCATTCCCAGGATCCTAGTACTTTGGAGGTAGCAGTGTGGAGAGCAAAACCAGCATCAGAGTTGTTAGAGAGCATCTTCTCCTACCTGTGTGTGGGTGTGGAGTGGGGAAGGAAGGCAGGAACTACAGGGGGGAGCAGGAGCAGGGGTAGGCAGCAGGCCAGTGAGCTGCTCTTCCATTCATCTGTATTTTTGAGCCACTCTCAGCACTGCTTCTGCAGGGCCTGTGAGCAATGGGCTCACTGCCTTGCCTCTAAATAAATTAAACCAACAGTGCAAACCTGGGCCATTTGTACTCCTGCTACCTGTGGTGCCATTCACTTCAAAATCCTTTTTCCCCAGACAGACTGGTTTCATGTTCATGGATGGGGTTTTTCCCCCCACAAACACAAGTCCTTATGCCCCTTGTTTTTATCACAGTCTGTGCAAGATGCCATATAAAGATCTGCTCTGTCTCCCCAGAGGAATTAGCAATCCTTTCTACCCATGTGAAAGCTTTTGGATCTTTTTCCAGACTAGTTGTTTTCAACCCTTGCAAGACAGATTCTCTCTTCCACAAAACTGTGAGCTATCCTCCACAGTCCCTGTGGGACATGGAACGAGGTTTTTTTTTCCTTTCCACGGTTTATGTTGCCACACAGTCCAAGATTCATCAAGGTACCCAACTTACAAGCCTAGATGGAAAAGGACACTGATTTTTGTGGAGCTGATCAGCCTACATAATTTCTTCCCTTTTCTTCCTCAGACCCCTCACTCATAAAGGTATCTGACTTTTTGTTGTTGCTCTTGCAACTTCCAATTTTACAGTATTTTGCCGAAGAACAGAAGCGCTGTGGAAGGGAGAGTGTTCAGCAAACCTGGACCACTGACGCCATCGGGTGGCACTCGCTGGCACTTGCCAGCGCTAGCAAACCCCGAACTGCCTGCAACAAACATTAAAACTCCTCCTCGCACACTGTTTGCAGTCGTTCACACCGCGGTTGTTTGTCCCCATCAGAGCCCCCACTTAACCTGAAAAAACGTAGGAAACAACAGGTTGGTTCCGGCCTGTGTTAAGCACCTTTTTCCTTTCCTACCTCTGTTTTCCGTAGAAACTGTCCTCTAGAGCTCAGTCTCTGAAGTAATACCCAAAAATGTACATGTTCGGGGGGACCTTGTGTCTCTCCACAGCTCCCTGCCGGGGGGTGCAGCCGGGTGGGGGTCGGGCTCGGGGACAGGACAAGAGGAGAGGTGCCATGTCCTGCCGTGAGGAGGATTTGGCTCCAGGGAGATGCCTGGCACACCAGAGCGGGGCTGCGCCCGCCTGCCTGTGCCGAGCAGCTGCTCCGCTCTCAGACCTCCCGGCAGAACCGCACCTGGAGCTGCTCCTTAAGCACGGCACGGCAGAGCGATCCTGGCTAGAAAATCCCTGCTCTTCAAAGTGTGGCTTAGCCGGGATCGTAGCGGCAGGCCGGGATTAGGGAATAAGCACACGTGCACTCGCTGCTGCTCTCCAGCAGCTGGGTGCCGTAAGCTCCCCCGGCTCCAGCTGCGGGCAGAGCGGCGCTGCCAGGCGCTTCCCAGGCTGTGACACGGTGGCTGCCAGCCAGGGACAGGAGGCTGCACTGTCCCGCCAGGCCCGTGTGCCCGCCCGGATTCCCCGGACCGCCAGGCCCGGACGCGGTTCAGCACGGACACAGGTTCTGGAGGATGCCACAGCCTTTTCCAGAGCAGCAACACAGCCCGGCCCTGGCAGAGCCCACAGGCAGGGCCTCAAGTCTCTCCACACAACGCGGTGTGGACGGGGTTCTGCTCCTGCCTCCAGCTCCAGCAGCCGCAGCCCAGCGCCAGGCGCTGCAGCCGCACAGAGGGCTCTGAGCAGGGTTTGGGAAGGGCTTGCAGCCGCACAGAGGGGCTCTGAGCAGGGTTTAGGAAAGCCTTGCAGCCACACAGAGGGGCTCTGAGCAGGTTTGGGAAGGGCTTGCAGCCGCACAGAGGGCTCTGAGCAGGTTTGGGAAGGCACAGAGGGGCTCTGAGCGGGGTTTGGGAAGGCACAGAGGGGCTCTGAGCAGGGTTTAGGAAAGCCTTGCAGCCACACAGAGGGGCTCTGAGCAGGTTTGGGAAGGGCTTGCAGCCGCACAGAGGGCTCTGAGCAGGTTTGGGAAGGCACAGAGGGGCTCTGAGCGGGGTTTGNACACGAAGCCGCAGGGCCGGTGGCTCCCGGTGCCGGCGGGGTGCGAAGTCTGCAGGCTGCCTCCTGAGCGCCCTTCGGCCCCTTGGCACGGCTGGGGACCGCGGAAAAAACTTCCACGCAGATGCGGAGCCGTCACGTGAATATTAATGATTAAATACTGCACAGCGCCGTGGAAACTGTGAAAATACACAGCTGCTGCGTTTTCCAGCTGCATTCCCACTTATTAATTGCCTGTATGAAACCAGCACCCCGAAGCCTCGTTTTACTGACAGCTCTACAAACCCAGCGTGGTGCTTGTGCAGGAACTCACCCACTCCCCGACCATCCAGAGCTCCCAGAAAAGAAACCACGTGTTTAAAACTCCAAATAAAACCACATCTTTGTTATTCAGGACACCTGCCTGTTATATTCTGTTTGTCCTTCCTGCTTTCCTGCAGAAACAGGGTAGTTTACCCTGTTGAAGCATTTATTTTCTAACTGCGTATTAATTAGCATTTTCCCTGTGGTTTTGTACTTTGCATCTCAGGGATTACCCAACACGGCTGAGTTAAATCCAAGCCACTTCACCCTTAGGTGTCCTGACACCTGCTGTACCACTAAACTGTGCATGTGGCAAAAATGAGAGTGCAGGGCAGTTTGTGTCTGAAATAAATGGAAATAAACCCCTGGATCTTACCTCTGGCACACGCTCACATGGGCTGGGATTTGCCAAGTTTTTTGTTTAGTTTAGTTTAGTTACCACTGTAAGGACTTCAACAAATAAAAACCTGGCAATAAAATCTAAGACCAAGCTTTTCTTTTTCATCACTGTGAATGAAATCCTTATCCAGTCACTATATAGAAAGCATGACAAGGTACAGGCTTTCTTTGGATTTTGTTGGTTTTTATCCGAGTTGATATTTTAAAATATATATTCCACAGATACATATGTATAGTTATACACAGACATACAGTGTTTTTGTTGCATTCCTTTAGGTGCCTTTCAGTGGCCAAAATAACATTCCTGAGTGCATAAACATTTTGAGACTCTCAAAACAAAACAAAACCAAACCAAACCAAACAAAAGAAACAACAAACAACATTTTTCGGACGAGCTTTCTGGACAATGTTCTGTCTTTGGCCCGTTTCAGAAGGGATGTGTCTATGCTCTAGTTAACAGCTGAAAAACCATTTCAAACTCCAGGTAAGTTCCAGTTTGATTGTTCTCATCCCTCTGTGCCACAGCAGCAGCTCCCATAAAGCCCTCAGCAGATTGTTGTTTCTGCAAACGCAGGGGAATCCTCAGAATCCCTATTTTCATCCATCCAGGCTTTCCTGGATTTGTGCTCCCAGCTTCAGCCTGTCAGGCTGTTTCCACGGGGGAACATGCCCAGGCTTTGGTACTGTGCGGAATATTTAAAGCTCTTGGTGAATGTGAACAAGTAAAAATAGCAGCAATTACAAATTAATTAAACCCCTCAGTGGGCAGAGCCCGGGCAGCCCCAGTGCCCTGGCAGGTTGGGGAGAGGCGCAGCTCACACCCCGCTCTGGGTACAAAGTTCCTAACCAACATTTGCACAACCTCTCCTCTGAGGCTCATGTTTCGAGTTTGCTCAGCTCGGGGAGCAGCGGAGGGTGAGGGACTGGCAGCACAAAGATTAGCTTGGCTCAGCTGCCAGTGAATGTTGGTTTTAATCTTGCCCGTTCCATGCAAAGGCTTTCCCGCTGACACTGCTTTAATTACATGGGCACTTTGGTTATCAGCAGCACTCCCCCTCATGCCAACAGCAGGCTTTCCACTAGGGAGCCGCCAGTTTGTAGTGAACGAGTAATTTCCGCAGCACATTTCACCTTGGAAATGCCACCCGAGCACAAACTCGGGGAATGCCCTGTGCCAGCATCCCCCGGGGGCGGGGAAGTGGCGTTACCCACGTGTAATCCACGGGAAGTGTCGATGACACACAACGTCTTGCTCAGGACACAAGCTCCAGCAACCCGGAGCGCTAGGGGCATTCCAGTCCTAGTTCGACTCCGTGTTTTTCCCAGAGAACCGTCACAAGCAGGAAACACGGTATATTTGCACCAGATGTATGGTTGCCACGGGAAACACAACTCTCAAAATTCCCTCTTATTTTTTAATTCATATAAAATCTCGCTGAGAAATTGCTCCCTCAAGGGCTTTATCCTTGCTCTAGGCCACCTTTTTACAGGACCTAAGGGTTTGGGATTTTTGTTACTTTGTCACATTTTGCTGAGAAGTTTATTAGCTGTCTCTACATAGCTTACCTTGCTGTTAACCTCCATCACACAGCAGTTGCTTCATCCAGCCTTTAAACTGGCAGATTAGGAGAGAATCAAGATGGTCTTTCTCTTCTTTCCTCTCTGCTCTGACTCTGGTACTCCAAATAACAAAATAATTACCGCACCATTTGATGTGGCAGGGTGAAATGATGATTTTTGTGCTCTCAAACACCCCGTTCAGCTGCACTGGGGAGTGGATTTTCTCACCTACTGGCGAGATTTAAGAAAATAAAGGAGTTAAAAAAGAAGTATGTGGGAGAAAACATAACAAAACCGTTTCCCTGGCTTCTTGATGTGAATGAGCACACCAGTAACTGATACTTTGGTATTTCTATTGTACTCGTGAAAGAAAAGGGTCATCGAGAACACTCTCAAGGCTGTGACTTGCGTGAGATTCCTGACCTCTTTCTGCAGGAGCCACACCAATTCCTGTGTTAGTCCTTGAAATCCCCAGCTCTCCGGGGTGTCCCTGAGCATGACAGCTCTGTCAGCTGAGCTCTGCCCAGCCGGGGCACCCCGGGTGTCCTGAGACCGATTGCTAACGCCGTCAGCCTCTGAAATTACTTCTGGTTATTTCACTTCACCTGGGAAGAAACCTGACACATCTGGCTCTCGTCCATCCGTTTGTCCCACATTCGTGCAGGGGCGTGAAGAAGGGCAGACCTTGGAACTTATTCCAGGGAGGAAAGAATAACCGTGATAAAAACATGAGGGCAGGTTTGGAGATCGGACTGAAGGTAAGAGAAAGCCCGGCACAAGAGGGCCCTGGGGGCTGAGAAGTGTGATAAGGGCAGTAAAATGAGAGACTACCGTTTAAATAAAGTTTATAAACTCTTTTAATCAATCCAGGGCTGATATACAGGGTAACATTGCTGAACTATCTTAGTAACAAAGTAACCAATCAATGTTAGGGTTAACAAGCACGCAAGAGCAATTAAACCTTCGCTGAGAAAATGTCAAATATCGAACTGCAGAAGAGAAGAAAAACAACTTGACCTTTAAGGTCGTATCGAAAAACAGGCACTAAGACAAATAGAAGTGGACAGAGACGAGACAGCGAAAGAGGAAGATGCTGAGCATAGCTTAAAATGTATTAAACAGGCAAATAAGCTTCTCTTACATAAACGATACCTTATTACAACTAAATCGGACATGTTTGGAGGATCTATCCCCCGTGTCCCCAGCGCTGTATTAAACATACCTCTCTAAAACAGACCTGTTTTGGAGTTCTTTCCCCAGATCAAGGGCCACCCCGAGGGCACTGGAACCTCTCCTCCTGATGGAGCAAGGCTCAGGGTGCTGCTGTTGTGCCACAAGCACAGACCTGGCTGCTCACGAGTTACTGAGTCTCCTCTCCAGGCACATCAGGGCTGAAACTCCAAGGAGTTTATCTCACCCTGCCAAACTGCCTCCTAGATAGGAAACTCTGGCTGGCTCTCCTCCCAGCATCTTTCCAGGGTTAAACTACAAATCCCAATGGGTCTCTCAGACAAACAGCCTCCATTTGTTTATGTAGATCAAGTTTTTTTCACCAGATTCTGTGTTGTCAAGCAAACAAATCTCTGTTTCAGAAATGTCACCTGAGCCATGACTCAGGTCTTTTGTATGAGTCTGATGTGTGGAACAACCACAACCCCACTGCATCCTTCCCTGGCCTTAATGAGGTCCCAAACAAGTAACTTAAAACTCCCTGGGCTTTAAGTCATTTATACCTCGGTCATAGACACAGATTAATAAAAAACCCCATGGGCAGCAGGGGCGGGGGGTGGATTCTGCCTCGCTCAGGTGAGATTCCACCTGCAGAGCTGCCTCCAGCCCTGAGGCCAACAGCAGAACGACGTGGAGCTGCTGGAGAGAGTCCAGAGGGGGAATGGCTTCAAACTGACACCGAGTGGGTTTAGATTGGATTTCAGGAAGTAATTGTTCCCTGTGAGGGTGGGGAGGCCCTGGCACAGGGTGCCCAGAGAAGCTGTGGCTGCCCCTGGATCCCTGGCAGTGCCCAAGGCCAGGCTGGACGGGGCTTGGAGCAGCCTGGGACAGTGGAAGGTGTCCCTGCCCATGGCAGGGGTGGCACTGGATGATCTTTAAGGCCCCTCCCAACCCAAATCTTTCCGTGATTAAAATCCCAGCTACTCTAAAATCTTTTTGTTATTCTGATTTAAGTTCGACACACCCTCAGCACAGAGAAACTCCACTGAAACGCAGAGTAACTCAGGGGCAGCCTCGCAAGCGCATTCCAGTCCGGGATGAGAGCTCCGCATCCGACCCAGCGCGGCCGCGGCCCCGCCAGCAGCGCGCCAGGAGCGCACAGGCGCTGCGAGGGGAAGGGGATGGGCGGGGAAACTGCCGGGGACAAAGCTGGGAGCGATGCCGTGAGCAGCATCTCCCGATCCCGATCCCGATCCCGATCCCG
>VZTG01006070.1:209483-244068 GCA_013397845.1 Melanocharis versteri
GTGGGCTCGTGGCGGGGCCTCCGGTGCTTTCTGTCACCTTCGTTTGTCACGGGGCCGCGTAATGCCAAAGTCCTTGTGGTGATAAATCCTCTCCTTTGAAGGGTACTGGGCCGGTGAAAGTCACTGGGAAAATCACTGGATTGGCCGATGGAGAGCACGGCTTCCACGTCCATGAGTTCGGTGACAACACCAATGGTAAGATGTCCCTCCAGGCCTTTGGGTCACGGCTGGAAAGTGGCTGCTCAGCTCTAAAGAGCTGCTCGTGGTGTTGCAGCAGCAGCTTGCATCTCACGGCTGCAAATCTGTGTGAGGAAATTGCTTTCTTGGATAATACTCGGAGCGTGTTGAGGCTGGTGGTCAAGATCTAACATACCAAGCACTCACCTGAGCGCTTGGATAACCCAGTGTTATGAAATAAGAAAGCTTCTGGCTGTAGCAGGTGATTTATGTCCAGGGGATTAGCAGGGCATGGCACGGGAGAGGAGCTGTTGGCTGTCGCTGGGAGCGGTGTGGGAGCAGCAGGTTTATCCCGGGATCGTGCTCTGACGCTGTGCTGTGTTCCAGGGTGCACCAGTGCCGGCCCCCACTTCAACCCGGAGCGGAAGCAGCATGGGGGGCCCAGCGATGCCGAGAGGTGAGTCCAGGGCACGGACACTGCTGGGGGCTTGGGCGTGCCAGAAAAACCTTGGTAATTCCTGCAGGGTTCCCGAGGTCACTTACCTGCACCGTGGTAACTCCAGCAGTTTGTTTCTCTGAGAGTGGAGTGTGAAATACCCTCCGGAGGGCATTTTCTGGCCTTGTCGTGGCTTGGGAGGAGGGGACAGCCAGGGCCTGGTGCCCATGCTGGGTGTCTGTAATTCCATGGGATGTGAGACCTGGCTCTTCCCTGGGAGCCGTTCTCACAGCCCAGTTCCCTTGGGTGGGTGCCAGAGGAAGTGGTGTGGCTGTGCGTGCTGGGTGTGGGGAGCAGAGCTGGGAGCAGGGCTCAGGCAGCCTGGCCTTGCACAGGGACCAGCCTGGCATCGGGATCAGCCTTGGAGTGCTCATGTTGGTGTCTGTGAGCGCTCCTCGTGTGGCTGATAAATCCCACCTGAGCCACAGGCCGGGCAGAGCTGGATGCTGGACGTGGGCCAGCTCCTGCATGACACAGCATGAAACGTGTGTCGGGGCCCTGGCAGCCACTGCTCGGGGCTAAAGGTTGGGATTGCATGGACATCGTGGCTTCTGGAGCCTTGGCAGATCCTGCTCCTGGTGCCTCCTGCCTGCCCGGGGGGGGCTGTGGGCAGGGGAATTCCTTAGGAGGGGTGCAAGAGGTGGATCATGCTTTTATCAGTGTACAGGAACAATTGGACTGAAGCTTCCTAGAAGCTTGAACCAAGCAAATTCCTCAGGGGAGAGCTGCTATTAACCCAGTTTTGTAGCACTTGGTTCAAAATAAGGAATTAGTGTAAAAAGCTGGTTGGTCAGCCCTGGGCTGGCTGAGCTGGTCACCTGGCAGGGATGTGTCAGTATTCCAGGTTCTGGATCTGGACAGAGGAGCCTGACAGAATGGGATCAGCTGCATTGTGAGTGAATGCTGCACTTGGGGCAGGTGTGCAGGACTGAGCACACTGCAATGTCCAGAAGTCCTGTGAAAACTCCACTGCTGGAGGCTCATTCTCCAGGGAAGCCTTAGCAGAGATGCAGCTCTGATAGAAGCTGTGTGGGAGAGCAGGATGCCAAGTGATGGGGCAATGCCAAACTGGAGTAATCATCCCTGGTACTGGCTGGAACTGAGCTGTTCCTGCATTGCCTTTGACCTGCTGCCTGACAAACTGCTTTTCCTAATCCTCCTTAAACCCAAAGCCTGCAGCTGCCTGTGGAATAGCTGAGCTGTCATGGACAGCAAAAGCTCTGAGAACAGTGGCAGTGTTCCACCAAGTTTGCAAGAAAGGTTGTTCCACTGGATTTGGGAGCCTTTGTTATGCTGTAACATGAAGTCCCAGCCTTCCCTTGGAAGGGCTTTCAGTCCAGGCCACTTCTCTTGAGCTCGCTGTGTTTTTGTGCAGGCACGTGGGAGACCTGGGCAATGTGACTGCCAAAGGAGGCGTGGCCGAGGTGGAGATCCAGGACTCCGTCATTTCCCTCTCCGGACCACACTGCATCATTGGCCGTACCATGGTGGTGAGTGGTGAGGGGCCTTGGGAAACTCCAGAGCAGCAGGTAGGGATTTACAGAGCTCCCTCTCTGTCTTAGCGTGGCACCTCTGCCATGAACCCCGATTCCCTGCCAGCCTTCCAGAGATTTCCCTCTCTGACTGCCCCTTCCTGTTGTGGGTGCCTGAATCGCCCTCGAGCTGCTGGAGGCAGCTCCTCTCTCAGAGAGCTCCAGTTGGGAGCTTTTAGCATGGATACCAGTTTGGCATTGTGTCGTTAGTCTGGTGGTGGTGCTCAGGTAGCACCCTGAGTAGTGACGATGGGATCCAGTGACCTCAGTTAAGGTCCCGTCAATTCTCTTCCAGGTGCACGAGAAGCGGGATGACCTGGGCAGAGGGGGAGATAACGAGAGCAAGTTAACTGGAAACGCAGGACCCCGCCTGGCCTGCGGAGTGATTGGGATTGCCAAGAGCTAAGTGTGGTACCTGCAGTGCTCTTCCATTGCTGCTCTTGCCCTTCCTCGTGCAAGCTCAACATTTGTCACTAATCTCCTGCTCCTCTGCATCCCGAGCAGCACTCACACGCTGGAGACTGACCGAGTTTTGTATGATGTACATTCAATTAAAGTGTCCCTGATGGAACGGCTCTGTGGTCTCTGCTCACGCTCCTGCTGTCACCATTCCATGTCACATCCCTGCTGTGAGGGAAGATGTGAGTAGTGCTCCTGTCCCAGACCCTGGATGAGCCCCACGTGCTCTGGCAAAGAGCAGCAGCCCCCGGGTGCGTCAGGGCTTCCTCCAGGGGAAGGGGCAGCATTTGTAGGCTTCAAACTTGTGTAATAAATGTTCTGGGCAGATACACCTGGGTCCGGCTGTCTGTGAACAGGGAACCACCTCAGATCTGCCCCTGCTGGGAAAGGGGGCCTGGGCTTCAGCAGGTGGGTGGTTACATTGCATCCAGCAGGTTGTTCCAGGCACTATCCCAGGAGCAACCGTCGTGGGCCCGGCAGGAAACAACCACTGAGCACACGAGTTTTAACACATGGAAGCTGAGTTCACTACAATCTGTAAACAAGTTCTTTCTCTCTTTATTCTGCTATTGCAAGAACATAAAAATAGATGTCCTCTCCCCACTCCAGAGCTCCACAGTGGCTCTCCCACCCTCTCCCTCCCCCAGACAATTCCCTCTGCCGCAGGGCAGCTGTGAAAAAGGACTGATGTAAGGAAGCAGCTGCCCTTTCCTTGGGGCAAAATCCCCAACTTTAAAGGCAGGACACACCTATAGCAAGGAGAAAAAAACCACTGAATATGCACAGGATTCATACAGGTTTGCCCCGGCGCTGCTGCGGTTCCGGGAGCTCCGAGCCACAGCCGAGCCGTGGGGGGTGGGCAGAACTTCCCAGAGTGTCCCTGCCCCAGGGATCGGCCATGGAGAAACTGCACCTGCCCTCGGCACAGCTGACAGAACATGGAAGCGCTCTGGAGAGGAGGTGCATAACACCCAGGAACACCAGGAGCTGCCCTCTGTCCCCAGCCCCGGGGGCACAACCTACCTCTGGCAGGGTGAGGAGGGGCCGGCGTTCCCACAGGAGCAGCCCCGTCTCCATGGAGGAAGGGCCAAGTCCTTGTCCTTGTCCCAGGCCGGCCTCGAGAGCCAGGCTGGAATTTCAGTGCCTCCAAGGTCTCACTTCCCAACAAGTACAAAAGCTGTGGAGTGGGCGCTGTCCAGCCCAGCACACGCTTAGTAACATCAGAGCAGACGGTCGGTGCCTGAAGGTGTCACTTCTTAAAAAAAGGCAAATTAAGGGCAACAGGAACCACAGAACCAATTGAGGGGGGGAGGAAAAAAAATAAAGCAAAGATTGGATTGCACTGCAAACACTAAAACAGTTAACTCTGCAATTAACATCTTAAAACTAACTTTTACCCGGGGTTGTCAAGTAGCTCATTAAAATGCAGCAATCTAAAACTCCAGAGGACTGTTACAAATAAAAATTCGCTTCTGTGAATCGCTACACAAACAGATGGATTTCCTTTAACAAACAGAACCAAACCAGTCTAATTTAGACTCCAGTACAGCATTAACAGTTCCAACTTTAGGCTGTTGAACACTCCTTTTCCACTTCAGTGCAGCGTAGGAAGAATAGCACACGTTAAAAGTTTGTTACGAAAATAGAGTTTATTAAAAACACATCCCTATTGTTTTGAGGAGCTTTCACCGTTACCTTTTCTTAAATTAAAAAAAAAATAGAAAGCACTTCTACTTCTGATTCGTAAACTTTTTAAAGTCAAAACTTTAAAAAAGTTACAGCAAAAATGGGTAATATTTTAATCATCTCTTCAGTATTTTATGTTATGTTGTGGCTATTTTAAATAGAAGGGAAGCAATCAAATTGCTCACAGTGCCCCACGTCGGGGCGCAGGGGCGGAAGCGGATTTACAGCACTGTACAACTAAAGCTCGACACTCCGAGCCGGGCTGCGGCCCTAGCGCGGCGCCTCCGCCACGGAGCCCGTGTCCTTGTCCACCTGTTCCAGGGATGAGGTAGCCTCGGGCGCTGACTCTGGCGCAGGTTTCACACCCGCGGGTTCAGCCTCTCCCGCAGCGAGTTCTGAAACAAGTTCCGCGCCCTCCGTTTTGCTGCCGTGGGGCTCGTGGTTTTTGTCGCCTTCCGCCCTGTCTGTCACCTCCGGCTTTTCCTTGCCGCGGGTTTCTTCCTTGTCTCTACGAGACTCCCGATCCCTGGAATCCCTCTCCCTGTCTCGGTGGCCGCTGGAGCGCCTGTTCCTGTCCTCCGAGTCCCTGTGCCTGTCGCGCTCGGGGCTGCGGCGTCCCCAGTCTCGCCTGTCGCGGCTGCCCAGCCGCTCGTGCTCCCGCTCGTCGCGGCCGCCGTAGCGCTCCCGGTCGTTCTCCGCCCGGTTCCCGAAGGATCTCCTCCCGAACCGCTCCTGGTCTCTGTTGGGCGTGAACTGCCTGTCGTTCCTGAACTGCCGCCCGTCCCTGTTCTCCTCGGGGCCGCCGCCGGGCCCGCCGCTGCCCGGGCCGCCCCCGGGCCGCACGAAGTGGCCGGGCGGAGGGAAGGGGGCTTTCATTCCGTGCGGGGGAGGCATCCCGAAGCCGCCGGGGCCCGGCGGGGGCCCTCGGTGCATCATGTGCGGGGGCATGTGGCGCGGGGGCATCATGGGGAAGCGCGGCAGCGGCGGCGGCGGCATTCCCGGCGGGCGCTGCAGCGGGATCAGCCCGGGCCGGGCGCCCAGCAGCCCCGTGGACGGAGTCTGCAGCCCCACCACGGGCGCGGGCGGCGGCGGGGCCACGCCCTGGGTGCCTGCAAGGAACACACAAGGGACAGTCAGAGCCTGGCAGGAGGGAACACAGAGCGTTTCTGTAACCTCAAACCCAAGCTGCAGTTATCCCAGGAAAAGAGCACCCTAGAACGCGGAGTGGAGCTTCCTGTGCTCTCCACACACTGCCCGGGCAGCAGCAGCTGCGGACGCCCCTTCGTGTGCTGCTGGCAGCAATGACTGTGCCCAGGGCAGCAACTCATCCCTGATCCCAGAGGCTTCCTTCGGGGAGAGCCTCTGCCCTTGTGCAGGTCAGGGCTCCCCCTCAGCCCCAGCTCAGCCTCCTGCTTCCTCAATCCACTGCAGCCAAAGCCCCTTCCTGCTGTTGTGCTTCCAGGCCAAGATACCTCACCCCCTCCAGCCGGATTCAACATTTCCCTCTGCTACAAACAGCAGCTGAACAGCCCAGAGCTGCACAGCAGCAGCAGGAGGCTCATGCACACAGGCAGCACAGGTGCGGCTGGAATAGGGCTGGAACACGGCTCCCTTTGCCATTCCAGAGAAAAGGGACAAAACAAAGGTTCATTTCAGCAGAATAAACCTCGAAATGTAAGCTAACAGGAAATTCAACAGGTCATTCCTGGCTTCTTTTTTTTACCATAGTGTTTCATCCTTCACAGCACATATCCAAGCACTAACTATTTTCCAGTTTTATTCCTACACTCTTCATAGGAGGAAAAAAACTCCCTCTCCCAACACACTGTCAGATAAAGCTCAGCCCAAAGCTCCCAGACACCAACACAATGAGCCAGAAGGAAGGAGGAATTCTGAGCTCCAGCTGAGACCTTCCCACCCCTGGGCAGGTGCCTCCTCAGTCTGAACCAGGAACACTGTCCGGTGTTCCCAGAGCCCTCACACTGCTCCCATCTGCTCCTGCTCACCAGCACCTCCTGCCCTGGAAACACAGCCCCTGCCCGGGTAACACCAGAATGGGAAGCACTGTGGAAATCCATGCTGGAATTAGTGTCAGCAGTGACAACTGCACTTGGGTGCAGCCTCACGAGCAGCCACACCAGCTCCCCTTCAGCTGCCGTGGTGTTCAGCCCTCGCTCCTCTGGCTTTGGCATCTGTCCCCAGACAGACCTGAGCCTTCTGTGCTGCCTTCTCACCACACCACTGACTTTTAGGGGCGTCTCTGACAGAAACCTTTTCACCTGAGTGCTCTTTATATTCATATCAGAAGGAAATTGTATTCTGCCAGTGAGAAGACTCGAGTGACATCTTTCCTCTCCCCTTCCCCTCCAAGCAGACAGACACAGCTCCACGAGTCACTCTCGGAGAGAAATGGTCCAGTACCAACAGCATTTGTTTCTGCACTTTTTCCCCTTCGTGTCTTTAAAATGCAGAGCCTTCCCCCTCCTGGTCAATAACCACGTCTGTAACCACCCAGTTTAAACTCCTCCCCTGACAGAACTACGCAAGTTCTTCTGACAAGACAGATTCATAGCTAATGGTGTCTCCCAGGAACCCTGAGGTTTGGGGATATTCTTGTTGGTAAAAACATCTTTTAATCTTCCTCAGAAGATTAAAAGCCTGTGCTTCTGCTTAGAAGCAGCAGGGCAGATGTGGGTTACAAGAGCATGAACATGAGGTGAGGGAGGGAAGTTTCACATTTAATAAGCACAAGTCATTTAATTTCTCAACCTTATTTCTACACAAACTGCAGCACTGAATCAACATAATGGTACCCAAAACTCTTTCATTCTGAGAATTGACGCTGAACTGCATCAGCTGGAGAGCTGCACACTCTTTATTCTAAATTTATTTTAAATATCAACCCCCTTCAATGCTGAGGCTAAAGCAACTGTAGAACTACTGGAGTTTCCCCACTCTGCTGACAATCAGGCACCAACTAAAAACCTAAAGAGCTGTCCAGAAACACATCCCAGTTTACTGAAAATGCTCTGGGAAATCTGTAGTACAGACACACACCCTGTGTCTGGGGCAAATTAAAGCCCTCTTTTGGTTTAGGAAGCACCTGACATTCAAGTAGTTTCTTGAACTGGGTATGAACTCCCTGAGCTGCGAGAGAAACCCTGAGGTGATTTCCTGACCCAGCTTGTCCTACTGGAGCCAATTCCGTCACACCTGACACCTGCTCCTCTGTCCCAATGTGCAAAACCACACCTTGCCTTCACAACACATTTTATTGGTTTCGGAGGAGCAACCATCACACACCAAAGTGTCCCAGGTTTCATCACTTGACTCCTACGACACAGCCCAAGTGCTCTGGCTGGCCTGAAGTGTCTTCTGTCCAGAGAGGGCACAGGAGTCATCCTTACTGCTTTGATAAATTAGGCACAAAGCCAGATTTCCGTGTCACTGTGATCCAGATGTGATCATCTTCTGTCCTAGCTGGACAAAGCCCACGTTCCCTTGGGATAACTCCCATGTCACCCATCCTGACACACCTGATTTACTCTTACACCAACCCTGCTCAGTAAGTGGTTCCAGTAACTCAACCCCTGAAATCACTTCCCAGCACGTGCAGCTCTGTGGTTTCTGTCTGTCCCAGCACACAAACCTCATGGAAACACATGGAACAAGCCAAAAGCTCACAGATCCAGCACACTAGCAGCAGGTTTTCACTCCAGTTTGAAGCTGCTGTTCTCCAACATTCTGCATGTTCTCCAGTGGGGAACGTGGCATCTTACAGCTAGAACATTAAATACTGCCAGGGAATTCTTGAGAGAGGGACCATGTTGCAAGTCTGGTGGATTTTTGCTGGAGTTTGATACAGAATCTTTCAGACCAGGTCAAGACTGTAAAGAAAGAAGCCTAAACCAAAGGGCCTAAATATGGAGTCACAGCTGAAATAACTTGCCAAAAATCCCAACATTCTGTGACAGTCACACTCTGAGGGACTCAGAGAATGCTGTATTTGTGCTTTAGGATTTAATGCAGATTACAAAAATCACTCCAGAACAAACCATAAGGGGGAGCAAAGAGTAATAAGTGAGCTTGCACTACCAGGCCGTGAATGCCAAGTTCCATGGGAACTCCAGAATAACTAAGCTTTGATGACATGTTATGATCCTTGTAAGAATTTGGGTGAAAAGAGCACGAGACCAGGACCTACAACTGCAATAGGGTGTATTTCACCAGGGTAACAGATCACAGAATCTGAATATTCCACGCACAGCATCTGCAGTTCATTACTGGCATGAGCTACAGCATTTGCTCAATGCTGGGAACATGTTGGCCAATCCCAAAGGATTTAAAGGCTGTCATTTCCTGCAGCAGGCACACGTCAAAGGAGCCTACAAATACCTGCTCTGCAGATCATTTCAAATTCCCTGAGCACACACTCACTGAGCCATCACAGCCTGGACTGTCCTGTTCCCATGAACAACAAGGTGGAACAGCAGAGGGTGAGGTCAAGGGCACAAATAAATCACAACAACCTGGGGCTGGGCTTTAGAAAAAAGCACAAAAAATGCAGAGCCAGTGTCCAAGAGGCATCACTCCTCGGGAGCACAACCACGTCCTGGTTGGAAGGGATGAAGGAATTACAGTGGAGGCACAGAGGAAATCAGTGGAGTTGAGACAGAACTTATGAAAGGGTATGAAATGTTACATTAATCCCTTCAGAATTACTTTGTAACGTGTCTCCCACAGGAAAACTGAACCAAGAGAGAGAAGCAGCATTTTTTTATAGTTACAGAAATTATTGAAGAGCTCCCGTGTTTCATAGGGATTACAGGAAGTGTTCCCAAGCCAGGAGAAGTTTGGATCTCTCCCACAGCCCCCTAAGGCATCACCAGCAATCTTCATCCCCTGAGTCCAGCCTGCTGCAGGAGCTCTCCCATCCTGCCCAAGTACCTGGAGAACATTTTCTCATCCTGAGCTACACGCAGTGCATGAGTGACTCAAAAGTGCTTCTAAGAAGAGTTTAATTTGTGTTAACTTACTGAAAGGTTTTAAAAAGCCAGGACAACTGATATTAACCCTTTATCTTTAATCACATAAAATATTATCATCTATTTCTTCTGGTTTTCCTGTCTCTTTTATCAGACTGAACAGTGCCCTGCAACTCCAGAATGTTCAGGATGGGTTTTACATAACTCCTTAATTATAAATAACTTCTTGAAATTAGACACTCCCCAGCATCGGATGCTACTGCTTAGGCAGACACACAGATCTCAGCCATTACTCCAGGACTGCTCTGTGAGCTCAAAACCCCTCCCCTCACTGACAGAAGTCACTCTGACCACATGGAGAACTTTATTTGCCTCAACTGAACAAGTTAACAAAAGCAAACGCAAGTTCTTGATTTCCAGGTTTCTCAAATTCAGCTTCCTTGTATTTTTAAGAATGAAAAGCAGCTGCTGTCCACGGAACTGATCTGGGTATCTAATTTAGTGCAGTCTTCATTTTCTAAAACCTTTTTGTTACATGTGCAGGAATACAGCAAAGTGCAGAGGAACCTCACTGCCTGGAATGTGCAGTGCAGGTTTAAGCTGTCCAAGACAATCCTGTGAAACTCCAAAACTCTGGCAATACTGTGCTACCTTGACAGAAAGTGTCATTCAGCAGGAAGGTGTGAATTTCTGAAATTCCTAACAAAATTCCCTCACTCTGTGGTGTCAACACAGAGTTTCTTTTGCCTTTCTCTGTTTTGAAAGGGTCTTCTGTCAAGTTTCCAATATGAAAGATCCATAAATCATTAGTCATGGATGGAAAATTTAGCCCTCACATCCAATAGAGCAGTGAGCTCTCAGGGAGACAAATCTCTGGTTTTCTTCAGTGATCACTGTAACATTCTGGGCAGAAACCCACTAACACAAAATTTTTCATCCATTTCTTAGGCTCTCATTTAGAGGCCTAAAAATCCCATAAATGCAATAATCCCACTAAAATTTGTAGGTAACTAGTCTCTTGAGTAAATTCTTGACACTGGCCCATGCAAGGCCATCATAAAATAAGCATTTAGCAGAGCTCTGTAACAGTTCACACTCCCTTTCAAAATCTGACCAAGTTGTATCACATTAGGAAAAGTAATTTATGCAACATAATCCCATTACCTTGGGTTTGCTAGTCAAAAAACCATTTGGTAATATTTAAATAATATATTCTTACAAAGGTTTCAAAACCTGTCATACCACAGGGCTGCAGAAAAGCTTTTGGTTTTCTGCTCTATGAAAACAATTTATTCCATACATTAGAATTATGAACCCCATCCTCAGAGTTTTCAGAAATACACTAAAAATAGTTTCTCTGCATGTTAATTTTATGTATCTAATAGTTGAGTCTAAAACCTGGTTCCTATGTCATAGAGATGTGTTGCTGTAAGTTCATTTTCTACATTGTATAAGCCTTCACTTGTTAAAAGTGGACAGCATTTGAATCTGTAACTTACACATTATGGCTTTGTTTCTTCAGAAATCAGATCTTCAACAGTAAAAAAAATTATTGACTGCTCTTTCTGTGCAAAATTAAGCCTCTAAAATTGATTTCAAAGCCAACAGTAGGACAGAAGTTTCAACAAGCTGAGAAAAACGTGCTTCCCTTTCCCCTGGACTGTAAGTCAGTAGCCCGATCAAAATGGTATTTCAAATGTAGGTGACAATGAAGCGCAGAACTTCCACAGGAGGGAACTTACCAAGGAGTGGAACAGCCTGGGTGACGGGAGCAGGGACATTGGTAGGTGCTACAGGAGGTGGAACAGTGCCATAGATTTTGGAAGTGTCAGTACTTTCAGCATTCCCTCTGCCTCCAGAAACTACTGTTGGGATGGGATTTCCTACAGACGACTCCTTTGTAGTGTCCTCATTCCCACCAGTTGCTGTAGCTGAGGAACAAGGCAAGGACACATCAAACACCAGCCAGCAATTCCTGCAGGATCCCTGCCTTCCCCAGGGCCCAACACTTACAGTTTGGGATGTTCACTGCCGGAGTGTGCGGGACAGAGACCGGAGGAGTTATGGGAGGTGGTGGCCCGGGAGGAAGGAATCCTGCAAAAAGCACAGGAGAGCCCTGAGGAATCCTACTCAGGAGAGCCCTGATGCCCCCCTGGCACAACCCCCGTGCAGCTCTGGGCCCAGCAGGGCCCGGGCTGGCACTCCCCACAAACCTGGAGGTAAATGCAGCGGGTTGAAGCCGGGCCGGAGGAACGGAGGCGGCGGTGGCGGCGGCACCCCGGGGGCAAATCCAGGAGGAGGAATTCCTAAAGGTGCTGTGAAAGCAGGGGGCTGGAGAGCACCAACCACGGGAGGCCCTGATGGATGGGGGGGAACCTAGGAAAAAGGAAGGAAGGGGAAAGATGGGTTACCCCAAGAGCGCCCCAATGATTCTGTCCCCCTGGGGATCTCTGCCTCTGTCCAGCTCCACCAGGAGATCTCAGCCACCTCAAATTCCTCTGCATCCAGGAGCACTCCAGGAACTCCCATCACCGAAAATACCGACACCAGCCCTGTCTGCCTTTGTAATTAGAGAGAAATTCTCCTCTGTGCTAACCGGGTACTAACGCACATTGGTAACTCACCTCCACATACCCCTCACACAATGCCTGGCATTCATTTCCATCCAGCACGATGGATTTCCATACAGGATCCACTGGAATGCTCATAACTTCAGAGCAATTAAAAACCTCTGCTTGTCTCTATCTCACTACCTGAGTTTGCACATTAGAGTGACTCGTGTTTTCTTTTTCTTTAATTGTGATTTATATTCAGCTCTGAATTTAAATTAGCTCTGTTTAAGGGATTCTACTATTTTAACACTGTCAAGAAACTACTGATGTAAAAGTAGTGAAGTATCTGTCAATAAGAAAAGCTTTTAGAGGAAAATTAATTAGTAAAACAAGCAGCAAAAAAAATCCAATCACAAAACCTGAAGATGCAATTTAGCCCTTCTGTAACAAAGATTCTACTGCAGTAATTTCTGTGTGACTGAGAGAACAGAGTTACCATTCATGGCATTCCCTCCCTCCCTGAATTATTACTTAAAGTGAGTTTTTGTTTATTTATGTGGAACAACTCTCACCTGTGGAGGAGGTACTGTTATTGGTGCAGGCATGGGAACGGGAATTGGGACAGGTAAAGCTTTGGGAATAGGTGACACTGGTTCATTGTGTGCAGCTTCTGCGCCTCCATTCTGAGCCACCTCATTTTCAGACTTCTTGGGAATTCCCTTCCACTCTGTCCAGAACAAAATCCCAACAGACATGGATCAGACAAGCAGTGCCATGTGAAACATGCTTGGTCATGTTTACAAAAATGACCTCATTGAAAATACTTAGATAATAAACAGCACAGAGCTAGGAAGCATTTACACATATTCCTGACAATAAAAATTCCAAATTCATTTGAACACAGCAAACACTGAAACAGCAAATAAAATTGTTCCTTTCAGTAGTCATTTAACAATCCTTTGCACTGACAGTGTTTATACACGCCCAGGATCTGTTACATTATCTGTGACAAAAACTGCAAGGCTTTTTGGGACAAGCTTTCAACAGGTTCATTCTGTTGCTCTCAGGCAAGAAGGCAGCAGCTTTGTCACTAATTTGAGAACTCATTTCTAAAAACCCAACATCTTCAAGTCTCGAACAAGGAAAAGGAGAATACAACTATAAAGAATTGCAGCAAAATAAGAGAAATGACAAATATAGCTTTAAGCTTAATTAATGGAAGAAATAGCTCCTATTGTCTGTCAGAACTTCCTGGGAAAAGCCAGCTAAGCACAAAGAGGGATCAGCGAGGGGGCACTTTGGGAAAGAGAAAAGCACTGACAGGACTGGAACACATTGACATTATGCTCATGATTAATTACATTTTTGTTTAAAACCCACAACTGATTTTTCTGTGTTCAGCATGAAGAGATGCTACAATTACAGCAGGTACACAATAATCACCAGCTAATTGGGCAAACTGGACAGAATGGCCAAGCCCTGAAATAAAGGTTCAATAACTGAACATGCAGTGACACTGTACCTGGACTAAGGGTCTCGTTGTCCAACATTCCTCCTTCACAGAAACTTTCAAGATCTTCAGGTTTGACTTTGTCCCATGGTATGTAAGTCACACCCAATTCTACATCCCAATACTGCTTGTAGTCTGGCTTTATTCCTTTATTCAGAGCCCAGGCAATCTTGAGGGGGAAATACAAATGGTCAGCAAAATCTTTCCATTTAAATGGATTTAATATTTCATTCTCACAAAACAGCATTTGAGGGTAAAAAGCAAAAAGCAGAAGTGAAACAGCTACAAAACTCTGAAGGAAGTTTTTTTTAAAGCAGACTTAGTTTGTATTCCTTGGCTTGACTCCCGCACACCATTTGTAAAAATGTATAAAGCCAGCTTCTTCTGATGTTCCCCAGCCACTAGGACTAATTCCATTTCCCTTTGGAGGACAGTGTCACACTAATTTGACGTTCTACAGAAGGAAGAACTTCATTAATTGATGCATACTTCCTTATTTATTAGTACTCCTTGTAGGATTATCATACGTAATGAAACTCTGTCATGAGACAAATAACTGGCAACAAGAAACACACAGTGCCAGTCCCCTGTAATGAGCAAAGGACACCATTTCTGTTGATTAAACAGACAATTATTGGCAATCTTTCAAGGAAACTGATACAAGGTTCCACTAATCCCACTATAGATGAGGAACAACAACTCTCAAAAACCGGTTTTTTTCAGAGCACCATCTCCAGAACACATACAAGTCTGAAATACCCCAAAGCCCAGCACAGATGAGGCAGGATGACAGTAATTACAGCAGCTTTGGAAAGCCTGATGTTTTCCAAGCAGTACCTTGATGGATTTCTGGTTGACTTTGAAGTTGCCTCGGCTCAGTTTCTGGAGGGCTCTGTTGGCATCTTGTCTGTGCACCATGACAATGTAGGCACATCCTCTGGGTGGTATCATCTGCGTGGGGTTTAAGGGAAAAAGATCATTCTGCAGGTAACAAACAGTGAACAACACACAAATGCTCAGTTACAGCAAGCCGGGACACCAGGGGGTGTTCCAGAAGGAGTTATGGAAGTATGGAAGGGAATGTTAATTTAAGGGGCTAGGAAAGCCAGTATCATCTGGAAATACACATTTCTAGTGAACTAAAACTTCCACAACTTCTGAAAACTTCCACAACTCTAAAATACAGCTGACTTTTGCATATTTTATCCTTTCAAATTGCTAAACAATAGCATTCATGTAAATTCTAAGGTCTGGCAATTAGTTACTTTGTTGGAATGCACACTAGAATCCCCCTTCACTCTGCCAGCTGCACCTCCACATTCAGTTCTAGCTGCAGATTTGGAGTAATTTTTATTTGCAATGAATTTGAGGAAAAAACTCCTATGCTCTTTTACAAAATTTGGGAATAGGAAGAAAATTAGTCACTTCTTTTTGTTTGTTTGAATGGATGAAATTTTTGAAGTTACTGGAACAGCTATAATTTATATTTAAAATATCCTTAAATACAGCAAAATAAAACAATAGTTCTCCATGTTTATGGCTAAAATGACAGGAGAGCAACAAAAACACCAGCTGAGAGTCCACATTCCTATAATGAAATAAAATGAAGCAGCCAAGGAACTCAGCAGCACGGGATGTAATTCTGCAGCCATCTCCTCACTTGCCATTCCTTGTTCTCCAGAGAAAGCAGAATTTTTATGAAAATGGGATAATCTTCTGTATTACCCCACGAGCATTTTTATATTGCAGGAAACTAAAGCAGCTCCCTTCTTGTTTGTGCACAACTTGGTCACATGAATTGAGTGCACACACTGAAAGCACCACATATAGGAAATGAGAGCCCAGCTCTTTGGAATGTATCCAAAATAACTCTGCCTCAGAGCAGCCTGGAGAGATGTTCTGCACCCAAGCACATCAAAGCGGCTTACACTGCAGCCCTTATACTCACATTGATCGACTCAATGGGGCCAAACTCCTCCAAGAGACTTCCCACATCCTGCTGAGTTGTCCTTTTGTCGAGCTGTCCTACCCAGAGTGTGGTACTGCAAACTACAACCAAGAGTTAGCACAGGCTGTCAGAGCCATTACTGACACAAGCTCCTTACAGGACAGAGTAACCAACATGTATCCCATGCTGAATTCAGGGTAACAACCAGGAAAGGAGCTCAGGGCGTCCCACAGATTACTGCAGCAACATTTAACACTCATCCAAGTTTTCCACCTCAGAGATACAGAACTGCAAACTCTGACAGCCAACATGACAGAACCTGGCAAAGGTGTTGGCAGCAGCACATCTCACAGCACTGCCAGGGAGCTTCCACTGAACAGCTACCAGGGATCTGCAGGCCTTTACACCCCTGGGACTGTCATCCACCAGGTCTCAGCTCATTAAACACCTCAGGTTTTTGTCTCTCTTATATAAGAAAGAAAGCTTTTACTTTACTTGATGACCCCAGAGAAGATTCCACACTCCCAAGGAATATTCAGAACACAAGTACTGTGTTTGGTCTATAAACACTGGCAAAGCCAGGATTATTTCAGAAATCCAAACATTAGTGTGTTTTCCAGGTCAAAGCTCCTCTTCAGGTTGGAGAGATACACAAGACTGAATACTTAGAAAAATTGTAATAATTTACAATTAACTCAAATTCTTTTTGTTCAATCTCCTTTACCTTATATGTCTCGAAGGAAGGAAAAGAAAAACATGGGGTTTCAGCCTTTCCTTTTCTCGTTTTACAGCCAAAATATTTCTAACTTGGAGATACTCCAGAAATGCTAAACCGTCTACTATGAGTAAAGGAAGTACAGGGAAGTGTGGTGAAATTCCTGCCAGGAATCACAAGGCAGTTAATTTTTGTTCTATTTGGAAGCAGCATTAAACCCAAGGAACACAAAAACTTCGAAAACACCACCCAGAAAACGGCACGGCTGCAACGTGCGGAGCTACCCAACCACGAGGAGAAGGGACTCACCGCTGACAGTCTCTGACTTGATCTGGGGCAGGCCCTTGGAGCGGCGCTCCCTCTCCCGCTCGCGCTCGCGCCGCTCCTGGGAGCGCGACTTGGGCGAGTGCCGGCGCCGGTCCCGGGAGCGCGAGCGGGAGCGGCGGTGCCGCGAGCGCCGCGAGCGCGAGCCCGACCGCGAGCGTCTCCTCTTGGGGGACCTGTGGGAACCAGAGCCACGGGTGCTCAGTGCTCGTCACCCCGACACTGACGCACAGCCCCAGCTAACGGCTGAAATACCCACAGAGTTCCGCCAGTAAAGGGATAAACCAATCCGAGCTCATTCACAGGCATTCAGAACCACAGTAAATTACTGCAGTAGCTTATCCGTGCACTCCAGCTGAACAGAAATTACTTCCCCATTTCTCATCATCTATTAATTTTGTCTTCAAGTTGACCATCAAAACTGTGTCCAACGCAGGGAAAGTTACACCTGTGCCAACTAGGCAAATGTTTATTGCTTTTACAAAGAAACGGCTAAAAAAGAGATTATAAATAACTTCTGCCACTGAAATTGTATTTTACATCATGTTCAAGTTCTAAACCACTCAAGGTGTGGAAGACCTTGTGAGCCTTCAGAGAAATCATATGGAACTTGGCAAGGAAGAAGACTTGCAACTAAGTGGAGAGTGGAGCCAGATCTGCTCGGTCAGCTGGGATGTGACACACGGGCTCGGTGACACACGAAGTCCCACAGCACACAGATCACAAATGTTTTCATAAGAAAACTGTTTTTAGAGCACAGGCAAAATTAAACTATCACATTCTGCCTCCCTAAAACTTACTCTGGACTGACGGGCATGGAAGTTACTCTCTCCCAGTGAGAGAGAACTGCACAGATACCCAATTTTCCCCAGAAGGGAGATGACTTTCAGAGGTTCATATATCTTAGAGTCACTAAGCTGCTTTTCATTCCTGCACTAAGAGAACTTTCACTCATTTACCTTGATGCAGATCTAGATCTTGATTTCCTACTGTCAGAAACATGCCGTTTTCCTTCCTGAATGGGTGGCTGTTCCACTTCCATATCCTAAAACATGAAGTTCACAGGCGTTACGGGTGAGAAGCACAAGCATTTTATTTCTTTTTATGCTCAGACTAAATTAACAGCACTAAAAATACACTGAATATCCAAATGTGTGAAATGAAAGAGTAACATGACTCAGAAGCTTCACTCTGTGGTCACTAGCAGGGAGAGGGTCCAGTATTGCATGTACTTAATACAGCCACTGAAAAGACATCATAGAAATAATTTACGCACTTCTCGTTTTCAATTTGCTTATTATTGGTTTTCCACACTTTACCCCATTTCAGCATCACCTGCATCTCCACAGAATATGATTTTATTCCTTAAGATCAGTCAGTGGATCCTGCTCCATCATTAAAATCCCAGACAAAGTGAGATCTACTGCAACTTTCCTCCAAGGTGTTAGAGGAAACTACTTTAAGCCAGAAGCATGCTGGAGACAGGGAAGGGATAAGCCCTGGAGCTATCCAACAATCTTCCCAGCAGAGCCACCCTCATAGCCAGCAGTGTCCTGGTCAACCTGATATTTCTGCTCCAGGACAATCCACACACATTTGGGAAAGGCATGTATGAGAGCATTTCAGTTGGTTTGTTCACTGCAAGGGCTGCTCACCTGCTGGTGGGGTTTCTGCAGGTGTGGCTCAGCCTGGACTGGGAAGGGAGACTGGAAAGTCGGCTGCACTGGTGCTGCTGGCGGCATCACTGGCTGAGCCATGGGTGGGAACTGGGGGGTAGGCAGGAGACCAAAACCTGGCATTTGCCCATTCGGAGGGAGCGGCACCTTGGGAGAAGAAAAACCACATAGAATTCCAGCTAGGAGAAGAAATCACATTTGCTTTCCCAGCTGGCTCAAGTAAACTTGTATGTCTGCTCAAGCGTCACAATAAAAGCTGGGGGAAAGATGAAGCAGGCCAAGCATTTGGGTGTAGAAGCAACAATCTTGTCCTTCAAAGCCTGACTAGGACAGACACCAAAAATTAAGCCACATTCACTCTTCACCAACAGGAAAACCACTTCCTTCCTTCCGCACCAAAGAAAACAGCAAAGGGTGGAAAACACAACAGGGGGACAAGGGAAAAGCCTGGAGTTACCTGGTGCCGCATCGGATCCTGCTGCATTCCCATCATCCGCTGCTGAAAAGGATCCATATTTGGGAGCTGAGGAAATACTGGCTGTTGCATGCCTTCTCCTGGAAACCCACTAAAACCAGGAATATTTTGGTGAGACAAGTCAGTGGATGCACAGATTTTTTTGTCTTTATTTTACAGGTTTCTATACACATTTACAAATTCTTGCTGTTATTTTAGACAGAACAATTATCGTTACTATGATCCAATTTCCAACAAAAAAGAAAAGGAAGAAAGAGTGGCTTCCTGATCTTTTCTCCACTCTAAGAGTAGTCCTTTCACATTTAAAGAGATGCTACACAAAGGTTAGAGCCTCTCTCCCCCCTGTACTTATATGAGCTTGCTAAAGATCTCAGCCTACAGAAACATTCCAGGAAGGTTTTCTGCCTTAGGCTAATTCTCTTCCTTTGCAGTTCCTCTCTTGGGAACAAAAGAAGTAATGCTTTTCTCCCCAAGGAAAAGAAACTGGCTGTATTTTTGCTGTAAGAAAACACTTTGGTTTGGGAGGAAACAGGGCAGAGGAGAAGGGGGTGTGGATCACACAAGGATTACAGTGATGCCCATCACTCCCTGATTCAACACACAGAATGGACAGTGCTCAGGGAATTCTGGAGGCCTGTGCAGGTAACAGGACCTGCTTGCAGGATGCAGCCTGTGCAAGAAACTCAGCAGGATTTCAGGGGGACAAAGGAATTTCATGGTGATGGGAAATTGAACTTTGCGGTGTTTGAAGACAATTCTGAGAAGATTCTGGACAGATCAGTATTTTACAGAGAGAATTACTGAGCTTGCGTGCCCAGACTGGGAACACTGGAATGCCACCCTCAGGGACACCTTGCACAGCTGTGAGGCCCTCAGGACAGAGGCTCTGCAGCACTCCCAACAGAACATAAACATGCCCACAAACCTCCAGCTGGGCAGACACAAGCAGAGCTTATGTTTGACCTACCTCATCTTTCTGTACTCCAGAGTTCCATCTGCATTCTAAGGCAAATACTAGCAATTTCCTTCAAAGGCACTTAAACGAACTACTACTCGTGGACATAAAGTGCTCGAGGTGAGAGACACAGTCAGAAAGCTGATGACAAGAGTTAGTGGTTCTGGTTTTGAGAGCAGGGTTTAGATGCAGATACAGAGAGTAAGACACGGGGCCACGTACTGAAGCAGGGAAAAAAGAAATATGGACTAACCCCGGCATTGAGCACCATCCAGCCTGTGCACTGAATGAGAGAGAGGTCCTGTGGAAAAAACTGGGATGTGGTCATGTCATTCCAGACTTTATCATAATGCACAGCAAAAGGGAAACAGGAGTCTGAGCTCGCTTGCGTTGAGGGCGGAATGTTTGCCACCATAAAGCTGTAAAGCCAATTATCATTTCTTGAATACTTAAAACTATCATAATGTTTGGAATAGCAACTTTTCCCCAGCCAGTAAAGCAATCCAGCTGATCCAGTGATGCCCTGACACACTCAGTTGTACAGTAAAAACATGGAACTCATCTTGAAACCAAAACTGAGCTTTTCTCTACAGAACACAGTCCTCCATCAATGAGGCAACACAGATCTACACCAGATCACCAAAGTAACGAGATACAAAAATCACCCCACCCAAAACTGTTATTTAACAGTGTTTTAAATTTGGACTGTAGCAGTTAAACACTGAACTAACCTGAAATTTCAATCTACTCTCTAAACTAAAAATGTTTTAGGATAAAAGTTTCTTGGTTTTATTACGACACAGAACTTACAAAGCCGGCTGAGACACTGAAGGGGAAGGAGCTGAATCTTCTTTCTTTGAATCTTCCACTGCTTCTGGTTCATCATCATAGTCAAACCGATCTAGCAGCTTCTGAAAGAAATCACATCGGGACAACTATTTTTTCTGTATTTTACCCAACTGGCAGTCAAAATATCTTTATTATCACAGTTTTACAGCATATGTAAGCTCTGAAACTAAAGACAAGGTTAGAATTGGGGGAAAATAGAAATCTATATTCCAATACAAAATAAAATCTGTCCAAAACCAGTTTTCTTCAGCTTCAGAAAATGCAAACCAAGACTTACTTTGTCAAATGATGTTTTCTGCTCAGGTGCTGTGAAAGCAGCTTTCTGCTCTGGGGGCTGTGCTGCTGTGGTTTTCAGCTGAGCCGTAATAGCTTGAACCTGAGCCATCACAGTGTTGTCTATGACCGGTGACTGGGGCTTCTGAGGCTGTTGGAAGGTCTGCAGGATTTGCTGGAGCTACAAAAACATAAGACAGTGTGTATTAAGTGTATGTTCTCATACAAACACATGTATTGAAAGAGTTGTAAGACGTAAATTTTATGTCAATGCAGACTGTGGCAGGGGATGAACACACCAACATCCTGAGTGAACTGTGGAGCATTTACAGCAGGACCAGGAGTCCCTTTTTAAATACTTTGGTGGCAAAATTCAGTAGATCCCAACACTGGAGTGTTCAGGCCCTTCAATATTGCAAACATTTAAGGGGACTAAACAATAAAATTCCCCATTTTCTTTGAGATATTCCACCTGTTCTGGAAACCCTGTCACTGCATCAATTCATAACTAATTATTTAGGAAAATATAACTGAATATCATCAAATACCACAATTGTTGGATGGAAGAATTTAAATACTCTAACTCCTGCAAGTTTTCCACTGGAGACCTTAGGGAAGCTCTTCTTCTTCAAATCCAGGCTATCAATTCCATCATTTCCCCCCTCATTCCACACAGAACTGAAGCCAAAGGGAATCAGTGAGCAGGTTACCTGTTGTCCTTGTGTTGTCTGGAACAACTGGGCTACAGCTGCGAAGGCATCAGAACTGGGCAGCTGTGGCACGGTGGGCACTGAGTTCGCAGTCACTTGCGGGGGCTCCGAGGGAACCTTGGCCGGAGGGGGGGGCGAACCTGAGGGATTCCCAGGAACACAGAGAGGGCTGCGTGACTCCAGAACGTTCCTCCTGCTCCCCACAACAAGTGTCTGCCTACAACCCCCTATTTAACCTGAAAGGACCTATTTACACCACCCCGGCTGCATATTCCGTTCATTCTGCCGTGAACCGCTCCGGCCACTGCTCACACCTGCACCTGGGATGCACTAAGACAGAAAAGCTGGTCCCACATGGAATTTCAGCTCCCAGCTCCACGTTTGTAGCTGTGCAGGTTTAGAAAAGCTCTCACTCAAACAGCATTAGGCAATGAGCTTCAATACCCTGAACGTGCTGGTTCTGCTCCCACAGATCTGGGCTCATCCTTTTGGATGAATGATCCAAATCAGCCATCTCATGGCTCACTGGAAGAGCAGCTGAGTTTCTCTCAGTATTTTCCACCAGTGACTGAACTTTTGCTGAGAAGTCTGGCAATAATTAAAGGTTTTTAAGGATTACTTCACAGGCAGTTTTCTTTGATAAGGTTTGCTCACATGTCCCTTTTGCATGTGCACAGGCCACACCTGCAGCTGATGGATAAATCCTCCCACTAGGAAAATGATATTTACTAATTTTTCCAGGAAAAGACTCCCATTTCCACTGAGCTTTGCTGAAACTGAGATCACAATTTAAGACATGCTATTAGTGTTCCCATTCTTTTTGTCTTACATTACAACACCCTTTTTAATAAACATCTTGCCAGTACCAAGTAAATTAGCAATGATCCCATCAATTCCTACATACTGTAACTATTCTTTAGCAGATCTGTTTTATTGGACATAATAAAGCTGCAGAAGAAGTGAGTTAAAAAAACCTCCACAGACAGAAATATTTAGTTTGAAACACTAAGTAAACATGTTTGCCTTGCAATAGCAACTCCTCTAAAGCCATTCCTCTGTTTGCACTTCAAGTAACTCCAGTGTTGACAGGCAGCAAGCACAGGCAAATGTGTTGAATAATACTTTCCCAAAAGTAAAATGCAACATAAAAATAAAGCAAAAGAGGTATGTGTTGTTTTTAAATATAAATTAACTCCCAAATTATTTCCTGTATATATTCAGAAGGATATTTCCTTGCTCAAGGGAGAAAATTTGCATTTCTCTCCGTCTTTATGGGCTAAACAGACTCTATTTCACATAATGCATTAATGTATTTATTATTATTCATTAGCATATTTATTTCAGGGCCAAATTACCCCCTCTGGTGCATCTGAATAATCTCACTGAAAATCTCTGCAGAAGGCAGCCAACCTGTTCACCACTAGTGAGGAGAGATAGAGCTGGACAGGCAGTGCCCCTCACCTGTCCCAAAATTCGATTGTACAGCCACCACTCTGTCCCCAGGCTCGGATGCCAAGGCATTCCCTGCCCCTGCCAGGTTTAGAAAACCTTTAATGGGATACAGTTCCCTGAACACAGCTGGAGATGATTTCACTGTTTTGCTGTCTCCCACCACACCTCGCTCCCTCCGTTCCATTTTCCCAGCCCTACTCCACCAGCACAGTAAATGAGGAGGTTACCAAAGCTCAGTGTGAAACACGGAGCGCAGAGCCAAAACGCAGCCCTCCGGAGAAAGAGGGAACTGTGGAATGCATATTCCCCTAACCTCGCTCCCAGCTTTGCTGTGGCACTAAATAGGTCAGGGCAGGCACTGTGGGCAGGCTGGCACTGCTGTGCTCTGCAGGTTGGTGCTTCTCAGCCAGCAGCCCGTGCAAAATCCCAGGCACAAATGTTCTCTTCGGGAACCTGGATGTGAAACACCAGCCCAAGACTTTCAGGGCCGCACACTGAGACACTGACAGCTGCTGCTTGCAGCTACTAAGCTGATTCAAAGGAAGATGAAACTCTTTAACATCTAAGATCCCACTTACCTGGATTCTGGCATTAAAAAAGGACATCAGAATGGTAAAATTGAGAAATTACATAAAAATATTTCAAAGCAAAAGAAAAAATAGTACCTGTTTAAGAAGGGACACTGAAGTCACCTATAAGTGTGCACATATATATATGTACACACGCATACACACATGATAAACATTTACTATATTTCCCAAGTCAGTATTCACGTGCTGATAATTTCTGAAGTACAGTATCAGCATTTATTTAAAATGAGCTTGGCTGCTCATTGTGACAAAGCTGAATTTATTGCTATGTCACTGCTGGAACTAAGAGCAGGCACTTTGTGCTGAAAGCAAGCAAGCTATTGCCATTTGCCCCTTGAGAGCAGAAGTTATTATGTCATTCCTACCTTCATTGTTAGTAGCATTCTCGGCCATGGGTGCAGTGGCACTAGTTCCTGCTGCCATATCCAAGAGAGGCTGAATTATTTCAATTTTAAATACTCCATTTTTCTGCCAAAGGTTCAGAACACGAACTATTTTACTCTGTTGAAACAAAAGGAAGCACCGATGCTGAATCCAGCTTTCTTAAGTCACCATTTTATCTTCTGTATGCAGAGAAGGTTTGAACAGCCCGTGACATAATCACACCAATTTATCAAACCCTGTGTCGTGACAGAGGGCAGCAACATCTTTGAACTGGCAAAGATAAAAAATGCCAACTTATTTTACTGTCAAAGCAGCCTGTGACATTTCCCTAAAACTGTTCTGGCCAGTCAGATATCCATGTGTGATGTACAATCCAGGACATCATTTCAGCCCCGTGTCTTCACAGATGGTCACAAAGGGACGAAACAACCAACCCATGTGACCAAAAAGAGAAAATGAAGATGAGCTGGAAAGCCTTCAAGAAGAGAGGGGCAATTAGACCAGAAAACGCTACCACAACACTTTGAAGTCAGATTGAGGGCTCCTTGCTTGGTATTATTCCTAACCCAACCAATTCTATGTTGAGACCAGAAACTGCATCTCCATCATTATCCAAAAGATGAGGAAAGCAAGTGGGAAATATCCTCACTGATCACTGCAGAAGGATTCATTTAGAACCTCTGATTGTCAGCAGTTATTTTAAGCTCATTTCTTTTTTTTTGACATGAAGAACAATGCAGCTTCCAGGAACAAGCTGGAAATTGGCCTTTCCTTCTTTAGCCCAG
This sequence comes from Melanocharis versteri, assembly GCA_013397845.1. Taxonomy (NCBI): domain Eukaryota; kingdom Metazoa; phylum Chordata; class Aves; order Passeriformes; family Melanocharitidae; genus Melanocharis; species Melanocharis versteri. Next base: position 234,017 of record VZTG01006070.1, read on the forward strand.
CATTCAAACAAAAATGTCTCACTAGTTTAGCTGCTTCAGCTGGAACATGCAAGCAGGTAGAAGGCAGAACACACGTTGCATTGCTGTCCTTTTTGCAGACTTAGTCATTCACTTGCACACATATAAGCTTTAAGTACCTTTTACTTCAAATGAATTCATTCTGTTCTTTCACTGTGACTCAGTTATATACACCCATGTAAATCTACCCCTACCTAAGCGATTAAAGAATTTTACAAAATGTTTGCTAAAATAACATCAATTACAGAGAAACCTGAAATGTCTATTTTTAAGTAACATTTTGGTCTGAAAAACAGTTAACTTTAAAACAGCAGCATTTTTTTTTCTTTGGGTATTCTATCTCTCCAGAAAACTTGAAAATTATACAAAGGCCAGAAAATGGGCAAATGTAATACTCTTGTTTTCAGTCACATATTAATTTTACAGAAGGGTTGTTTAAGAAAAAAAAAAAGGTAGCATTATCCTCTTCAGATATCACCCACAGTTGTTGTGTATCTGCAGATCAGGGCTTTTTCGTTTAGGAACTGGAAATTCATAAAAGCAGGTGTGTTCTATATAATAATATTATTCCCTATATTAAGTAGTTCCATGAAGGAGATGGACAGTCTCATTCACTCAGATGAACAAAATGGTAACACAGAAACAGAAAGGAGAAGGGACTGCTCTGTTTCACAGGCTATCAACCCAGGAGCTCCCGAATATCAGAGTCGATGCCTGAAGCTCTAAATGTTCCACATTAGAAAACTACAGAGCATCTAAGCCTTTCAAAAGCTTTTCTATAGAGTTAGGGAGGAAGTCAGGTAGAAAAGGAGTATTTCACTCTTACAAAGAAAAAGGAAGTAGGTGATTTTCTGGAAACCAACTGGCAACTTCTAAAACCCACTGATCTTGGGAGCCTTGAAACTGTTCTGACAGAGGTCACAAAAACCATCTCTGGACCATCAGGAATTCACACCACTTTCTGAGCCTCTGTTCTATCAACAAGTACAGCAGAACTAAGAAAAATGAGGCCTTAGACCAGCCCTGACAGTGGACAGCACCAACAAAACTCAAGTATGGGATTGGAAAAGACTGAAGAAATCAACATGATGATTTTCCTAGAAAACATCTGTGAGCAGAATATGATTTTGTTGGAAAACATTTCTGAGCAGAACATGATGATTTTCTTAGAAAACATTTCTGAGCAGAACAGTCACTGCCTACAAAACCAAAGCTCCTCCTGTAACACTTTCTTGTTGTGGCAGACACCGCCTTCCAGAGGAAGTTCTTCTGAAGGAGCCTCAAAAAGAAGAACTTTTGGCACACTAACACACACTGCTGAAGCGTCTGCATAGGCAAAACAAAACTGATGAGGTCAGGCAAAACGCATCTTTTAAATTGAACTTGCATTTAGCTATCACCTTTGATAATCCTTCTCAGCAACAGTCACTACCAGGGTCAGAGAGAATCCCCAAATCACTGCCACAGGCGTGACACCAAGGCAGCACCACATCAATGACACCTGAGACATGCTCGGCCTACCTTGTCTTCAGACGGACACAGATACAAATACTGGAATGTGGCAGTGATATTCTTGGAGAATCTTGGCCCAAACACATCCTTGTCTGTTCCGAACTGGTGCCGAGACTGCCGAACGATGGAGTCGATGACGTACAACCCCGGGACCTTGTACTCCGGCTTGCACTGCGAACATCACAGGGATTCCGTGTCAGGCAGGGACTCCACGAGGTAACATCCCCCTCAGAGCCTCACAGGAAACCTGCTCTGGGGCTGGAACACAGCTCTGCATTCCAGCCCGCTGCTCTTCATGCCCAGGCAAGCATGAACACTGCATTCTCTGGAAATATGCATTGTCTTAGTGACAATTAAACTGAACTTCAGCGCCTCCAGGTTCCTCCCCAGCTGCTGCGTAGGGAAGATGGGAAATCGCACAATTTACTTCTTTCCCCCCTCTGCCAAATGTATTATGGAAAACTACAATGTGGGGATTATATAGACAAAGTGACAGCAAAACGTGTGAAATCCTAACAAACCAGAATTTCCTTCTTCAATCCCTAAGTAACAGAAGCCTTTCTGGTTATTTAGTAGCATTATCAGCAATATCTAGTAAAGTATGCAGATAACTTTATCAATAAATTTAATTTTTTTTAAATTATACTTTTTACCTTTTTGATAAACTTCTCCACAATCTGGACAACATGCTTGTAGAGCTGGAAAATAAATACACCTATTAATCTATCATCTACTCAGCAGTTGCACATCATTTTAGAAGGATTTTAACTCTGTGCTTACTACCATTTAGGAAAGGCTACAGAACACTGCAGCCACATTCTAAAAAGCAGGATGTTCCCAAACTGGGCAAAATATTCCATGGGGGAAACCCAGACCCAAGCCAGAAATGTGTCAGTGTGCACACAAGGCACAGAGCTTGCCAAGTATTAGTGAAAGCTTTCTGGATTTACTTTTTATGCAATCCACACTGGTTTCACATGTTAAGATGCAGTTGCATCCTGCAATATTTAGTTTTATTACACGAAAACCACAACACTCCAGTGGGTGTAGCATGAAAAAGCAACGACTCAAAAAAAATCAAGCTGGCATTTTGCTCCTAGTCCAAAACCAAGGGATGATGTTCACCACCCACTTGTTTCTAGACAACAGCCTTAACAACAACTAGAATAAACCATCCCCAAAGCTGAGATTGGGAAATCCTGAGTATTTACTTACAAGCGAAATAATAAAACATTGCTGCTGTTACAGTTTCATCTTTGTTTTGTTGTACTTTACCTTAATAGCTTTAATGGCAGCTTTTGTGATGAGAATCATCTTTGCTCGGGAAATAGGAGGTTTCATCTCCATCAGTGAGAAGAGCTAAACAGAGAAAACAAACATTAAAAATGTATTCTGAAGTTCAGCAATTAAGCAAAAACAACATTTCAGGTGGGTGACTTGATTACTGCCATCCCACACTGTGTATGGCCACGCTGCTGGCTGGCCCTGGGAGAACTGGCTGTTTTACAAACCCAACAGAAACCAGCATTTACCAGGTTATTGCTAAAAAGAACTGCTCCACCAGCTCTGGAGACTTGGCTGCCTTACCCTCCAAATGGCACCCAGGGGAAAAGTGTACTCCTCAAGGACAACGTTTGCAGAAGTTATAGATATTATATGAAGTTTATAGAGGTTTATACGAAGTATATAGAAGTTATGTGTCATCTTTATAGGTGGCATTGGCCATAACTGAAAATAAGCATTAGCTCCACGTTTCAGAAACTGAGGGAAACCAGAACTGGCACACAGAGCTGGGGAAGGGCTGGACACAGAAAGCTGAGCATACACACAGAATTGTTTTTACCTTGAAATATTCCTCACAAATCATAGAAAAAATTGGTTTGTGTTACATAATTTCATTTTCATCTTTATTGCAAAGAAAAAATTGAGCCCTTGGATGCTAGTAAAAAATGTCATTAATTATTTGCCACAAAGCAAAGTAAGAGAATCAAAGTGTCTTCATTTGTCAGTGTAATGGAAAGTAAGACGTCATTTAAAAATTTGTCTCTTATTTTTCTAATTAATTTAAAGTTCCAAGATACTGGTGAAGTGACCAACTTACACAGATTTACCCACTGCCTCAGTTCAGAAAAAACTTAAGAGTAACTGTGAAGGAGATAAAAAAATTGGCCATATACTCATAGAAAAGGGAAGTGCTAAAAGGGCTTTCAGCTGTACAAAAGGAAGCCTTACACCTAGAAAACACAAAGAGTAGGAAACGAGGTAATTACTTTCTTAATTTGATTCCTATTCCAGGAGATAGGAAAGAAGAAAAGCTGTCCTTCCAGACAGTGGTAGCCACATGCCTTTTCCCACACCAACACAAGACCATGACTTTTCATTATTCATCCCCACAAAATGCAAGTTCTTGTGCCAGAATGTTGGGGTTTTAAAGCCGTTTCAGCTGTAAGAGATACTTCAGCTAACATAGCTGCTTGCTGAGAAATCAGAGTATGGACAAATAAAAACTTCCAGACAAAAGACAGAAAAAGAGAGGGGCCTGTGAGCTGATGTGGGTTTTTTTTTTTTAAATCTTGTTTTCAGTTTAGACTTAAGTGCTCTAGAATAAGTGTGGAGACTCTTGATGAATAAAGTCAGTGCTATTATTAAAACTCAGGAAAATCTGTTTTAAGAGGTAATGAAAGAGGAGGAAAAATCCGAACCCTAACACCCACAAACAAACCACCAGAAGGCTCAAAAACTAGATGGAGGAAGAAGAAAAGGAGGCAGCATTAAGACAGGCACTACATATCCCCTCCTTTACACAAGAAGAAGCAACTGGTCCTCCAGGAAAGGATCCAGTCCCACAGAACAAGAACAAAGGAGCTGGTGTGAAATCATCGCTTTGGCGTTTGTATTTCGGGAGCACAAGGAGAGACCCCAAGGAAACTGGGAGAGCTCAGAGCAGGGCCCAAGGCGACAAGAAACGAGTGCAGCAAAAAAAATAAAAAAGAAGTGTCTTAGAAGTATCCCAAGCAGGACACTGCAACTGGGGAAACACAGAAAAAAATAAAAATCCAAGGAGAAATAAACTGCCAGGAAGAACGAAGGCACATTTACATGAGTGTGCATGCATATCTATCTATCTATCTATCTATCTATCCTGCTCTTTTCACCCCCCCATTTCTTGGAATTTTACCTCAGAAATTTGCTCCTTTTTTTCTCAATTACCTAAGATTTTAGAACACCAAATGACTATTTATAGCCAATTTTTATGTCATTCTTGGTATCAGCTACATATGTCAACACCATGTTTTAGAGAGGGGTACAGCTAAAATTTAGCCCCCTTCCTAGCTCCTCCTGGCTTTTCCCTGTTGGAAGGGGCAGCTGCTCAGAAGACCTCCGGGTACTTCCAGTTGCATTCGTTCCATTAGACTTGGATCTTCTTTCACACACATTTCCCAAACCAATATATGAAAAAAGCCACCCAACCCCTATTTTCAGAGGGCTGTTTCACAATAATACTTCCAGTTCCTCAAAGGACACCATGATCAGCTCAAGGAACAACTTGGACACAAAAACTTACACTCTATTTACAAAAAAAAAGGTGATGAATGTAACAAAGGCAAAGAAAATTTACAGCTTGAGAGGTTTCCAAAGTCCTGCCTCACAACAGGAGCCTGTCCCTGGAATGCTCTGACCTGCTAGAAATGACTTTCTGCTTTTACTGCCCCTAACTGCATGTTTACAGGATGTTGATACAAAAGAAGTAGAGGTATTCAAGAGTATTAAACTCAAGCCAAAATACAAAATACAGGTTTAAGAGTATCTCTGGGTGCTCTTCCCAGCAGGACAGAAGTACACGGTAAAGTATCTATACAGCCAGGGATGCAAAAGGCAGAAAATGCACCTGCTCAATTTTAGGCTAATAAATGCTATTAAATGACAAAGACAAGCCACTCATTAAACCATGGCAGGACAGCAAAAGGGACACCAAGCATAGAGCGACCGTCCCCAAACGCAAACTCGGTGTGAAGTACAGGAGTTCCACAGAGAACACGGGGCAGGAGTGAAAAGAGACCTTCCAGCTCCAACTGTGCCCCTGCTCCAGCCCAGGAGCCCTGTGAGGTGCAGGGAATGGCACAAGGAACAGGCTGCTGATAGCCTTTACTCCTCAGCCTCTTGAGCAGCAAATTACTAATTTCTCTCATTCTATAATTAATGCCCTTTGATGGTTTAGTTTACAAGGAAACCTGAGAACGAGGGGGTTTTGAAATAAAGGGGAGAACAGCTACTTTAAAATTTACCAAGCTCGATGTATGATCTTAAGTCTATCTGTTTTAAGCATGAGGTAACACAATAAAAGTATCTTTTAGGACTTGAACTGACTTCTTTGGCTTCGCCCTCTTGCTCAAGTGTCTCTGCCATAAAAAGGTGTCTTTAGTTACAAATAAAGCGCTATGGGCCCATTTTATACTGCCACTAAACAAACCCCAGAGCACAGCAGCTGCACAGAGAGGAGCACGAGCTACTGAACCAGACAGTGGTTAGTGATTCGTGGATTTCAAGCACGCAGGTCACTGCCAGGACACCTCACTCAACCTCCCCTTCTCCAATTTCCAGAGCAGTCTAACATGCCCTCAACCATTCCAACACACCTTAGGTGTCCAACAACACTTCCCCAAGCAGGCTCCATGCACAGTCAGTACTCTGTACATCCATTCACTGTCTTTGGGAATGTATTTTATTAATGCATTCAGACACCCCCCGACCCAGCCAACCAGCAGTGACTTACAGACATAACAGCAGTTACTTGTTCCTGTACAGGAACAAAGGGATGATGGGAGACACGACCAAGCAGCACAGATATTACACTATTTTGTTAACAAAACACCTTTTTTGTTAATGCATGACCAGATCTCTAAAAGGAATTCCGTCACCCCTACACATTTTCCTTCCCCTATGAAAGTCACTGCTTCCTTTCCCCTTCAGGACCCTGTTCTTCCTTAAGGGAAGGAGAAGGATCTGTTGCTAAGCTGTATCTCAGAGGATCAATGCAAGTTTTAAATGCTTGACCACCAGCTGTGAAGCACAGCGAGTATTAGGTGCTGCTGAAGGTAAGATATCACCGTAACATCCACAGCTGTCAGGCTGCATTCTTCGAAAAATAAAGTGAGATTTGAATTTGACCAGATATGACCCCCAGGCAATGAAGCTCAATAGCACTTCATCAACTAAGCTACTTTTATGGCCCAGAAAGACCATTCACAAATCCTGAATCACTGGGGAGAAACATCTTCACAAAAGATACTCATATGAAAATGACATCATGCAAGTGCACAGAATAGAGTTTTGTTTTCTACTCATGTGCTTTGGAAACGCAGCTTTCGGGATCAGTGCAGGGCTCTTTTGTGCAGCACATCTCCTGGAAAGCCGCTTGTCTCACTATTTCTCTTACCAGGAATCTCTACCAGAATGTCACAGCTTCCAATATTCCTGGAAACAAGTTCAGGGCAGAGGCAAGAGACTCCAGCCAAACACTGGTAGTTGTGTCCTTCTCCTTTTCCGTGCACGTGGAGACTCACTGGGGATCCTGAGCTCCAGTAACTGCTGCAGAACCACTGGCAAGGATATCCTGCTAACCTCTATTTATAGCTCCTCAGGATGGAGGGGAAGGTTGTCACAGAACAGGCAAAATAAAGTCCTGCCACTGGCAGAAAACAGCCACACTGCATCCAAACTCCAACCGCCCAGTGCCATGAGGATGGGCAAACAGCAGAGAAGGAATGTGCAGCTCCAGCTTTAAATAAACAGCCCCCAGGACCTCTCATCTGTTTGTCTCCAGGCACATTTAGGTGGGGTATCAATTGTTTCAGGGGTACACATTAACCACTATCAACCTGAGACACAGGACTAAGCGAATAATATGCATTACTCAATACAAATAAAAGATTACAAAACAGGAAAGTTGACTTTATTCTACTTCCAGCACCAAGATTGTGAAAAAAGAATCTTTATTTCTAACTTTTATAACCAGCAAACTATGCCTCAAGTTTCCCAGATTCAAGAAAAGGACAGACATTCCCTAAACTAAAACATGCCAAGGATTTATATGGAAGATGTGTGGGGGCTTTTTGTTTGCTTGTGTTTTGGGGGTGTGATTTTTACATTTTTTTTCTAAAGAAAAACATTTGCTTGTTTTCTTAAAAACATAAGAAGTTCTGTCCTATTATCCAGTTGCCTCTTGTCATTTATTTATACTGTACCATTACTGTAACATAACATATACACCTAACAGCACATGAATTCTAACTCATGAAAGTAAACTCCTCAGAGAAAACACACTCCACTACAGACCTGCCAAACCCCACCTATTCAGCTGGCAGCACCTGCTCAAACTACAGCTGGACTTAAAAAAAGCAGCCAATACAAAACCCCTGCTTGCTCCTGTAGAAACATGAGGATTTGGAAGAGGACAATTATTGGCAAAGTGCATTCAAAACGCAGGTCCAAAGAACAGGATTGGGAATGGCACCACAATCCAACATTATGCAACCCAGGAGTTCCCACTTGTTGCCAGAACCAAACTCACTTCTCTCCCTCCCCAAGCCCTTCTGTGCAAGAGGGGACACCAGCCCCACAGCTTACAGGACACTTGATTTACAGCCACGCTTTGAACGTGGGCCTCCCACCATCCCAGAAATGGCTGCGAACACCAAACCCACCCAAAAACCCCAAACAATGGGACCACCTGATGGAGTAAGCAGCATCTCCTCTTTCAGGCAGGGCGGCAAGAGCTGCCAGGTGCCACCTCCAGGGAAGCAGAGCCAGAAGGGAATCACCAAACTGCAGCTGGAGCTGCCAGGTAAAACTGCAACTCCCTGGCTACAGTGGCACTGTACAGCCAGCAAGTGCAGGAATTCCGGGCCTGAAGGGTATTCTGTAGCTGCCCCATCTTCACTGCTGAAGCTGTTCCCCTCCCAGTAAAAGAATTAACTCTTCAGTGACCTGGGAGTGGCACCTCGGAAGGCCTCACAACGCGGAGCTGTGCAGACCAACAAGCCCGTGCTACCCCCGACACTCTGGGAACACCACCCAGACCTCTGGTACGACTGCTCCCCCGTGAGAAAGCGTAGGAATGAACAATACCTGCTGCACATCTGACCCTCCTCACGTTTCATGTCAGCCGGCACTGCTTTGCGTGCACAGCTCCAGGCAACACACGCGGAAAAGGAAAGGGATCAGCCTGAAAACTGGACTTTTTGCCCTGCACAGCACCACAAACACAGCTCCTGACAGGGAACAGGGCAGGAACCACACAGCCCCTAAAGTTATTCATGTGCTGCTTTACACACCAGTAGCTCTACAGAAGCACTCAGGCGTACAAAGGACTGCAGAACAGGGATTTTAGCAAGTACAGTTTTCTCCCCGAGAACCAAGATCCAACTGAAACTCAGTGCTTTGCTCCTCCAGCAGCCACACATCAGGATTTCACTCCGTATTTCTAACTGCACCAAAGGAAAGCATCCCACCATTCCGGCACGGGAGAGGAAGAGGTACAGATCCAAACATGCCCGTTTCCAAGACACGGATTAGTCACGGGATCCCAAGAAACACCACTTTTGCTCTGCAGTCACCATTCAGCACAAGCAGTGGGGTTATTGTTTGACAAGCACTGGACACTGCCTGCACCATTCAGGTCTGTCAGGCAGCAATGCTCTGCCAGGACCACTGCTCACATTGGGGCAGGTAATCAAGAATATTGCTGCTCCCTCTTTCCATCAACACTGAAAATGGCATGTGTGTGCTGTTTTAATTCTTTCGGGAAGGGGGCTTTGCACCCTGCCATACCACCAGTTCAGAGCTGCACAAAACCCCCAGAACACTGGCAAATAAACCATTAACAGGAAGTGCATGCTATCCACTCTTCCCTTTGCACTTCCACAGTTTTGGGAAGGATGAGGGCATTCCCAGGTGTGTGTACGACAAGCCCCAGCAGAGAGTGAACCTGACACAGCCTGAGTCCATCACATGGGAGCAGCTGCCATTTCTTCTGTCTCTGTTCAACAGGCAGGCACAGCCACCCAGCTTAACACGAATCTGGGAACAGCCTCTGGCTCAGCTTTTAGTGACTCTCTGTCCACGGACGGTCTGCAAAACCACATTGTCCAACTGAGGCAGAAGTATGACTAACAGTAATTAATAATCGTATTGAAGTCACGTGTCAAAAACTTTATACAGCACAAGCTGGATTGACTTGCTATATATTATGCAAAAAACAACCACGGTCCGCTTTGCTTCCAATTCCTCTCGGCTGACTAAGAAATAATAATTTAAAAAACCAACAAAAAAAAAGAGCAAAAGGCAGGGAAGGACCTTCTGTGCGGTACGAAAGGCGAGTAAAACGCTTTCCAACCTGTCCCGTCCCCAGAACTGGGATCGACCCCCGAGTCCCATCCCAGGCGGCGTTCCCGGAGAGGGATGAGCCCCCTCGCAGCTCTCCCTCCCTCGGCAGCCTGTGCCCGGGCCGCCGCCGCGCACCG
>VZTG01006070.1:244158-257150 GCA_013397845.1 Melanocharis versteri
CAACACACCCGGCCGGGGGCGCCGCGGGACAGCGAGCCCGCCTGGGAACCCCTGCACACACGGATCCGGCCCGGGATCCCGGGATCCCGCTCTCCGGCGGTGCCAGGAGGAAACCGAGGGGGGCAGCGAGAGGACGGAGGCCGGCGGGAAGGCCCAAAGATCCCTTCAACGCCTCCGCCCCGCGCAGGCCCGGCCCGGCCCGGCCCGCGCNTGGGCGGCGGGGATGGCGAGACCACGTGACCGCTCCGCTCCGCGCGCGCGCCGGCGCCATGTCAGCGCCACCCCCGCCGCCGGCGGGGGGAATGGCGGCAGCGGCAATGCCAGTGCCCTCAGCCGCTGTCGCTGTCACCGACACTGCCCCAGCCCCCGGCGGGGCACCGCTCTCCCGGCACGCCCCAGAGGCGCCGCGGTTCGGCCCCTCAGAGCAGACCGCAGCTGCTGGGGTGCGGNGTTCGGCTGGGTTCGGCTGAGCTCGGCTGAGCTCGGTTCGGTTAAGTTCGGCCGGGTTCGGCTGAGCTCGGCTGAGCTCGGGTCGGTTGAGTTCGGCTGAACTCGGTGCCGCTCCCTGCATTCGGCCGAGCTCGGTTCGTCTGAGTTCGGCTGGGTTCGGCTGAGCTCGTGAGTTCGGCCCATCTCGTTATCATTCGGCTGGGCCCGTCTAGGTTCGACTGGGTTCGGCCGAGCTCGGCTCGGTTCGGCTCAACTCGGTACCGCTCGCTGCGTTCGGCCGAGCTCGGCTCCGTTCGGCTGAACTCGGTGCCGCTCCCTGCATTCGGCCGAGCTCGGTTCGTCTGAGTTCGGCTNCTCGGTTCGGTTAAGTTCGGCCGGGTTCGGCTGAGCTCGGCTGAGCTCGGTTCGGTTAAGTTCGGCTGGGTTCGGCTGAGCTCGGCTGAGCTCGGTTCGGTTAAGTTCGGCCGGGTTCGGCTGAGCTCGGCTGAGCTCGGTTCGGTTGAGTTCGGCTGAACTCGGTTCAGGAGAAGGGGTTTAGGGAAGCTCGCTGGGTACAATAAAATTGGGCCATAGGGTGCAATAAAATTCTGGGTCCTCTCAGTGCTCTTCTATGGGATGCAAACGCGAAGTATTTAAGCCTGAGAAGGAATGTGTGACTAATTAACTTGTAGGCATTTTTGGGTTTGCAATACACTGGTATAAAAAAAAAATTCTAGTTGGATTATGTTCGAGGGAGGAGAAAGAACTCCTATGCAAGAGACAATTCTTAGGTCAAAGCTGATAAAAGTTTTCCTCGGTACTCTGCAGAAGCACTGATCAAATCCGAACTTTTGGCTTCTATTAAGCTTTCCGGGTATTGGGGAGCAAATAATTCCTGACAGGCTTCGCACCTTAGATTTCAACCCTTTTTTTTTTTTTTTCCAGTTTACTGCTGCTCCTCCAGTGCCTGCAGTGGCCAGGAGATGGCCCTGATGTCCGCACTACGAGAGGTAAACCAGGGAAACACGATTTGCTCTCCCTGAAACTGTGTCTGAGGAGTGTCACTAAGTATCTTGGGCCGATGTGAATTCACAGGATAAAAGATCGCTTTGATCTCGCAGCACATGAGGGGCGCAGATTCGAGAACAAAGTCCAGGAACTTGTTGCTTCACAAAAGAACTCTGTTTCCTCGTTCAGTACGAAGGATCTGACGTGTCCCTGAATTCAGAGGACGGTCATCAAACAAAATTCCTGGGTGTTGGTGGGGGGTTGTTTGTTTTTAAAGCGAGAATAATCTAAGGGCAGTTTCCAGCCCTTTGCTCTGAGATGTTGAGATCTGGTCTAAAGATTATTTTCCACTGAAAAAGGCTTTATCACCTCTGGTTTCTTGTACTTCTAACTGCCCTTCCTCCCCAAGTTATGGCGTTTATATCCCTCACAACAGCCCAGCTCCTCCCTGTAGCCGGGTCCGGAGGGACGGGGCTCTGACCCCGCGTGTGAGAGGCTGTGGGAGGAGGATGGAAAGTGGCAGCAGCTCCCCTGGGCTGTCCCCCACGGCTGGCAGTGCATTCTTGTGCAGATCCCAGGGCCCGTGTAAGCCAGGGAACGAACAGGAGTGGTCTGTCTGGGCTGCTCCTTGAATAAACCTTTGATCGGGGTCTGCCAGGGGTTTTTGAGTGCATTACACCAAGAGCCACAGTCACTGCCCCTCGTGACCTCCTGTCCCCTTCACCTGCCAGTGCCCACAGCTGTCTTTCCAGCACCAGTTTTTGTCACTGATTTGTTTTCAGGATTCACTTTCAGACCTTTTGCTTTGCTCTCAACAAAAGCAGTCAGCCCTGCTTGCATCCGAATTCCCCAGCCTGAGTTCTTTTCAGTCAGAAAACCAAGTGCGAGAACACAAAAACCTGTTTCATTTTCTTAGTAAAAACATCGTTTTATATATATATATATAAACACACCCACACACACACAGACTGCACCATGGCCACTAGGCAGATTGTTTTCTACATTGTGTGCAGAAGGATTCTTGCAGAGGATGATCATTTTTGTGATTCAAGACGGAATTAAACCATATCGAGCTCCATCCAAATTGTAGAATGGACTGGGTGGGAACCTTTAAAGCTCATCCAGTCCCACCTCTGCCATGGGCAGGGACACCTTCCACTGTCCCAGGTTGTTCCAAGCCCCATCCAGCCTGGCCTTGGACACTGCCAGGGATCCAGGGGCAGCCACAGCTTCTCTGGGCACCCTGTGCACAGTGAAGGATTTCTTCCTGGTATCCAAACCTTCCCTCTGGCAGTAGGAAGCCGTTCCCCCTTGTCCTGTCCCTCCAGGCCCCTGTCCTCAGTCCCTTTCCAGCTCTCTAGTAGGCTCCCCTCAGATCCTGGAAAGAAAGTCCCTAATGCTGAGTTCCTAAGCAGTCCAAAGGGCTCCTGGGCCCTGCGAGGTCTGAACACTGGAGCCTGGGAAGGGGGAGAAGTTGGAAAACACCTCCGGCGTTGATTGCGTGCCAACGTCAAACATTTGCCCACTGGCTGGCAGGAGATAAAAGCCCAGGAGCTGTGAAGGGAGGAGGGACACGAGGAGCACCACGGCAGGCTGGCTGTGGGCAGAGTGCTCCTGGCCCATGAGCTCGGCTCTTCCCAAGCGCATAATTCCATGGAATCCTGTTTCGTGTGGAAAGCAGGCTCGGTAGCCCTCTGGATGGCTGCAGGGATGTGAGCCCCGCGTGCCACGTGGTCCTGCACAGGTCACAGGCAGCTCCTGGCACTCGGTGCTCCAGCAATGCTGAGCCCTCTGTCACCACGAACCGTGAAATGCTTCATCTGCAAACTCACTGCTTCGGGTCTGGTTGGGTTTCGGTTGTGGGTTGGTTTTTTGGTGGTTTGTTTGTTTGTTTGTTTTTTTGGCAAGGTAGAAATCGCATCATTTCGAATGTAAATAGTTAGTAAAACAAACCCTGCCAAAGTAAACATTCCTGTGCGTGTGTGGATCTTCTCTTCCTTAAAGAGAGGAAACAAGTTGTGGGATGGGTTTGTTGCTTCGTGTGCTCCTCCAGAACACTGGAGTACTGCAAAAAAGGGGGTGTTTTAAGGACTCGAGTTCCACATCTCCGGGAAGCAGCAAAGCCATTTGGCTTTTCCCGGATTTTCATGTTTCATTTCCTGTTACAAAGAGCAGCGTTTCTCCAGGTTCTCCTGCTCCTCTGCAGGCTCGTGACTGATTGTCAGTGGCAATTTGGTACCTGCCTCAGGAAGGCCTCTTTCACAGCACAAGGATTTTTGGGTTTCAGTTGGGGTTTTTTTATTTATTTGCATGCCTGGGGATTTTTGTGTGTTGAGAAACATACATTGCAAAGGCTTTTTTTTTTTCCCCAATACATGCGTTTCTGTGTTCTGTTTTCCTGTAATTCCTCTATATCCACAAATATGGGTCATATTACAAAAATATGGGTAAGCCTAGAGTGGATTCTAGGAAAAATACCTTGCTGTAAGTATACAAGTACAGTTGGAAATATATTAATGTTGAATACATGTGCTCGTAAATAAGATTTTTTAGTTAGATATTTTACTCAATGTAGGGATTGGGACATACTTCAGAAGTAATTATTGCCAAGGTTTTGGGAAGATTCTTAGAGCTTTTCTGTATTTTTGATATTACACTATTTGGAAAGCAACCAAATGGCAATGAGACACATTTGGCATGGGCTGGGAAGATGTGTATTCTGCTTTGAGTGGCCCCGAGGTCTGCTAGCATTTTATTTAGAATATTTAGAAGATTAGGCTCATGTAATTATGTTTTTTGTACACATTTTTGTGTTTTGGGGAAACGAGGCTTTAATCTGGTGAGGAGATGACTAATTTATCTGTGTTGTTATTGGTTAATTGATTGGATAAAACCTTGGCTATTGATTGTCCAAATATTTCAGTAGTAATGCTCATATATAAAAATCATCCTGTGATATTACCAGGGTTACTTCTAAAAATAAACTTTTGTAAAAATGGACTGATTTTAAATATAATGCTTTAAATATATTTATATGTGGCTTTGCTCTGCTTAAAACCTACTTATTCTATTTGTTTTAAGGTGCACATCACTTTTCTCACCTGTCTCATATCTTATCCTGTATTAATGTGCATTTGGGGACAGACTAAAGGAGTGCTTGTATCATAACTGTGAGTCAAAATCCTGCAGTCACATAAATACCTAATCCCTAGGTATTTAAATATATCCCTGGATTCGCCCCATAAATCAACTTTGTCCCATTTGTCCTTCACCCTTCCCTGTTTTTCAGCTTCCTCTCATCTCCATTGTGAGTCTGCCCCTCTGTCCCTTTGCATTTCCTAATGCCAAGCTTGTGACTACTCCTTCAATCACCTTCCACGACGAGTGAAGCTGGCTTTGGCAGGAGATAAAACACTTCATTAGATGAATGGATAGAGCCGGAAAAAGCTCCCGACGAGCTCGTGAGAGCTGACCAAACTCTATCAGCTGATTGAATAAAAGTCAGTGCCTCTCCCTGTTTGCTCTGCTGGACCTTCCCACTCCCTCCGTTCCAACAACTACCAGTTCCGATGGCAAAGCTTTGTCTTGATTCTCCCTGGAGGATCTGGTTGGTTCCAGAAGAATAACTGGAGCTGCTGGTTCGTCCTGCCAGATGGGCCACTGTGATCCTCTGGGCCACCTTCCTGCCTGACAGCCAGCACCAGGCTCCTTCCTGCCTGGAACACAGCGGCTCCTAGAAAACACATCTGAGTTTGATTTAAAGATTTCCAAAGAAGGAGACTTTGCCATAATGCCTCGCTGGGTTGCTGCGCTGGTTAATTACCCTCACTGTTAAAAATATGTGTCTTATTTTATAGCTTGAATTTGTCTGGATTCAGCTCCCAAGCCCTGGATCTCATTAGAGCCTTGTCTGCGAGCCTGTGTTCGTACTCAGGCACACAGACGGGGAGCAGGAGCCCCCTCCCTTCGCTAGGCTTAAAAGGACCAAGTTCCTCCACTGGAAAGTTTATTATTTAAATCTTTTTTCACCCTCAGAGCGCTTTTCTGAATTTTCTTCAGTTTACCAATTCCTTGACTTGTGGAGGTGCAGTTTTCCAGCTGGGGTTGCAGGAGTGCAGGATACTCGGATCATTTAGCAGCCTTTTTTCTTCTTTCCCTTTTCTTAAGGGAAACCAAGAAGAAAAATCCTTTTTCTTCTTGTTTTCCCTTAGGCCATGGACTGAGATGTTCTTTTTGATAGGCAGGAAGGCCCGCCCAGTCCCTGAGTCACGTTATCTCCTTTGGCCATTTCGGAGCAGACAGGGAGTAGCAGGGTCTGAAAGTGCTGTCAAAGCCAGAGTCTTCATGAGTAATTCCTCTTCCCTGCCAAATATTTCATGGCACTTAGTGTTCATCAGCCAGGTGGATCAGTGCTGATTCAGGGGAGAATGTGCTTGCTACAGAAACAGGTGCAGGAATGAATAACCCACTGGGTTTTGTAATAATCAACCTGATACTCAAACACGTCTGCAAGTGATTCTGTAATCATGTAAATATGCAAACCCAGATCTGTATTTTTATCTGGATTTTTTTTCTTATTTTCTCTAGAAAGTCTGTCAGTAAAATATTTAAAAATTTTATTTGGATCAAGCAGGAACTGTCTTCCAGTTTTCCACTGAAGGATTTACAAGGATGTGTTGACTAGAATCTCTCTCCCCCTGAGTGTTTGAAGCAATTTCCCCCTGGGATCAGAGCCCAAGTGGCTGCAGCAGCAGCAGCCACAGTGGAAGCTGGGGGCAGCAAACCCATCTCTGTACCCAGGGCACCAGTAGGAGAAAGAGCAACAAAATCTCATGAGAAATAATATTTCACCAACGTTTTTTTTTTCTTTTCTGTTGAAGGGGGAAGTTGGAGTCATGGACAAATGGTCCCAGAGCTCGTCCTGCCTTGTGTTCCTTGAGCCAATGTGACAGGGGGCTTGAGCTTGCTGATAACACTGCTGAGACTGAAAAACAAGCAAGAAAGGAAAAATAACCTGGAGAGAAACGGGAATGGAATGGGAGCAAAGCTCCCTCTGAGCATGCAGCAAGCGTTGTTGAGATGGGCTGTCTTGGGCCAGGGATCCCAGGGGAGCGTGGGGAGGGAGCTGAGGGCAGCCTCTGGAGGGGCTGCATCCAAGCCGGGAGCAGGGATTTGAGGGGGATGTGTAGCTGGGTGGAAAGGGAATCTTCCCTGGGCTGAAGCACTGTGGGATGCAAAGGAGCTGCGGGAGGAAGGCTCTGCACAGCGCGTCCCCAAGCTTTGGGAAGGAAAACCAGAACAGCAGAGTTTCCTTACGAAACGCACAGGCAGTGCATTCCGTGCTCGTTTCCAGGTGTGGGTTCCTGTGCAGGCTCTGATGCTGTGGACCCAAGCCCCCCTCCTTGGAGCAGTGAGACAGCACAGCTCGGCCCGAGGCTGCCCCAGGAATTTGCTCTTCCCCTCCTCTGAGCGCTATCTTGACAGCTGAGAGCAGCCAGAGGGCTTTGGCTGACACACCCTGAACGGGAACATCTGGAGAGTGTAAGCTCTGCTTTCACTGTGAAACATCCTCAGCTCAGGAATTTTCTTCTCCCAGTGGCCTCCTGCAGCCACGTCCACCGACCCCAGGGCACAGTGCAAGGCCCATCTGTTGCCTGGGCTCTGGCGGGGAGGCTCAGGATAACTCATCCCACGGGAGTCTGGCTGGGATGAACACTGGCCTGGGATGTAGCTGGTTTTCAGACCACGTCTATCTGTCCAGGCTATTAAACAAACAGAACAAAACCCTTTCACCCTCTGGGCGTTTTACAAGAAATAAGTTTATTGAAATGAACAAACCCCTCAGATTTCAGAGGCTGTGCCATGGAGGTTCTTCATGCTTGAGTGAGCGAGTGACCTCTGCCAGGCCACCCCTTCTTGACCCTGCAAGGGAAGTCTATCCCAAGTGCCTCTGTGTCAGCAGCCTGGCACATGTCACACGCTCAGGAATAAACCAAAACTGAATTTTTACATGGAAGAGGTGCAGGTGACAGAAAGGATTTCAGTGTAACAAAGAAACGCGTTTCTTTTTTTGGGTTCAGCCCAGTTAGTCCTTCTTTTAAGCGTGCCAAGGAAAAACCTGCAAGCCTGGCCTCGAGCTGAAATACCTGTTGATTGGAATATGTATGGAATAATGCCATGGGCAGGGACCCCTTCCACTATCCCAGGGTGCTCCAAATCCTCTCCAACCTGGCCTTGAACACTTCCAGGGATGGGGCAGCCACAGCTTCTCCGGGCACCCTGTGCCAGGGCCTCCCACCCTCACACGGATTCATAATTTAAAATGGAATCTATTTATTTTAAGCTTGTATCACTTCAGAAATGTTCCAGGCCCTGAACATGTGCCAGAAAATTCACCTGTAAATAATTGCACACTTCATAACTGGGTTTGCCAGCCCTGAGTCTTTGATGTGGTTTCCACAGCTCAGGAAGGTGCATCCAGAGACCTGACTGCAGCAAGGCAACTGTGATTTGTAAATGAGCCTTGCAATCATCATGCAGCAAGTCTGTCCTGGACATGAAGGAAAACGCTTGGAAAATGAATGTTTTCAGCTGCAAAGCACCGAGATGAATTTTCATAGCTTGGTACAAGACTACATTCATCTCAAGATTTTTACTCTGATTCTTTTGCTGCTTTCCAGCAGTTCATCCAGCCATCCAAAATTCTCTCATGCTTAAACAAAACATGGAGGTCTTTGTTCTGGAGGGAATCGCTGCTCTGGCCACATTTTAACAAGGTGTTTGGAATATTTATTGCAAGGAAGCATTTAAATATCTGCCTTTCTTTGACTGAAAAAGCACCCCTTACTAAAGATGCAAGCACACAGCCAGTCCTGGACTCTGCTCTGAGGCACTGGGATATTTTCTGACCTGTTGCCAAGAAAAAGGAGGAGAGTAAGGAGATACGACCGTACATTTTGAGGGCTTCTGGATTGTCACTGTGGGATGGCACTGGCAGGAGTGTTTGGACCAGCAGCAGTCCCTCCTGGGATGTGAAGCTTTATTTCAACCCCATCTCCATCCTCATCATGCACTGAAATGGCTCTCAGAGCACAGCAACACCAGGGACTGACCCAAGGAGGCCACTGCAGGGGCTCTGTCAGCATTCCCAACACCTCACCCCTTTTCCTGCAGGATGCACTAAATCCAGGGATTCACAGCGGCCTGATTTCCTTGTTCTTCACATCTCATCCATCACTGAAACCTAAAAGCTTTTTGAAAATACAGAGCATTTCCCACACCATCCTCTTGTGTTCTCTTACATGTAAATGAAACTTAAATCCAAGGCACTAAATTACACGACAGTGTGCACTGCAAGGAGGGCTTCACAGCAGTTTAATTGAAATTCAGAAATTGAACTTCTTAATTAATGGAATGTGAAAAAGAATAACAGCACCAATACAGCAACCCCCTGCAAGTCACTTTGATATTAAATTCCATTTGCTTTATGATACCTCCAAGTGCTCAGTTTATGTGTTGGCTGCAGAGACCTGTACGACAGAAGCTGCAGGGAGCAAACTGGAGATTTTTCTGGGAGCACAGGTCTAACAGAGGTTTTGGAGGGACAGTGCCAGATCACCTCACTTGCAACACATTTCTGTAAAAGTCATCAAATAGCTCAATGCTTACTCAGGAAAATTTGCACGTACATATATACACACATGTATATATAACTATATTTGTAATATTTTTGAGGACAGCATTTGTTCAAAGACAAGTTTTAAGCTGGTGAATGCTCAGGTGCAGGATCCTGCAACCATGGAAAAGTGAAATACATTCATTCTCCATCCTGGGTTTGTGAAGGCCCCTGTCCCTGTCAGCAAAAAGTGGCATCTGCAGGACCCAGGCACAGAAGTCACAACGTCCTCAGCTGATCCTGGACATCCCTGGCACATGGAGAGGGTTCTCCTCTCCCTGCTGTCCATGTTTTGGCTCCTTCCTGTTATTGTGGCAGTACCAGCAAACACAGGTTATTCTCTGCCTGAACACAGGGATTCAAACACCGTAAACCCCTTAAAAATTATCTAAGAATAAATACATCCTCACTTCAAAAAATCTCCTTTAAATTAATTTAAACTCTTTTAATCTGTAATATCTGAACCCCAAATATTACAAAATTAAACAGCTGCCAAAAAACAAAACCCAAACCAAAACCTGCAGAAATCCCCAATTATTTTAAAGCAGGATGAAATACCCAGGAAATAAGCAATACCGGCCTGACTGTCTCTTTTTTTAGCCTAAGTCAGGGTATCTCCCGTGACCTGACTGAAGTCAGCAGTTAACCACTGGCTGCAAAAGGCCTGCTGATGTGGCAGGGAAATGTTGAATTACCACCTTTAATTTGACCAGGACGGAATGTACTCGGTGCCCTCCCGCAGCACAATTACAAGTTCCCAGTAAGGATTCAGCCCAGGTAGAGCCTGACACTGGGGATTGGGCCCAGGGGCCTCAGCCTCCCTCGTGGCTGTAAAACTCCCAGCCCACAAGCCAATAATCCATTCTACTGCAGTACTTTAAAGGGCTGGAGATGGCAAAGGACAATACTGTCAGGGTAACTCTGAATTTCTTTGCTTTCGTGGGTGTAAATCAAGCTCTATATTATTTTACTAGCTTGTTATTACAGCTTTTGCAACCTGAAGACAGACTACTGCCTGTAATTCATTAGTAATTTCAACAGTTAATCAGAAAATGTCATTACCTAGAAAGTCTGCAGCTCAAAATAAAGCACACTGGAGTTAAATTTAAATTAAAGCATGGACAGAAATGAATGCAGCCTTTGATCCCCTTTTCATCCAGACTGCACCCTGATGGGCACAGCTGGACAGGATGGGAATCGTGAGAAGGCAGCAGTCTCGCCTGGTAAAAGGATACTGTCAACTCATTAAGTCCTCGAGTTGAGGCAATTAAAAAAAAAAATTCACTGGGTTCTTTCAGAACTCTCCTCGTGTTTGCTGCAATGGACATTTCTCGCCAGTTTTATTTTTAAAAGAGGCTGTTTTTCAGGTGTTTGACTGGAAAACACACCATTAACATCTGTTTAATCCTCGCAGGGGCCAAACCATGTTTCTGTTAGCGCAGTGGAGCCCAGACAAAGGCACCCGGCTCTGCCTGCCTGTCTCTCTGAAGGGATGTTCCTTTAGGCAGGGAAAGGGCCTGGCTCCAAACCCTCTTAGCACAGCCATATATTTAAATAAGACAGGATGTAGCCTCTTCCCAACTCGAAAGCAATCTGTACTTTTCAGTCTCCCAGTGTAACTGTTTGCAGTAGAGCTTTCCCCCCCATTTTTCCCTTTGTTTTTAAAACCCTCACATTTGCCATGCCGACCAGAGAAACTGTGACACAGACCCAGGCTCGCCACGGAACCATCCTGCCTTGCCACTGTCCTCACCTGCACAAGGACTTGGTCACCTTCCCTGCTAACATAGGGACACTCCTGGCGCCTTCCCACTCCAGCTCTGATTGGGGAAGCATCAGCGGAGCTCTCTCCCGGACGTGTCCTGCCAAAGTGCACCCCAGCTGCCATCAGCTCAGGCAGTGGGGCACGGTCCTGTGTCCCTACACCTTCACACAGGGCACCAAACCACTCCCAGCACAGTGTTAGGTCAGAGGACGTGCAGACTCTTGTTTTAGGTGGCCGTGTGCTGCAATGCTTGTAAATGTACCCAGTACACGCAATGAGCGGAGATTTTCAAACCAAACTATTATTTATGGGCTTTGAAGCTTTCCCTTCTCCAGTTTCTGCCTACTGGGACAGTGTTGGATTCCTGTTTTGTTGGAAATTTCATCTGAAAACATATATTTCAATGGAGCATGGTGGTGTGGAGCCAGTTCCAGGGTTCCCAGCCCTGAGAATGTGTTTAGCCACTGGGAATGCATTTTGGAGAGCTCGGCGAGAGATTCAGATGGTGGAGTGTGGCCAGCTGAGCTGCGGAAAGCTGTAGGGTGAGTGTGATTCCACAGCTCTCCTTGCTGGTGACCTGCCCTGCAGTGGGGGCCTTCACCCACCACCTGCACCCCAGCACTGGCACCCGCTCCCTCCCTCTCCTCCTCTTCCCAGCAGGCGCCTTCTTCTCCCGGCAAGGAGATCGGGAATCCAGGGCATTGCTCAGCTCTGGCTTAAGGTAGGGAGTGTAAGCACAGCAGTGATGTCAGGGAAAAGCAGTGTGGAAGGAGCACATGGCTCATCAGCACCTGTGCCAGCCAAAATCCCATTAGCCATGCAGTGAGACTCCTCCAGCAGCAGGGACTGGAGCTGGATTACTCCCAGACAAGCGATGGAAGGGGAGTTGAAAAAAAAAACAAGTTAAATGGACAGCAGTGTGATGCAAAATCGGATTTACATTTTTAAGGGGTCAAAGAAGAGCCTAAAAAGCAGGGAGAGGCGTGTTCAGCAGCCCTCGGGTGAGACCAGGAGCTCTGCATGTGGCAAGATGGGATGGGATGGGATGGGATGGGATGGGATGGGATGGGATGGGATGGGATGGGATGGGATGGGATGGGATGGGGAGCTCTAGGTTGGCTGGTGCCAGGTACAGCTGCACCTCAACAGGAGGTTTTACTGACAGAACTCACATCTGTTAGGGCGTACGGGGTTCCTTTCATATTTCAAAATATTCCCTGACACAAGCACGTAAGCAAAACTTAAAAACGTGGATTATGCTTAAAGACAAACAGGGGCCCTTAATGACTTTCTGGCTGATACAACTAAAGATGAGTTGGAGGTTAAAATCCTCACGAGGCATTTCAATGAATTAACTGCTCCGTCAGATCTCCCCCAGCACGAGCGGAAGGCTGCCAGCATCCCTGACCGACAGAGACAAAGAGGAGGGCAGAGCATCGCTGACCGTCAGAAACTCGGAGCAGGGCGGCTTTGCCGGCTCTGTCTCCTCTCCCATCCCTGCTCTGCTCCGCTCCGCTCCCAGCTGGGTGGGAGGGGGCTTCGCGGTGACAATGGCAGTGTACTCGTTCCTTCCCGCTCCCCGCGGGGTGGGGAAGGTCGGTCGGGAGGTGACAGCCCCCCGGACTCGGCCTGCAGCCGCTGGGCGCCCGGGTCGGCGGGGGAGCACTCGGGGGATGCAAGCAGCGGGCTGGGGGGAGCTCGGCCGGGACCCCGAGCGCCGGGAGGGATAAGATGGAGAAGCGGGCGGCGAAAGAAGCGGGGAGGGAGCGGAACGGAGCCGCCGGAGCGGCGGTGGCCATCGCGCCTTTCCCACACGGCGGCGAGAAGGACACGGCCGTGCCCGCGAAGGCAGGCGGGGAACAGCGACACAAAAGCCGCTCCCGGGCAGCAGCGAAGCAGAGCCACACGCGGAGCGAGTGGCGGCCGTGCCCGGGAGCGCCGGGTTAATTCCCGGGAGAGGGATGCGCTGCAGCCCCGCGCTGGGATGCCGGGAGGGGGGACAGCGGGGTGTGCAAACCCCCAGGCTGGCGGGTCTGGATCGCAGCTGCTCCCGCCGCGTGCGAGCGGATTAAATTACCGCAAATTCGAACTGAATGAGCCCGTCCCCCCTCCCTC
>VZTG01006070.1:257719-347658 GCA_013397845.1 Melanocharis versteri
TGCGAGAAAAGTGGGGTTTTTTTGGTGAGACCTGTGTTGCTGGGGAGCCGTCACTGTGTGCGGTGTAGTCGCGACATATCGCGCGTGGGTACACACGGGTACTTGTCGCGCTCCTGGCGATGGGAGATGCTGCGGAGCGGGGGGCACAGTCCGGCCGTCTCAAGTTGTTGGTACAACGCACGGCAAAGGTCTTTGCTGGTGGAGATGCACCCCGGATGGTTCTTCCCCAGGGTGCTGGTTGGAAAAGTCGGTGCAGGGTCTCTGCTTTTCGGTTTTTATCCAGAGCCCTTCAGCGGAGGCTCTTGCCATCAGTTAGGACGGGTCACAGCATCATGAAGAGCAGCAGGGGCTTGGCTGGGCAGTAAATCGAGCAAGGACGAGCCCCCCGGAGCCCCCGACAAAGAGTTGTGCTGCTCCTGTTTATCCACGCAACTTCTGAGTGCTGTGAGGAGCAGCTGAGGGAGCTGAGGTTGTTTATCCTGGAGCAAAGGAGGCTCCGGGGGGACCTTGTGGCTCTGCACAGCGCCCTGACAGGCGGGGGCAGCCGGGGGGTCGGGCTCTGCTCCCAGGGAACAGGGACAGGAGGAGAGGGAACGGCCTCAGGCTGGGCCGGGGGAGGCTCAGGTTGGACACCAGCAGGAATTTCTTCGTGGAAAAGGTTGTTAAGCGTTGCCAGGGGCTGCCCAGGGAGGTTTGGGGTCCCCATCCCTGGAGGTGTCCAAGGAGGACTGGAGGTGGCACTCAGTGCTCTGGGCTGGTGACAAGGTGGGGATCGGGCACAGCTCGGATCCGTTGATCTCTGAGGTCTTTTCCAGCCTGAATGACTCTGGGATTCTGTGAGCTGTCGGACTTCTCTCCTGTATCAGAGGGTTCCCTCCCCGAGGCAGGATGCTGGGCTGCTGCTGGAGCCTCCCCGGAGCAGTGGGGCTGTGTGCGCTGTAATTCCCTCCAGCTCCAGCAGCACTGCAAACGTGCCGCTGTTGATGATTGCATTCTTGCACTCTCGGGTAGTTATTTTTTCATTCCAGTAAATTTGTCACGGAGTGAAATTTAATATACGGCTCTGAGGATCTCATCATGTGAAAAATGATAAGGTTAGTGAATATTATCATGTAGGAATGCAAAAAAAAAAAAAAAATGCTGCTCTCCTCTGTTACCAAGCGTGTGCTTCTCCTTGGTAACAGAAACATCCAATGATCCTGCAGTTGATAAAAGGCACATGCACACACACGTCCTCCCCACCTCCACATTTTGGGTTTGCTACATTTATCTCAGTCTGTTAAGAGGGGAAAAAAATAAAAAAGACCCACCACACACCCCTCTGTCTCAGCTCCCAGGTCTGCTGCTTGATTCGTTTTTTTTTCTCCCTCAGTGTCTTGAATAACACACACTGTGACAGAGTGACAAGCAGAAACTCAGCAAGTCACACTTCCTTCCTGCCGATGGCCGTGTCCATCTCTGAGGGCAGGCAGTGATCTCCAAGCTCTGTCTGACTTCACCCTGTGCCGTGGCACCAGGGGAAGCTCTCGCTGGCAGTGGGTGAAGGATCAGTCACATTCTTTCAAATTGACTAATCAAAGGTCCACCTTCCCAGAAATCCACCTCTTCAATCCCAGCTATTTGTGGATAAGCAGTTTGAGTTAATGGGTAGGAGATAAGAGTTATTAATGATTCGCTTCAGGTGAGGTCCTCTCTGAGTGCGGTTCCTCCCTCCCACCCGAGGGGCGAATGCTTTCCATCCCACGCGTGCCCACGTGAGGGTTTCACCCCAGGTCGGTGCTGGTGGCCACTCAGCTCTCCTGGGCACGTTCCCGTGCCGAGCTCTGGCGTGGCCCCCAGCCAGAGGCAGCTGAAGCGTGCCCGAGCTGGCTCTGCCCACGTGGAGCCCACCACAGGCACGGAGCTGCGCCTGGGATAGCAGGGAGGGAAGGGAAACATCTGCTCACCCCAGCTCCCTCCTTTCCGAGCCCAGGGCTGTGTCGGGGGGAGGCTGAGGCTGGCAAGGGTGGGAATGGGATCAGGAGCAGAAGTGCCCGGCAGCAGGAGAGCAGGGACGGTCTGCATCCAGCAGGTCATGGGAGCAGGCTCGGTGGAGACAGACCACTGCCCCTGGCTGTGGAGATCAGCCATCCCTTGAGCACTTCCAGCAGAGCATCCTCCCCAGGCCAGCTGCCAACACACCAGCCCTGCTCCCCGGCCGCCAGGCGCTTCTGCTCCTGATCCCGTTCCCACCTTGCTCCTCCCGAGCCCAGAAGGGAAGGTCCCTCTGTGAGGGCCTGATGCTGTCCCCACCTCCATGGCCCGAGGCAGCAGCTGGCTGTGTACAGGCTCACACTTTTCCACTTGCAGAAGTTGATCTGCAGGAGTGAGCGCTTCACGTGCTCCCAAGTGGAGTCCAGTGCAGCAGCGTGGAAACACGGCCGTGGATCAGTGGGATCACTGCGCTTTTCTAAGCTGATGCTTTATGAGCCTGTAATTCCAGGATTAGTGCCTGTGTGTTGAAAGCAGAAAAAAACCCCAATTGGCATCTGATTTTTGTCTGTAAAGCCACTGTTGAGCTGAGGGCATTGCCTAAATACAGTAAAATTGCCGTAAGAGTGCAAAGCAGAGTCTTCCTCCTGCTGTCTGGGAGCTGTTCTGGCAGAGCCCGGGCCCTTACGGTCACTGAAATGTCAGACTTCAGTAGGGGGGGCCCAAACAGGTTTTGATTTGCAGCAGACTTGAGCAACTCCGGAGGAGTTAATGCGCGTTATTGTCTCAGAAAATGGTGTGTTGGGGAATGAAATCCATGGATTAATGAGCCCCCAGCCAGGCTCGGATCCATGGCCCTGACACAAGGCATTGTACACAGCCGAGGCGATGCCACGCGGGTGCCAAAAATCTGCCATTACCTCAGCCTGACCTTACTGGAAGCTGAAAAGGTCTTTGGGAGGGATGGGATGGCGCATTCTGTGTGCCAGACCCTGGTTCCTTCAGCAGGGCAGCTGCTGGGTGCTGCACTCGGAGTGACCCGTGCGAGCCCGGCAGCATGAGCCGAGGTGAGATCTTTAAACCTTCCTACCCAGGTTTTTGTCACTGGGCTTTAACCCACGTCTCTCAGGGTGCTGCCTGTGGTTTGTGCTGCCATGGTGCCGGGCGTGTTATTATCTTCTGGGCTTGAAAAACTCTTGGTGGGGCCTGATGCAATTAAGTGCGTTTTAGCTGAGCGCAAGAGAATGTGGAACAGATTATTCTTCCCGTGGCTTTTGAATGAAATATCGCAGCCTGTAATCTGACATTTTGGGGTAAAGGGCTGATTTGTCAGCTCGACTCAGGCAGTCTTTATTGCTAATCCTAAGGAAACATAGCTCCTCTATGAAGAGCAAGCCAATTTAGCTTTAAATTGTGGCTCTGAAGCCCTGCTGAGTGAGCTGTATTTGAGTGACTTTGGGAGCCTGTGCACAGCATACTCTTGGATTGTCCCAAGTCAGTCACTGGGTGATGGGGATCGGGCAAAGGAGACATCTCTCCTTTTTCTAAGGAGAGATATTTTTACAAAAAGAGGTATATTTTTATAAAAATATGCTTATTTTTTGCATTCTGAGAGAGCTGAGGGTACGTTGCCATCGCTGTGGTGGGGTGATTTGAAGTTCTGTTAGCACGCTGTGTGTTATCAATTCTGTTATCTGCTGCCGACCCCAGTGCCACGTCCCAATAACTCTGTACAGCATTGTGGAGTGACAACACTTTGACAATACATTGAGCCAAAGTTCCTGTAAACAAACCTGATCCGAGATTATATTTAACTGCTTTTCGGTGTCATCTTTGGCACTACAAAAAAAAAAAGTCACCGAGGCAAATTGACTCATTTGATTTCTCATCCACGGAAAACTTTGTTTTTCATTTTCTTCAGTGCCATTGTTGAGCTGGAACAAGGTACGTTTTTAGTTACACTTAAGTCAAGAGGCTTTCTGCAACAGTGGGAAGCAGTGGCTAAAAATACAATTTACCAGTTTTTCTATGGAGGCAAAGCAATTAATATTAAAAGTGGCCCTTTCACAGAAGAGTTCACGTTCAGAATGCATTTCTTTATTAAAGAGGTAGAGAAAAAAGAAAAGGAAAAGTCGTGTTTGAGCCCCCCCAGAGGTGCAGGGGTGGGTGGGCAGAGCAGCCTCCCTGCAGAGACCTGGAAATGCCTCTTTGTGTCCCAGAGTTAATTTTGCCTTGAGTAAATTCACCCATTCCCTGCGTCTTTCACTGCAGGCTTCAGGGAATGGGGGCTTGGTGGCTTTTGGGGGTGTTGGCAGGCGAGGATCTTGCCCCGTTGATGCCCTGGGTGGCCGTTCCCTCCCTGGTGACATTGCTGCTCTTCGTTGGGAAATTCAGCACTGGGGGGGACTGTCAGCCTTGTCTGTATCTCGAGATCCAGCCTTTCCCAAGCAGCAGAACTGGCTTAAAACCTGGGAAATTGGGTAGAGGGACCCCTGTCTTTACCCTTTCTGAGTTGTGGGGGCCTTGAGGGCTTGTGTGGTGTCACTTTCAAACTATCTCGCCAAACAAATGGGTCAGCAGGCTGCCCCACTGCAGACAAAAGTTGAGTTTATAAGGTGTTTGCAGGTCTTTCAGTTCAACCTTTTCCTTTTACCTCTCTCCCAGGTATTGTGAGGTTGCAGGTAAACTATGAGACCTTCACTGTTTTCAGGGCATCAGAGGGTAAAGCTGCAGGATTTTAATTTGAAATTTGATCTGTTGGTTTTTTTTCCTCCTCCAGTGATGCTTGTATGTCAGTTTCCTGAATGCGTTTGTTCTCTCACTTATGTTTAGTTAGTAGTTTTGTCTTTACCTGTTTCTCAACACATTTTCAAATTTTATCTCTATCCAAAAAGTTTCAGAAAAAGCTTATTTTGAAAAGCACGGTCTGCGAATCCACAGGGTGGCTTTTTCCCAGGATGCTGTTCCTCCTTATTAAACAGCCGCCAACTGTTGCACCTGGATGATGTGCCACTCTTAATTACATGCACTGAGGAAACAAAACCAGGGTGTTTCTGCCGCCTGGATTTTGACATTTTCTTGCTTCTAGGTGTTTGCTTTCACAGCTTTTCACAGGGGTTTGTGTGTGTGTGTGCGTGCAGATCCAGAATCTGTGCTGAAGCCGCTCCACGCACACTTCTGTTAACGTGCAGCGCTCCAGGAAATGTTTTGGAGAGCAGCGTTGTGTTTGCAGTGGCAGCACTGAGGACTTGGCTGGGAGCAGGACCAGGCTGCTGTGTCAGTGTGGTGTTCCCTGATAGGTGTTATGGAGCTTGCAGGAGTTTTAAGCAGAAGGCAGAGCGGAGCCAAACTGCTGGTGTGCTCCCAGCTGCTCAGTCTGTTTCACCTGCAAAGTAACCAGGTGAAAATGGGATATAAAGCCACGCTCTTCCCTCTCTCCCTTCCCTGTGTTGCATGCTGGGTGTGAGCAGGAATGAGCTGGGATAGGCCACGAGCCTGTTCATTAATCCAGAGTCCGACTTCCAGAACGATTTCCTCAATGTTTTTCAGCTGTAGCTTGCGACTCGTTCTGCAACGAGCTGAATTGATGCGCATGTGGCAGTTCCTTATCCTCTTGAGATAATCTGCTTTCAAGTTTGCATTCAGCAGTTTTGAGGATGCCTCATGTCAGCAATGTGCTGCTTTTCCTACAGACTGTTTTCCTTTCAGTGGCAGATGCAGGATGGAGGGAAGCCGAGTGTTTTGGGTTGAATTGACACCAGGTGACGCTCACATCTGGATCCGAGTGTTTGTTCCTGCAAGTTTTGTAATTTTAACTTGTTTAATGCTATGTAGAGCTGTACGCCCATTTCCAAAGACATGAGTTACCTATAAATGTCTTGGCAATTAGAGCACGTCTTGCTTCCTGCGTTGTGCAGTGTCTCCTGTGACACCAGTGACCGGCAGGATGCTGCTGCAGCTTCTTGCATTTTAGCAGATGCAGCGTCTTTGCCCCTCTGCCCTCGGGAGCTGGGAAAAGGGAGGTTATTAATGAGCAGCAGTCGCTCTTCACGAGGGTACACCCCTGGCAGGAAAGCAGTCGTGACAAACCTTGAGGTGACTGAGTTGTGACAGTCTGCCTGAACCCCAAGCTGCTGTGTTGTCTGAACAGTGGCACGGAAATGAGCTGAGGGTTTACAGCTGACTGTGCTGTTCTTCAAGGTTATGGAGAGGCATCAAAGCTGTCCAAAGCCAAAAACTGGGGAGGTATCAGCCAGGAGATGAATTAGGGGGATTGCAGCCGGTGCTCACCTGGCAGCGTGGGGTACGAGTGCACCAGAGCAAACTGGCCGGACTCAGGCCGTGCTGGTGCTGGTCTGCTCAGCCCACTTTGGCTCCTTCAGCTCCAGGTTGGCTGAGCTGTTATTTCCAGATGAATTGAAGAGCAGGAAACCCAAACCTCCCTCTTCCACGGCTCAGTGAAACAGCTCACACTGTGTTTCCCTGGGGGTTGTCTGGTGGCCGATCTCCCGCAGGGGATGAACTCGGTGTTGAGGGTGGCTTTGGTGGCCTGGAGTGGTGCTGATGAAGAGAACTGGGCTGGCTTTTCTGGGGTAGGAGACAAGCTGCTCTGGGGCCCAGCTGGGACGGAGGCACCCCTTTGTGAGCCAGCTCAGTGAACCCCTGGCACCCCTGAGTGCTGATCTGTGCTCTGGCAGTGCTGGCAGAGAGCAGGGTCAAACCTCATCCTTGTGGACAGGGCCTGGGAGGAGTCACCACGCTCCCCCAGGGAAACCACCTGCGAAAAATTAACGAAAGCTGCTGCTGCCCTGACCAAAGTCTCCTTTTCTGTCAGTGTTTGCTCTGCTCTGGCCCTGCTGAGCCCCAGGTTCAACACCTTTGGTGCTATATCCATGGTGCTCCTCATTGGCCATGTGAGAGCAGAGGCACTGAGGGAAACCATTGCAACAAAGAGAACTAAAAAAAGCCAAGTTATATAAAATAAAGTTCCTTTGCTCTCTGTCTGTTGTGGAAGATTGTCATGGAAACATTTTTTTCAGAGAATAAATTCATTTTCTGTGAATAATGTCCACAGAGCTGAGGGAGAGAGCGTATTATTTATATATAAAATCTCTATTGGAGACACCTTTTTCCTGGCTCCTGACAGTTGTAAATGTTTTATCTGCTGTGTTTTAAATCACTACAAAGGAGGGTATTACCTGGGCCTCAAAAGCAGTGGCTCACGGGGATTGGGCTGTTGGTTTTTCTCCTCCTTAAAGCCAGAGAGCTGTACTGATATTAAATCAGGGGCACTGAGCCTTCCATAAGTCCAGTTCTGCATAAGATCACTCAAATGTGAAACAGGGGCTACTTAATGGGAAACATATCCCACAACCAGGAAGATGGGAAGCCGTGTTGGCGTGTCAGTTTTACCTTAGGAGAGAGGGTCAAAAAGCCCTTTTCTGTAGAACAGAGAGATTTTGGAAAGTGATACTTGATGGATATTTTGCATTTTGTCAATGGCAAGGCAAACCCATCTGTCCCAGGCACTGAGAGACAAGATTGTTCCTTGCAGGAAATGTCTCCGGCCTGGAGGCTGGTTTTGACAAGCTCTGTGAGGATTTCTTTTGGAGCCTTTTAGTGCATCCTCGTGTATGTCTGTGCCTGGCTTTCTGCCACCACTACTTTCATCAGTCTCTGCATAATCTCTCTTGACTTGTGTAGAGATCCTTGGAGGCCAGGGAGGTAAAAATGGGCTGCTCTCCCTCACGGATGCAGTTACGGCTGCCCCGTTAATTAGCTGACCAAGAGAGCACTGAAAGGTAGCTGGAATTGATTTCCTTCTGCCAAAGGCAAGACAGATCCCTGCCATGACCCTCTCAAGATAAGCCATAAACCAAGTTCCTTCCCATGGATGAGGCTGTTCTGTGTTTCTGCTTCCCAGGCAGTCTCTGACCCCGTGGCATCTGTGCCTGGTACAAATCCTGCTGCTTCGGACAGGTAGAACCAAGGAAAAATGTATTTATGGGAGTTTCTTTTCAGGGTGGGGGTGTTGTGGCACCCCACTTGCCTTCAAACCATCTCCTGCCGGTCCCTGAGCTGTAAAGTCCAGCTGTTCCAGGTGCCAGGGATGCTGGCAGGTCAGGATATGTCTGTCTGTCCCTGTTTGAACGGGGAGTGGCGCAGAAGATGGGAGGGAAAGGGCGGCTGGCTCTATGGAAACAGCAGAGCAGATGTCCAGGGAAGGATAACCACTGTTGGCTGTGGAACATGGCACAAAGTTCCCCATGAATATGATGTGAGGTAACAGAAATGTTGAAGAGGAATAGCCTGAGTTTGCCCAGTTTACCTTTTGGGATGTTAATTTTAATTTTATTAAAGAACCTTCTGTTATCAGAAATCTTTCCCTCGTGTAGGTGCTTGCAGAAAATCATTGAGTCAGTGCTTAGCATTCTCTTAATTAAATATTTTGAGCTTCAGTCAGTTACTACGACAAACGGTTCTTGGACCTGACTGTTCTGAAGCTCTTTTCAGAACTCTTTCCAAAGTTTCAGCATAATTTTTTAATTACTGGCACCAGCACTGGATACAGCAACCTAATAATAGTCCCCAGTGCCTTGGACAGGTGTAGTTAATACCTTTTCTTACTTTAACAAATACATCCTGCTTATGCTTTTAGGGATTATGTTTAAGTTGGCTGTGGCATCTGGAGGCCTTACGATCATTTGCTTATCTAAAGTGCTCCTGAATGCCTTTCTGCACTGCTGGGTTCTGTCATGTTTGGGCTGTAGGGAATGGTAGGATGTTCTTCTTATCCCCTGGCAGTTGGATTCTTTCCCTTCAGGCTACCAGGAATCCGAAGTACATGAGTGAATGTACTCGGGGCTGCTTTCTTGTCTGGAAGAGTTTATGTTCCTTCAGGGGCTGGTTTCAAGCTTTCCTGGCTGTTTGTAGGCTGCCAGCAGAGCCAGTGGCCTTCTGCCTGCTGAGACATTTCTCCTGGACTCGTCTGCAGCAGCTGCGTTTGCGTGTTGCTACACCCCAAACTCTTGGCTTACGCTGTCGGGCTCAGAGGAAAAGAAAGTTCCTTAGCAGCAGTGACTCCTCCCTACCTGTTCTGATTGCTGATTTTACTACAGTTAGAGCAAATACTGAAACACCCTTTTCTTTAGTGCTTTATTTCTTAAAATACTGGATCTTGCTATATTAAAACCCCCATTCAGTTACTGCGCTGTAACATTTGCTAAGCTGTAACAGTTAGAGAAAAGAATAAACTCTACCCAGAGAATGAAATTGGCTTTTTCTGATCCTTGGATTTGGTTGTGATGAACAACTTGTTCTGTGCCTGGCTGGTTGATTGCCCAAAATGAGATGCCCTTGAAGGGGTTGATTTTGGGACTGTGCTGACAATTGTGCAGGCTTCAGAGTTAGGTCTGTTTAATATGATTTGAATTGGCCACCCAAAATCACCAGCTGGTTTTGAAAACAGAGCTCAGATTTTTGTGGTGAGAACAGTGGTAAATACAAAGCAAGCTGCAAGTGAAGCCAGACAGCTATCACTGGAAATAAGGGAGGAAAGAAACTGAATTTATTGCCGCCTTGGGCACAGCAAAAAGAAAAAAGCTGGAGATGGACTTGCAGTACTGATGGCTGCAAAATATCTCCATGGTCTGGCTCTTTGTCTCATTCTCCTGGCTAAGCTTAAACTGGACTGTAAAAGTTTGTGATTTGGGTGCAGAAGTCCAAGTCTCAGGCTTTCTCTTTGCCTGTGCCCCGAGCTGCAGCTCTGAACTGCATTGGCATGGTCAGGATGCTCCAGGATGGTGCTGGGAGTGAGTGCTGCTGCCTGGCTGGGCACCATCTCCAGCAGGTCTGCCAGAAGTCGACTCTGGGGAAAAAAAAAGAGGAAGAAAAGAGGAAAAAGACAGGGGGTTGTCCCTGACAGCTAAAATAGTCCCTCCGATAGTTGAGGTTGCTTCTCTTGTGCTCTGCTGGTCTCCTGGCCAAATCCCACAGTTCTTGCTGGATTCTTTTTCAAACCAGTTTCCTCTCAATTCAACCAAAGCTCCCTTTGGCAGCAGCCAGCAGGAACTGCCTCCCTCTTAGGCTGAGGAGAGAATTTGCAGAAGGAAACAATCCAAGCAGTCGGTAAGTGGGGAAAGCTCTTTAAAAGTCCTCAAAATGTCACACGCTGATTTTGCAAGGTCACGTGCCATCCCCTGTTCTCTGCGAAGTTAAACATGTTAGAACATTATTTGCCGAGCTGGGGCCACTGCAGTGGAAGTGTTCCTGTAGTTGTTATTGCAGGCCTCTGACGTGGGCATTGCTCAGGACCTCTTGACTTTGGCTCCTCGAAGACTGGGCAAAGCAGCACTGCTGCAGAGCATCCAGGCCGTGAGCTAAATTGACCTCTGGGCAAGCAAATGTCTACAGAAGCAGAGCTTCTTGGGCTGGGGCTTTTCCAAGTGTCTCTGGCTGGGTTTTAAATAGCTGGCAGAAGGGGAGAGGATGACTTGGACTTCTGCTCGCTGAGCACCTGGAGGTTCCTGCTGCCCGGAACGGCAGAACCCTGTTGGGTTGTTGGCAGGTCTGGGAAGCTGCCCCACAGGAGCTGGTGCTTCCTGCATAGACACACGGACAGGACAGTCCCAGGATGAGTGTGACCCCCTTCCCTGCTTCGTGGCAGTTTCCTACTGCTCACCGAGGGGATGCACAATGTGTCTGCTCTGGTGGCAGCAGCTCTGGCTCCCAGATTTCTCCAGGCAACGCTTGGTCCTTTCAACTGCTTCTTCTCGGGTTTATTTTTTTCCTCGGGGCCTTGCTGCGACTGTTTTTGTGCAGTTTGGTGCCAGTCAGCTTCAGCCTCCCCCGCCTCTCTCTCCCTGAGATTCACAAGCCCTCCCGAAGCAGAGCTGGCACCGGTCCCCCGCGCCCGTGTGTGTGGGACACGTGCCGCTGTTTGGGTGAGGACACGTGCCCGTGCTGGAGCTCCAGCTGCCTGGTTCTGCCGGCAGCATCACCCTCTCCTCCAGGAGAAGGGAGGTGCTGGCCCTGCCCTCACCTGCTCCCGTGTGTGCTTTAGCCCAGCCTGGACTATTTTAGCGCAGCGATGGAGAGAAGCAGCAATTGCTCATATGATGTGTCACACCATAAACTTCAGGAAAGTAATTCATTCCAACAGTGTAATTCTGGGACTCGGGAACCAAAAATATGGGCTATTACTCATCTTTGTATCTCATAACACAGAATAACCTAAACCATTTATCTATTTACGCAGCAGAGGTTTAGCCAAAAGCAGAGTCTTGAATGTCAAGAGCCACTGTTGCTACATATTGAGAGTAATTACTTGCTTTATCATTTATTTTTTAATTTCTGTGCCAATATTGGCCAGGAACTCAAGTCAGGAGATAGGCATGATGCAGAAACAAAGAGCCCCTACTTGAAGCTTGGGAGAGCAAAGCTGAGTAATTGGCATGTCTTGAGTAGGCTGTGAAAGCTCGAATGTGTTTGTTTGATGATTACCCAACATCTACAGTATTTTCTCTACTGAGTGCTTTTTCCTTCTGCATGAATGAAATTTCCAGGTGCGTGCACACACATCTACAGTGCACAGGAGGCTCTGAGTGTTAAGTGTGGCTGGGCACATTTGGTCTTCACTTGCCTTGGTCTACCTCTGGATGAGCTCACAATCAGGGATATTTAGCTGAGTCAGCCCTGGGGTAGCTCCATGCAGAGTTTGATCCCTAGAACAGGGTATTGCTGGAACAAATCTGCTGTTTCCACCTCGGCCAGCTCTGTCAGCTGTGCAGGGGGATCTCTTGGACATGGTGGAAGGGGTCTTGAAGGGGGAAAGGTCGCTCAGAGCAGGGGTGAATCCCAATGCTGCTTTGCTCGTCTGCTGGGATTGGTGGGGTGCCTGGCCAGGTGTCTGTCAAAATTAAGGGGAAAGTTTGCCCTTAGGGCATAGAAAGCTAGTTCTTGGTGACAGTGGAAAAGTCCTCCCGGGGTCACACAATTGGCTCTGTCCTCTGGGTTCAGGGGGTTGCTCCACCCCCACGGCTGAGCCCAGGCTGGGCAGCACGTGTGGGCACATATAATGTGCTTTTTTTGTCAGTGAATTGGGGGTGACTTATCAATAAGAATAATAGATTGCTTCTCCGTACTGTTACTACTCCGTGTTTTGTACCTTGCAGCTGTGATAAATACCAGCTTTTAATGTTTTTTTAACTTCTGCAGAGCTTCTGTTGTGCTGCCAACGTACAGTGTGGTATCTCATGTTTCTGTAACCTGTGAATTTGTTTGTCCTCACCAGAGTAACTCCTGTGGTTTGCTGTCTAAATAATCTGTGCAAGCCTCTGTGCTCAGTTCCATCTCATTAGATGAAAGAATGTACTAATTTAAGTCCGTTTCCTTGGTGAATCACCTGAGGCTTTCAGAAATGCTGAAATTAAGCTCTGATTTACCTGTTGTTTTATCTGATGGCTAAATGATGTCTCTTTAATGGAAGTAGTCAGGAATGTAGCTCCCAGGTGTTTAAGGTCCTGATGCTGCTCCGAGTTCACCCAGGCAGCTCTCGTGTGTGGTGTTCAGCCTTGTCTCTTTACCAGGGCTGTGTCATCAGAATGATCTTTCTGTTGCAGAAACACACTCAGCCAATAACACACTCAGCAATATTGGCTCCTGGCTCTTAGCACACGCTGGGAAGCCCCAATTCCTGCAGTTTTACCCTCCAATTCCAAGGCATTCGTGTCAAAGGGGAGGTGCAGATGACCGGGAAGCCTGAACGTTTCCAGGGATGGGGCAACCTGTGCCAGGGCCTCAGCACCCTCACAGCCAGGAATTCCTTCCCAATATCCCATCTGAACCTGCCCTCTGGCAGTTTGAAGCCGTTCCCTTTGTCCTGTCCCTCCAGGCCCTTGTCCCAAGTCCTTCTCCAGCTCTCATGAGAGAGAAAAAGCAGAAAAAAGAAGTGTGCCAGGAGAGTGGTACCAAAATGGTTTTCTTTTTTGTAGTGTGCTTTTATCCTGTTTAATCATGCAAAGCCAACACTCGACTATAGTTAAAGAAAATTGTCATGGAGGGATATCACCTCCAGTCATATATTCAAAGCCAGGAAGAGCCAGAAACAACACTTGAAAGTTGTAAACACCAGCCTGGAGGCGTTCTGAGTAAACAGCTGCAATAAATGCCCAGCATTAAGCGTGTCAAGTGTTTGTCGATGGTGAGTGGCATTGCCTCCTCTCCTTTGTTACTGATTTCCTTGCAATAATTTTTGGCTGTCATTGTACAAGGAAATAAAGGGCGGACGAGACAGCGGGGTTGGAAAAACAGCTCTTTCTGTGACCTGTGCAGCTGTGCCTGAAGCTGTGGTGTGCCAGCTGAGAGGGACATCCTTTTGGCTTCTGGTTTTTTTAATGGCTGTTCATACAAAGTTAGAGCAACAAATCATCGGTGTGACAGCTAACATCCCCTGTCCTGTTTTCTCCTTAAGGTGGCAGTGAAAGTAATTGACAAGAAGAGAGCCAAAAAGGACACCTATGTCACCAAGAACCTGCGGCGGGAAGGGCAAATCCAGCAAATGATCCGCCACCCCAATATTGCCCAGCTGCTGGATATACTGGAAACTGAGAACAGCTACTACCTGGTCATGGAGCTGTGCCCTGGAGGCAACCTGATGCACAAGATCTACGAGAAGAAAAGGCTGGAGGAGCACGAAGCCCGTAAATACATCCGGCAGCTCATCCTGGCCGTGGAGCACCTTCACCGGGCAGGAGTCGTGCACAGGTAACCTGGGAAACCCTCTCTGGAGGGAGAGTTTGTATCAGCTCCTCTCAGTGGCGTTTATTTGCATTGTGAGGAGATTTCCTTATGAAAACGTGTTCCTGAGAGCGTTCTGGCTGCTCGTCGTGGTGTTGTTCGGATGCTCTTGTCTTGGGCAGTAGGCTGTACCTGCAGAATGCACTTAAGCAGCTTCAGGTGAGCACACAGGAGCTGTGCTGACTCCACGGCCAGGAGCTGGGCTTGGTGATCCTCATGGGTCCCTTCCAACTCAGGATATTCCGTGGTTCTGTGTCCACAGAGCCCATGCAGTCCAAAAGTCGGGCCCTTTCCCTGCAAGCACTATTTTGCCTCTTCAAAGCTCTGCACCAGCATGAACTAGTGAATCATTTCGCTATTTCTTTGAGAAGGTGGCTGTGTCTCTTGTTTCACTGGTGGAAGTGTGGCAGTGCAGGGAGATGAGCTGGTTTGCCCAAAACCTCGCAGTGCCAGGGCTGGGACAAAGCCTCAGTGGGAGCACTGGAATCCCTGGCTCCTGCTTCCCTGCTCTTTGCCTTTGTGGCATCACCTCAGCGGGGCCTCACAGGATGGAGAGAGCCAGAGCTGCTGCAGTGCATCACCTCCTTTCTTTAGGACCTTCATCCACAGAACCACAGGATGTGCTGGGTTGGAAGGGCCCCACGGGGATCATCCAGCCCAGCTCCTGGCCCTGCACAGGACACCCCAAGAGTCCCACCCTGTGCCTGGGAGCATTGTCCAAACGCTCCTGGAGCTGTGTGTATGAGCAGGATGTGCATCTCCTGGCAGGAGGATGCTGTGGGGTTAGGATTTCACCTGGGCTCACAGGACAAGCTCAGCAGAGAGAAGCCTGATGGATACGGAGCAGCTGCCTCTGCCTGAAGCCCCTGAGCAGCAAGTGGGGAGGCTGGGAGAGTGCAGGTGCAGATGTCACACGTGGCTGCCTGTCCCCGAACCTTCACCGCTTCTGTGCTCTCGGCTGCTATGGAGACAGGAGGATGGTGGGCTGGCCGGACCTTTGGAGCCAGCATCTCTCCTCTCCTGTTCCTAGGTGTATTTATAGGGCGTTGTGCTGAGAAGGAGGCTCTGCTTTCTAAATTTGGGCCAGCTGGTGTTAAGTCTGGGCTCCCACACAGTTCCCATATGATGCTGAGCAAGTTGTGTAGGCCCCATCCTCTTGGGTGCTGTGGGCATGCCGTAGGAGCCAGACATCTGAATGCTTTTGAGGATCTGGGTCTGCATCTCCTTGGCTCCACGGACTGTGCAGGAGGTGGGGAGCTGCCCACGGCCAGCTCCTCCAGCTGTGCCCAGCTGTGTGCTGAGCTGCCCACCGCTGTGCAGCGTGGGTGCAGCTGCCTCGGTGGAACTCCGTGTGCTCTGAGAGCTGCTTTTTTTGTCTTGGATCTCTGTGTGTTCCCTGCGATCCATTAGGGATAACTGCTGTGTGCACAGGCCACCTCTGCTCTTACATCGAGCTGCATTTCAGGTACCACTGTAATATAAATATTTGAGCGGCCACCAGGTTCTCTATCAGCCTCAAAACTGCTGACCTCTTTTAAATTATTAACCCCACGGTTTGAGGCAGGGACGAGGAAGAAGTTTACTTACTGCTTTCAGGGATCAGTTGATACCCAGTAATTAGAGAGAGAGATGAAGGAAATAAATCAAGTTTCTGAGATGAGCAGAGGAAAACAAGGCAGGAAGAGATGAACATGTTTAGCTTTTAACAGCACGATTGAGTCAGCAGCAGCAATTCCTCTCCCTGAAAACTTTACCCTCTGCAGGGGGCCAAGGCGCTTACAGGGGGCTGGTAGGCTTGGCTTTGATTCCCTTCTTTTTCAGAGAGGATCCAAACCCACATTTTGCACAGAAATAGCTTGTTCCCTAAGCACAAGCTGGAATCAGCAGGCTGTTGTGGTGAGAAGGCTTTGGGGCCCAGGGAGAGCCTGAGTTCCCGTGTGGATCCTGAGTTCCCGTGTGGATCCTGCAGGTTTGGCTCTCCCCCCTTCCCTCCGTGCACTCAGCACAGCTGCAGAGGCTGGGGGGGGAGGCAGCAGCCCTGAGGACAGTGACAGTGCTGGGCTTCCTGTGCCAGCTGAGCTCTGTCTGTCCAGCCCCGTGGCACTGAATTAATCCCTGCCCCACAGGCAGCCTCCTCCGTCCACCCTGTTTCTCAGATCACTGTGCAGCACTGAGCTGCTTCTTGGGAGGCTTCCACACGGTGAATGAGCAGCTCTAATTCTGCCTAAACTGATAAAACTTGACAGAATCACAGGCAGCATATCTGCAAGTGTTTCCCCTGGCTTAACCCATTCGATGTGTTGCCTTCTTCTGCAAGCAAAGAGTGTAGAGCAGTGTAGAGATGCAGGAAGAGCCCTGGTGGCGTGGTCTGGATTTATTCTCCTGGCTCTCTCTGAGCAAGTGAGGGAGAAAAATTAACAATTACTTCAGGAGCTGTCCTTCAGCATCTCAGGCCTCTGACTGTGGCAGCTCTAAAAACAGGCTACTCAGTCAGCTACTGAGAGAGGGAAAAAAAAGCGCAGGAGTCTGATTCATTCTCTGCCTGGCTGCGATGGCAATGTTCTGTTGTTGTTGTTATTTTTAAAGCAGGTAAAAATACCAGCGTTTTCATGTGCGTGGTGATCTGGGGGTGTTCGAGTTTGCCACGTGTGGAACAAACTGCAGCATCCTCAGCCAGAAAAGGGACTGCTGTTTGTCTCTCCAAATGCTTCCCATGGAATGGGGCAGGGCCCTGAAAAGCTTTGTATTGGCTATTTTATTGCCAAAAAAAAAAAAAAAAACAAAATAGGTTTTGTGTGCCTTATTTGGGGAATAATGTAGATGGATTACCCTGTTCCACTTGGGATGAAAAACCCCAGATGGAATAAGTTGCATGAAATTTGCTTAAGCTATTTGATGAGCATTACTCAGAAGGCTGCATGGCTTGCAATCCAGACTTGGCATGGCAGAAAAGCACTCAGATCACTGGTCTTTGGGCAAGAGCAGGGACCCAGCACGCAGTGGAAATGCTTTTGTTAAGAGGCACCGATGTGTGAACAGCCTAAAATTAAAGAACTTCAAGAAGCCTCACTTTTATTTAGAGATGTAAAAATACCTCCAAACTCGTGTTTGACTGTATAGATGTATTTTAAAATTCTGAATATGTCATCTGCTGAGATGGATGAGGTCTGCAAGTTCCAGAGCGCAGAAGCTGCTGCATCTTTGGTGAGGGGTGCCCAGGGCTCAGAACTCCTCGGCTGCTTGCTGAAAACAAAATGCCACCATTCTATATATAATTCCGTGTTATCATTTGGGTTTCTTTGCCTCTATCAGGAGAGCTGGTTTGTTGCTGCTAAAAATATACTTGCAACAAGCTGAGCTGTGAATCAGGTAGGAATATTTATCTTTTCCTCTGACAGAGGAAAACAGAACCAAATGGCAGGATCTGGTGAAGCTTTCTCTTGGCAGAGGGTGTTTACACAGGTCTTCATGCTGTCAAAAAGCAGCATGAGCAGTGAGCCCTCTGGGAGCACGAGGACAGCAGGGAAAACGAAGTGAAAGCCTTGGTGCTTGCCACTGCATCCCACAGGAAATTCTCAACAACCCTTTTAAAGTCATTTTAGCAAAATTCAATCCCGTTCAATGCAATTACTGTCAGGTTGTCAAAGGAAAGATTTGAACATCGTATTGGTAGCAAAGATGGCTTGCTGTATTCCCCCTTCTCTGCCCTCATGGCAGCAGATGCCTTCCTTCCACTGCCATTTGGTGATCAGAAGCAGGTCAGGAGTTTGAAAGAGATGAAAAAACCCTGACGTTCTGGGCAGAGTTTGGTGATGCCACACGATCCAGTTACTCAGAGTGCCACAGGATTCCTCGTTTGGTACCTGCTATTTGACATGTTGGCTTTGATAACTTCCAGCCTATTAATTTTAAGTGCCAGTACTCTGGCTGCTGATGCAATATTTATGACAGATCCTGCTCTGCAGAACAAACTCCCCTTTTGATGTGCAGAGCTGGTTTTGTCTTTCTATTTTATTTCAGATTTCAGAATTACCTTTGGGCATTCTCTCTTGGAGTGCTCTGGTGTGAACAAGCTAAACGTCATTTTAGTGAAGACAATGGACTGGATTCCTCTTTTACAGAGGCAACCACACAGAATCCAGTGACATTGTTACTGACAGAAGAATTGGGCCCAAAATATTTTGATATCAAAGCTTTTGAAATGTATATTGATACATAAATGTGGTGATGAACCCAAATCTCTGCAACCTTTCCAGCTCTTGCACAAGGCTTGAAAGTGGCCTTGAGGGCTGATAGTTGAGTGATTTTCTGTGGTGCTGTTCTGATTAAAATTAAGATTCAGGAGAGAGCAGCCAACAACTGCTGCTGTGCAGCTGCTTGCTGGTGAAACCTTCTTTCTCATCCTTCCTCCCCCAGACAAGAAATAAAGTGTGAAATGCAAAACTTCCCTTTTGCAGCCTGCTGCCTGCCGTGGCATGGAATAAACTGCTCTGGGAGCAGCTGATGGGGTCACTCGCTCCAGGGATTCACTCGTGTTCCTCCCTGGAGGCACTGGCTGCAGCTGGGGTTTCCAGAGTGGTCCAAAGACATCAATCAGCCCCGTCCACACCAGAACAGACTCCCAAAGAAACAGCCCATAAAGATGGTGTATTTTCCGATGCGGGGAATGCCAACTGTGTTCTGCCAGCTCCGCAGGCTGAGAAGATGAAAATATCTGCTGGTTCTCCAGGCTGTGGGAATGCAGCTTGGCCTTCCTCACGTGCCTTCATTATTCTAGATTTGACTG
Organism: Melanocharis versteri; assembly: GCA_013397845.1. Taxonomy (NCBI): domain Eukaryota; kingdom Metazoa; phylum Chordata; class Aves; order Passeriformes; family Melanocharitidae; genus Melanocharis; species Melanocharis versteri. The sequence goes on from VZTG01006070.1 coordinate 276,273, forward strand.
ACTTGTCCCATAGTTAGACACTCTCAGCATCAGGGAGCTGATCCCTTAGGCAAAGGTAGCACTTCCTGTTCCTTTTGCATTTGATGCCTGAGGGTATTTTGAAGTTTTTTCAGCAATGAATGCTGAGGATTTGCTTATGAGGGAAAACCCATAAATAATCCTGTAGTCGTGTTTTTCTGAGGAGCCGTGGCAGTAAAGGAACAAGATCAGATTTACTTTAGGGAGGGAAACTGAAAGTGTCCAGAGTCCCAAAAGTGTTTGGAGACCTGCATTGCATGCATTGCATGATAAAGGGTTTGGAACATTAAAGGCAAGTGAAAGCTGGTGAGTGGTCTGGAGCACAAGTTTTGGAACAACTCAGATAAGCCTCTTTTTGTAAAAAATAATTAAAGTTTGTATAGGACTGAACTGACTTAATAAAGCACTTAGGATGTTCATGGAAATGGGTCCTAAAGCAGGTGTGCGACGGGGTTGTACCACCACAAAGAGAAATGTGGGAAAGCCTGTTGTCCTGGCTCTTGGTATTGCTCCAAAAATCAGTGCTTTCCTGTTGGGGTGGACAAAAACTGTGGTGCATATGGACCATTAGATCAGTTACCACTCACTGGCAAATCTGCTGAGAACAGACAGATGGGTAAACAGCTTTAACCAGGTTTGACTGCACTCTATACTGAGGCAATATTTACATTTCTATTTTTTTCCTCTGATGGCTTTAAAATGTCCTGAAATATTTACCTTCTGTTTCTTTTTTTTTTTTTTTTTTACCTTGAATCCTTTAAAATATCTTTTCTGGTGTCCATGGTTAGTCCCCCTGTCACTCATTTGTTATTCTGGTTGCCTGGGTGTCTTTTCTCCTTAACTTACAGCTTGCATCTTTCCCTTCCCTTGCCTTTAAAGTCTTGCCTCTTCTTAGCTAATATTTAATATACTCAGAGCTTCCAAATGGTCCTTCTCTTTGCTTTGAGATGCTGTACTGAGCACTGCAGTGCTTCTGTTGGTTTCAGTTTAATTTGGAGTTTTAGAGGTGGGAGGGGGGAAGCTTGTTTTGTTCTTTTTTGTCTTTCCCAGACTGGTTTTTTTGGAAGTCTCTCCCGTTAAGTTCCCAGCCCTGATATCTTCCTGGAGACCAGTCGCACTGTCTGTGAGAACCTCCACCTGCAAGCAATAAATATGAGAGACGTGAAGCACTAAGCCCTTTTTTGGCAGCAGAGGGAAGCAGGAGTGGGTTGGTCCCGATCCATCTGGCAGGGCAGGATATCCCTGGATCGAGCCCTCTCTCAGCAGCACAGGTTGCCCTGCAAGGGAAATGCCTTTTGGAGGATGTGCAGTAACCCCTGGGATAACCCCCTGGGATATTGCCAGAGGAGGGAATATAATCACAGAGTCACAGAGGGGTTTGGGCTGGAAGGGACCCTAAAGCTCCTCCAGTGCCACCCCTGCCATGGGCAGGGACCCCTTCCATATCCCAGGTTGCTCCAAGCCCCATCCAGCCTGGCCTTGGGCACTGCCAGGGATCCAGGGGCAGCCACAGCTTCTCTGGGCACCCTGTGCCAGGGCCTCCCCACCCTCACAGGGAACAATTCCTTCCCAATATCCCATCTCCACCTATTCTCTGTCAGTTTGAAGCCATTCCCCCTCTGGACTGGCTCCAGCAGCTCCACGTCCTGCTGTTGAGCCCCAGGCCCTGAGGCAGCTCTGCAGGTGGGGTCTCACCTGAGCGGGGCAGAATCCCCCCTTCACCTGCCCATGCTGCTTTTAGTGCAGAAAATCCCTCCTGTGTAGGTCCTTGTGGTCTTACTGGTGAGGTGAGGGTCATCCTACCTGCAGGTGCTCTTCTGCCTCAGGTTTGTTTGAAACGCAGCGTGGGCATAAAATGAAATGAAGAGGAACAGTTTGGAAAAGGCTTGGGGTCTTTCTTTCACAGATCCCTCCTGGTAGAAGTACTTGGCTTGGTTTGGTTGGTTTACTTGTCTTATTTTATTAAGCCTGATATCTTCATCTGTAATGGAGGAGTCTTTCATCGCTGCCTTTGCCTTACAAAGGTAAAACACCATGGATGTCACTGACTTCCCATAATTAGAGCTGATGGCTTTATTATCCAGATTTTTCCAAATCATGCTGGGGGAAGCATCACTGCACCTCCAAGCTGTGGATATCCCAGCATGCTTATTGTTGCAAATATTTCCTGTCTGGGTGGGGGAAAAATCCTTGTGATGAAGGCTTAGCCAGCTGCTAGAAGTCATGGACGAGTTGTGTAGCAACCAAAATGATCTTTTTCACATTATACTTAATGCTCAGTCTGCACAGCTTGGGGTTTTGGGCTGATTTTCTGTGTGGCGTTGGACAAACCATTTCAATCCCTCAGCTTTGGATTTTACCTCTGGCATATGGGAATACCAGTGGTGACCACCTCTGCAAGGAGTTTGGGTGCTTCACCCTCCCAGCAGGCCGATTCTGATCTCTCTTGTAGACAGGACAGACGTTTTGCTCCTCAGATCTCATGTTTATCCTTCAGCTGTGGCCTTTGGCTGTGAAGAGCAACGAGAAATTGACCTCCAGTTCCCAAAACATACTTAAAATGTTTCCAGTTTTTAAGTTTTCTGTAAACTTCCAGTACTTAAGAAACTTGAAGAGCCTGGTTAATTACAGGATGTACTGACAAGTGCTTGTAATGGCATTTTGTGCCTGAAGAATAGGTGGGAAGCAGTGTGTGAAAGCACTGTTAATTTTGGGCAGGATGCATGGGGCTTTCTGCTTTCACTGTGGAACTGTGTGTGCTGCTTTCATTATACATTTGATTATACACAAGTCTTGTACATACACTGATGAGAGTGAGGCAAAGCTGCTTCATTATTTTGGAGACTCACTCAAAATATTTTCTTTCTTTCAGAGACTTGAAGATAGAAAATCTGTTGCTAGATGAAGACAACAATATCAAGCTTATTGGTATGTAACCAGTTTGGCAATTCCAGTAATTAAAATTGTTAGTTTTGTAAAGAGAGTTTTTGAGGCTTCATAATCCTTCATGTGACAACTGCTAATGTTGCTGCAGAGAGGAGCTGAGAGAGTATAGATAGCAATCAAGCTGTTCCTGACAGCATTTTGTGAAAAAAATGATCCAAATAATTCAGCTTTAACTGGGTATGGGAATAATCCTACATCTTAAACCCACATCTTTCATATTCAAATCGGGAGCTTGGTAAAGAATTTAAGAATTGACACCACAGAAGTGGCTTATTTTATTATCATGATCATTTCTTATTTGCTAGGGGCTGGTTTCTGCCCCCATGAACATATGCTTCCACTGAAGTCAGTGGGAGTTGCACACATTTTTAGCAGCTGGCAAAATGTGGTCCTATATTTATATTTGTTAAATTTGCTTCCAGCACCCAGGACAAAATTGGTTTAGAGGGCCGTTAAAGAATAAAAAAGATCAACGGTAGAGCCTTGATTGTATTTAGGTATCAGTTGTGTGTGGTGCTTGATTCATTCAAGCTGTGCAGGCATTTTAGATTAATTATTGGCGGGTATAGTCTCTCACTGCCTCGCATAACTCCCATTAATGTTAATGTGGGCATTGAAAAGAAAATATTCCTTTCATGAAAGAAATGCCAAACATCTGTTTATATTTCTTTCCGTGCCTATACTTTTGCCAACAGCAGTGTCTGTGGTTGCAGACTTAAAAACTCAAGTGACTTTCTTCCAAAAGTTTCATGGGCTGAAAAGTGCTGAAAGCCACTTAACATTCAAACATCCAGGTCAAATGGACACTCACTGTGACATATAAAGCACATGCATCTCCAAGCAAACAAGGGGAGGATGATTAATGAAATCTGAAATACCCAGGTTTTACTCAGGGAATTCAGTGTTGGAAATGCTACCCTGACTTCCAGTGATTACTCTGTAGCAAATGAACCGACTGGGGAAATAATAGCCAAGAGAAGTCTGCGTTAGCTCAGCTGCGGGTCAGGAGGACACTGATAAGTTACCATGAATCATTCATCAGTACTGAGGGATACCACCCATTATCCTGATTTAGCAGATAAGCGAGACCAGATGGTTTGCGCCAGCGCTCTACGAACATCTGGGGGATTTACAGAACTCACATAACTTCCCTGTTATTGGGTGTTTGATTACACAACACGACGTGAACTCGACATCCTAACCAAGGCCTTCCCAGATGATACGTGTACGATTGAAACTCACGTGCCAAAAGAAGTGACTTCAGCCCTGTTCCTGCGGTTCCGTTTGCTTCGGCTGCGTGGAGAGGCCTCCTCGCAGTGGGTGGTGTGGGAGGAACAGAGAAAAGAGACAGTTTGATCTTCCACAGCCTCAGTAAATTGTCCTCAGGTCTGCAGCCTGATGTTTTAAGCAAAGCAGATTGCAGGCAGTGCGTATTCTAAAACAAAGCAATTAAATCCCGCCACCCATCTGGGGATGCTGTAGCAAAAGAAAGGTTGCAATATTTTATGTAGCCTCTCTTACTGGAAATGGTCGGTTGTGTCATCACATAGTCCTTCCCAGGGAGGTTCCTCAGGAGTGAAGAACACGCTTTGAGGAATTAAAGTGCTGCTTTTCATGACTGGGAGAAGAGACTTTGAGCTACAAAACCATCTCACGTTACCTGCTGTGGGGTGAGAGCTTGGTCTCCGTGATTTGATCAGCAGCAAACACAGGAGTAGCTAATAAAAATAAAAATAAAAATGTTGTTCTTGTAATGGCTGCGAAAGGAAGAACAGGAGGTGAAATGAAGATTTAAAATGTGACCTTGGAGTCGCTGCTTGTTCATGCATTTCAGTAGACCTGGATGCCTTGAGCCCTCAGCTGCTCTAGGGCACCTTGGATTTGTTCCTCCTTTTGGCTATGTGACAAGGTGGTTTAGAACCTGCCTTAGATATTCTTCTTGGAAAAATCCCCTTTGAGAGGACTCATTCTTAGCAGTCTGTTAATCAAACTGAAGAACATCAGGATTGGAGCTGTTGGGAATAATTCACTCCTTGTTATCTGCAGCCCATGTGGTCGGTGTCTGATAAAGACGCTGGGAGAAGCCGCTCACGGGCCACACAAAGTTCTTGGCGTCCTGCTGGGACTCCCAACTCTGCTGAGCTCTGTGGAGCTCTGCTGGTCCAGCTTGTCCAGGAGCTTTGTTCACAGCTCTTTCCCAGTTCTGACTGGCAGAGCTCCAGGAGTAGCCGTGCATCCGTAGCTGGATGTGGATTCCCTGGAGGCGTCGAGGAGGAGTGGAGAAATGCGATGCTGCTTCGATAGCACGAGCAGTGGGGGTGCTGGAGCTCCCATGTCAAAATATTTACTTTGGAAAACCAAGTGTGGCCTTTGATCTGAGTTCTGTAATTTGCTGGGCTTCTTGAAAGGGAGAGGCAGGCAGTGGCAGCGAGGTTATCAGTGCTGGTGGTCACACTGTTCTTGTCAAGATCAGCAGTGCATCCTTAATAAAAATAATAAAAATCACACTGTGATCACGATGTGCTGACACAGTGTTAATAGCAATATTCTCATTTCCATGGCTATGAAATCCCTGTCCCCAGGATGCATCTGTTTGCACACATTCTGCATTTCAACAGGGGGAGAAAAGGCGTAGCAGCTGAAATGAATGAGCTGAAGGAAGTGAATAAGGGTTTTACAATAGAGGCAAATAGGAGAATGAAAACCTTTTGTAGAGTATCCCTCCATTGATACTGATGGAGGGATGCTGATTGACACCATCACAGAACACAGAACACAGCCCTTGTGTCCTGTGGTTGTAAAACATCACAGTACAGTCAAGTGATTTGGAGCTGGCATGGCACAGTAGGGTAAGGACCAGGAATGATACTGTGTGGAGATACTATTTCCCGGAGTTTTTGAAAGTATTTTCCAGCTGACAGAACTCATCTCGGGCCACAGCTAATGAACACGTTAATTAAGTTAATGGATCCTCTGCAGTATTTGTAAGAGCCCCGGGGATGGTACATCTCTAGCAGAGGGATGATTAAGCAGTGTCCAGAGACAATTGTTTTCCATCAGAGGCAGGGAAATTGTCTCGATTCTCCCTTCAGTTTTGACAATGTTCTCCAGGAAAACCCCAGTGAGCCTCTTTAGCTGTGAAAGATGCTGATTCCTGTCTCCCCTGTGCCTGCCTGGCCCTCAGAGATGCAGCCAGTCGAGTGGAAAGCACCGTGCCACCATTTAGGCACCTGGGCTCTTCCAGTCACTGTGATAATTGCATTTCTTTTGTAAGCATTTTTATCTCTTTGCCTGGTTTTGTGAGGGAATGAGGCTTATGTGTCTGCCCTGTCAGGGTGCTTCTAATACCTTGAGAAACTCCTCATATTTCAGCCAAATTTGGTTTTCAGCGGAGTAAAAGCTAAAGGACAGGCCAGCACTGCAAGTCCAGTGCAAATAAACATGCAGGTAAGGAAAAGAGCCACAAATTAATGACTGAGAAAGGATAGTGAGGAATTAGTCAGGTGCCAGTGTTCTCAATACTGGTGGTTTTCAGAGATCCACAGAATATTCTGAGTTGGAGAGGACCCACAAGGATCGACGAGTCCAGCTCTCAATAAATGGGATTTGTTGTTCCCTAAACCCATCTCAGCCTGCAGCCACACCAGCACTGGAGCAGACAGGAGGGGGATTTTGGGAACACCCCTGGGCTGCCTGAGAGCACTTGGGAAGCTGCAGTCCCTGCTGCTGCGAGGCTCCCTCTTGTCTCCAGTGCCAGCCTTAGCCAGTCCCTCGTTATTATTGCCACAGAAGAGTGTCCCAGGAATACAATAATTCAAGGCAGAAGTCAGGGGGGAGGCAGCCAAGTCAAGACATTTTCCCTTCTTGCTCCAGGATTTCCATGTGTAATTCCAGAGCTGAATGCTCTGTGTTTGTGCATTGCCACAGCAAACCCAGAAAGTGACCCCCCCTTCACATCTGATGGTTCATTTACACGATTTGGAGGGAATGCTGGAGAAATCCCACTTAACCTTGTCCCCTGCATGACATCCTGCAGCAGTGTGGCAGCCACGGCAGCCGGGGGTGGCTCAGGGCCTGGGACAAGCTCAGCTCTGCTTGTTGCCATCCGGTTGCCAGTGAAATGTAGCTGCTTTGTGTATGAAATGGACAATTGTGCGTGTTCTAAGGCTCCTTTTATTGTTTGTGGAAACATCTGGTTATTTAGCACCTCGTAGAAGCAAATTACATAGAATTTTTGCATGTGGATGAGTTTTTTTCTCCTTAGGGACTTCGTTGCTTAGCTTTTGGGAAGAATGTTCTTTCTTTTTAACTTGTGCTCTAGCACAGTTTGACTGTGTCTCTCTTTCATAACTGTGTCTCTGTGCCTTTCACAGACTTTGGATTGAGCAACTGTGCAGGAATCTTGGGTTATTCTGATCCCTTCAGCACCCAGTGTGGGAGCCCAGCATATGCAGCCCCTGAACTTCTGGCAAGGAAGAAATACGGGCCCAAAATAGACGTTTGGTCCATGTGAGTTACTTCTCGAGTTTATAATTGTTATTGCAATGAGCAGGGACATCTCCAGCTGGATCGGGTGGCTCAGAGCCCCATCCAGCCTGACCTGAAATGTTCTCAGAGATGGGGCATCAACCCTGTGATAACTGTCAGACATTAAAGTTGAAGTACAGTCTCTAAAACCTGATTTTTTCCTGGTTCCTGGTCATGTTGATTTCTTTTTCTGCACGTTTTCTTTCAGTGGGGTGAACATGTATGCCATGCTGACTGGAACATTGCCCTTTACTGTGGAGCCATTCAGCCTGAGAGCCTTGTACCAAAAAATGGTGGACAAAGAAATGAACCCCTTTCCCACCCAGCTCTCCTCAGGTAATCCAGGGGGGCTGCTGGGGCCTGTTCAGATCCAGTGGGTCAGAGCTCTTGCATGGAATTGCGGATTGTGAGTCATGCTGCTGACGTGTGGTGCTGATTGGGAAAAATTCCTTTTTTCATTTTGGCCTCTGAAAGACCTGCAGGAGTTGATGTAGCAGAATTCCTTTTGCTTCGACTTCTGGAGAAGCACCAAGTTGTGCTGAATATGAGAGAAGGAGCAAATCTGTGAAATTCTCTGGAAGTGCTTTCTTAGAGCAGTTGGTCAGTTTTGCACATCCGGAAGATTTTAGCATAGGGTAAGGATGGATGAACAGATTATTTTGGAATAACAGATTCCTGGCCATTATCATGGCTGGGGTTGATTGATAAACTACCTCAAATGACCTCACATTTATTATGGAATAATGACATGCACTCAGAAAGTTATTTTGGGACCGTTACCTGGGATAACCTCTGCATGTTCACAAAATGCAAAATAGTTGATGTATTAGTATTAGAAATATTAATTCCTGCTTCAGAGCCATGTCACTAGGCAACAGAATCACTTTTCAGCTTGCAGCAAGGCCACTGTCAGCATTTGGAACAAGCTTTGTTTGGTAGCTGAGTTTTATTTTTTTATGCCAGGTTTGTTGTCCATGGAGAGCTTCTGTCTCCTTCTCTGGCAGCCTGTTTGCAAAGGGCTTTTGATAAAATTAAAGGGTTGCAAATACAAAAAGGGAATGGAAATTGTTGTTAGAGGGTGTAAGAGAAAACCCTTGGGAGTTGAGTCACAAGGTGAATTCTCCACGTACAGATTTAGGGTTCCACCTTCCACCCTGTAGAAGGCCAGACCCTGAGTAGGAAAAAAGATAACATTGCTTTTGACAGGCTCCGTTTTGCTGTTTCATCCATCCTACCATTTCACAATGGAGATCGGATTTTCTCTCCGTAGCATCTGTAGCTCACTTGACACTGTGGTCCCCAGGGAAGGCAGGATTTTGTTTATCCTGTGAGAGCTCCAGCAGCCTGAACTCACGGAGATGATGGCAAATTAATGGACTAGATTTAACCGTGTTAACCTTTGCCTGCTGGGGACAAAGGTACCCATCAGCCCCTGACCCGAGCCGTGGGCCTTGGGAGCTCGCTGACATGGCACCGTGTGATTTAAGGGGAGATTTGTTCCTGCCACCCTTAGGCGTTGGGTCACTGGGCAGAAACCCTGCTCCTCTGCTCTCTGAATTGCGGTGCTTGTTAGTTTCTTGGGTTTGTGGACGTTTTTATTTTGATCGGGTCCTAATTTCCGTAAATTCATCTATAAAGTAGAGAATTTTCACGGGAGTCTGTTTTGCATGTTCAGTACGTTGTCTTTCAATATTGAATTTTCTGGTTACTGAGCACACGGTCCCATCATGCAGGCTGCCAATCTTATCCCTGGGCAGGAAAACACTTCATTTGCGTGACCTAAAATGCTGGGTGCCCGTGAGCACCCGAAGCAACCTGTGTAGCAACAGGGAAATTTTGGAGTTGGTGTTTGATTTTCCCACTTGGGATCCTGTTTCTCATTAAGCCTCTTGAACAGCAGCTATCTGGCTGTTGATTTTAGGTGAACAGAGGTCAGATGCTCAGGAAGTTGGTGTTGACCTTGCATATATTCCTTTTCCTTCATGTTTGCTCCCTGGGGAAATCATTTTGCTGTCCACAGCTGCATGGCTCAGCTGGAAAAGCTCCTTGTGCCATCTGAGCCCAAATCAGCCAAGGTGCTGTTGCTCATCTCTGTTACCCAGATCTGGGAGCTTCCAGGGGGGAATCTTTGCTCCAGGATTAGTTTCTCCCAGTCTGAATCTGTTGATCTGTGGCACTTCACAAGCTTTATTTAATTAGTTTGCCTTTTGGCAAGGGTGGGGGTGGAGAAGTAGGATTTTTGAGGAGATGTTGGGTGATTTGGAGACCGAGCATGGTGGTGATGAAGGAGGGAGTGTGGGTTTGGGAAGGGGGGTTTCTCTGGCCCTGAACCCATGGGATGTGTGATGTTTCTCACACAGACGTGGGGGAAGCACTGGAGCGAGAGGGGATGAGGTGGGAGAACAAGGGTTTGTTGTTTGCTGTAATGGGGGTGAGGAAAAGGCACACCAGGCACACAGAGAGCAGCTTCCAGCAAGTTTGGGAACTCGGATGTAGGCTCTTCCTGCTGCTCCTGCAGCATGGCTGCTGTAGGATAATAACAAAAATACTGGAGAATATTTGAGTAAAGTATCTCCCCTAGATCAGTGGTTTGTGAAGAGAGAAATGAGAAAAAACCCATCTGATGCCTGGCTGAACTGGTAAATACAGAGTAATAAATCTCTCTTGCACACATAAACTTCTTGACACAGAGAGGGCCCTCTCTCCAGCTGAAACCTGATTTTTGCAGGATACTGTACCTTGAGGTTGCTCAGGCTGCTCAGGGAGTTGGTGCCTGTTGGGTCTAACCCTGATTTATTTAGGGAGAAACCCTCCCTTCCTCATCCTCCACCCTCTCCTGGTGCACCAGCCCATCCTGTCCCATCCCACTGTGGTGTCACCAACCGGTGTTTCATTCTCCTTAAACTGCATGTAGGAGCAGTGAAATCTAGCCTTGATAATTTGAGGAATAAAGACCAGACCTAGTTAAAGCAGAGTTTATTTTCAGCTCAGAGAGGTGACTTCTTGTGAGTTTTTAGGCAGATCACTTGATTTCATTGCTCCTAATCATGTTAAGAAGCTCATGACTTAAAAATTGAGCGTTTTTGCAAGAAACTCAGGAGGAGTGGTTGAATGTAATTGAGAGTTGAAGGTTCAGGAGAGCAAAGCAAAGCCTGTTAATTTTGCTGTACTCTTTCAATTTGGCTAAAACCTTCTGATTGTAGGTTGGATGGAAGCCAGGGGAGAATTTATCCTTATAATGTCAAAGGGAGCCCAATTTGCTGTGTCTTCCGTCCCAGGTCTGCATCCCTTCCCTCCCCTCCACTCACCCCTGGTCCATCTCCTGCTTTAACCACAGTGATTTGTCTCTGACCTGGCTCCAGCCTCTTGCCCTCATGTGGAAATTAAATGTTGGCTCACCTGCTCCGAAACTTCAAATGAGCTCTGAGACAAAAAGCGCTTTTGCCCCCTCTCCTTTATAACTCTATAAATCACTGTGACTGTAAATCATTGTTTGTTTTAGTTACTAATCCCTTATCAGTTCTTCCATTTTCTCAAGGACGTTGGAGCATGCAGTAAGGAAAATGTTGCTTTTTAGTACGCTCTTGTTCAGGCTACACACCTGCAGTAGCTCATCTCCTGTGCAAGTCCTAAAGCAGATGACAGAGCCCTTGTTTGGGGTTTTTCCTCGATCTCTTCACAGCGGCCATAAACTTCCTGCGCTCTCTCCTGGAGCCAGACCCTGCCAAGAGACCGAACATCCAGCAGGCCCTGGCAAACCGATGGCTCAACGAGAACTACCCTGGAAGAGCACCACCCAATGTCACCTACCCAAACAGGTACGGCAGGGAGGGGAGGAGAAAACCTGCCAGGGTGTCTGTACGTTACGTCCCTGGTGTTCCAGTTCCACTCCTGTGACAGATCCTGGGAATTGCTTTTGTGAATCCATCCTAAAGGTTATCGGGATTGGCCCTGTGTTGCTTGAAAGGGTCAAAAGCAATGCCTGAAACTGGAAGCTGGCATACAGTGCATGATTTGCAGGGTGGGCTGGGGTGCAGATCTTCTGATTAATTGGCTGCAGGCCTGGGAGTGGGGAGGTGTGACAGGCAGTCGTGATCTCCTCCTCGTTGGTCAGTAAAAGCCAAACTGCTTCTCCAGGAGAGCCTCTGGCTGTTTGTGAGGTGCTGTGGGTTAAGGGAATATGCAAACCATGGTGAGAAAAGTCAGAGTTTAATGGTCTGGAATACCTGCACCCTGCTGAATACGTGACTAAAAGCAAGCAGAGAACAAATCCCAGGGTCAGTCCAACATCCAACCAGGGAAAGAGGAAGAAGGGAAGATGCCTGTGGTCCAGTTTGGTTATAAATAATCTTGCTCGACTTTAAACATCTGCAGTGTAGAGTTGCAGTCAGTGGAGAGAAATAAGGGCACTTTTTACAGAACGATTCATCTGACTTCTCTCTGATTCTGCCTTAGGATGACTTTGTGCCCTGGAGGTACAGGTTCCTCTCCAGTGACTGTAAATGGAGCCTCAGGCAACTCACTTGGAATTACATGTCTCTGTTTGATCAGATAAAACCTCCTTCCTGTATCAAAGCCCTCCAGCTGTGTCTCATGCACCACCCAGGACCTGCAGGGTTTACTGGCTCACAGGCCAAGCAGCACTGAGGCAGACAGCAACTTAAAGCCTAATTTTGGTGCTTAGAATTTGATGGTGCTGCAGAATTTCTGTCCTACCTTGGCTACGAGGAGAGTCCCTGAGGGAAGATCATAACTTCCCACCCTTCAGTTGCCAGGAACCAGATGTAGTGCCTTGGCAGGGGTGGCAGGTGCCCCGATTTAGCAGCAGACATTTCCCTTCCAGAGGTGGCACTTCCGAGTGCTGCATCGTGGAGAACGCTGTGACTGTGCCATTCCTTGACCTGAGGAGAAGAGCAGGACCCCAGCTCTCAAAAGAGGGGTGGAGGGGTGGATGGATGGAGGGATGGATGGATGGATGGAGGGATGGATGGAAGGATGGATGGAGGGAGGGATGGATGGATGGATGGATGGATGGAGGGAGGGATGGATGGATGGAGGAATGGATGGATGGATGGATGGAGGGAAGGATGGAAGGAAGGAAGGAAGGATGGATGGATGGATGGATGGATGGATGGATGGATGGATGGATGCCAAGGAGCTCGGATGCCTGGGAATATCACTGGATCCATCCCCTGGAATGAGGAGGGCAAATGTGGAGCCAGCTGTCTGTAATCCCCAGGATATAAAGGTGGCCCCTGTGGTGAATTCTTTCCCAAGGGATGAGGACAGGCAGACCCATTCTCTCAACATCACTCCCTCAGATTTAGGAGACATGTGAAGCTGTAAAGGATAAAAGCCTTTAAAGAGATTCTTTCTTTCTTTTTTTTTTTAAATTATATTACTTTTGTTTCATCAGTTGATGCCCCAGGCTTGACCTACCTAGACTTTATCATACTGGAGCTTTATAGGGAAAATAATCTGCAAAGCTTTAAATATTTAAAGATGCGGCCTGGCTCCTTTTGAGCTTGTCTCAGAAAGTACCACTAGAGTCAGCTTCCATGGAATTTCTCCAGTTTTTCCTTAGTGTGCAGATACGGATAAGGTGTGGTGAAATAGTGTGTGAAAAAACCACTGCTGAATTTGCGAAGAATCAATTCCTCTCTTAATCGACACAGAAGGAGTCGTGTTGTGTTCTTGCAGTGCCCTTCCACTACTCTGGGGGTAACACCCATTGTTCCCAAGACAGGAGCGTGGTGGGAAGGGAAGAGCATGGAGATAAGGTGGGAGAACAGCAGAAACTGCATTTTCAGGAGGATATTTTCCCAGGCTTTTTATAGGCTTGCTTTTGTTAAAGAAATTCCCTGAAGGCAAGCAAAAATTTCCCATTTTGCTGAGCACTTCTAGTCTAAATTGCTTGAATTTCTTTTGCTGCCCAGATGTCTCAACGTGCAGTGGCCAAGATAAGTTTTGCTTTTGAACTTGTGAAAAAAAAAACCCCAACCCAAAGGGTTCCTTGGGGGCAGAAGGAGTGTTCATGAGCACAGGGAACAAAGGGAATGAGTTATTTGAGATTTCCCAGACTGTGTTTGACATCTTGTCTGAGTCCTGTACACCAGAGCCAGGGCAGGAGTGGGAAAGGTGGGGAGGAGTCCCTTGGAAGGAGGAGGGCAGATTGCAAAATAAACTCCTTCTGGTATTAGGCTTGGTATTAGGAATGAGGAATATCCTCTAGAAACAAGTGGGACCCAGGATTTCTCTGGAGATGGATGGGAGCTGACGGGTACCTCTGGGAAGCTGGCCAGCCCATTTAGAGGTCTAAATAGGAGCAGAGTTCTTTGGAAAAATCTGGTTTTAACTCAGACGGAGCCAATGCTTTGGCATTTCCACAAGACCTCTGTACTGCTTTTCTCGCCTTGGCTGAGACTGTTCCAGACTTTATAGAAGAGACAGACATAAACTTGTGACAGGAGGGTAACAGCAGCGTTGCCTTTCTGAGCTGCAGGAACAATCCTGTACATCCCCTTTCTCCAGCAGGAAATTCCCAGGCTAATTAGTGCATGGAGGCTGTGCAGCAGGTGAGGGGGTGAAGCTCAATGCAGTACTGTTTGATTACAAGAAAAGGGGCTTTTCAGAGAGCCAGATCTGGGTTGGATTTTACCTCTTTTCCTTCAAAACCAGCTCATCTTCATGGTTTTCAGTGGTCAGGCGTAGGGTGACAAATGGCCTGAGCATCACGGTGCCATTTCCCGTCAGCGATGGACACAGTGGACAGGGTCCTGTTCATTCAGCTTCCTGCAATTCCTGTGGTTCCCAGATATCTGTCCTTTCCCTGCCTGCTCGTGGCAGAAGGGAGCTAAGCTCCCCCAAGCTACCAAGCCCTTGGGGCCTCTTCTTGGCGCTCTGCCTCATCCCCTGAGGCTCTGCCCCTGGGAGGACGGTCCCAAAATCCTGCTCTGCCTCTCCCTGTGCAGGATTCACCTGGAGGACCTGAGCCAGAGCGTCCTGCTGCACATGACTGAGAAGCTGGGCTACAAGAACAGCGACGTGATCAACACCGTGCTGTCCAACAGGGCCAGCCACACGCTGGCCATCTACTTCCTGCTCAACAAGAAGCTGGAGCGCTACCTGGCCAGCCTCAGGGTGAGCCCTGCCTCCTGCCACGGCGGGGGGAGGAGGGGAGAAGAAAGGCTGAAAATGGCCTGGCTTGCTGGCACTTGATCTCACAGAATTACAGAATATCCCAAGGATCACCCGTTGTGAAGTGCTGTGTCCCTGTGTTGGGATAGTTCTGTTGCTTGGAATACCAGTAACACAATTGTACTGAGTCAGGACATCAAGGAGAAGCTTAAGAGCTCCTAAACTTATTTAGCTTTGAAGTGAAAACTCAGCTGGAAGTTTTACCTGGTCTAATCTCCCTGGTCCCTGAGTATGGCTTGGCCCTTCCAATTTGACAACAGCTTCTTAGTTTTTTTCTTTCCTCAGTCCTTTTCACATTAATGGTGATGCTGCCAATGATATTTAAAATGTAGTGGACCAAATCCATCATTTCTGTAAGCCAGTGCTCCTCCACTGAATGCCAAGAGTGGGTGCAGTCCATTAAACAGTAATTGCTCGTTAGTTTTCTCTAATTGTCTTACATATTTTACTTTTGTGTGCTTTTCTCTCCACAGAAGGCTGAAGGCCAGGACAGCATTTGCCACAAGAACCAGCTATACCAGATAGAGAAATACAAGGCAAATAAAGACTCCTATGAGGTAAAACTCTCCAAAGCTTGTTGAAGTGCTTTGAAATCAGATTGAATTTGGGCATCCTTGCTGATTGTGATTAAGGTGATGGGTTTGTGGACCTGTGGAGAAAAAAAAGGCCTGTGGTCTTGGCTGTGCAGGACAAATAACTCCCTTTATTTCTTTCCAGAGAAACAAATAGTAACCCCCTGGAGAGGAAACAGAAAGGTGACTTTCAGGGTTTTTTAAGAAATTAAATGTTTTTAAATCTCTGTTTAGCAAAATGATGCAAACACAGGGGGCTCCATGGCTTTGTTTTGGGGTGCAAGTTGCTGGTGTTATAAAAAGATGAAAACTGAGTGTTCTTGAGGCTCTGAGCCTTGAGACCTTGGTGGTGTAGGACAGAGAGCTGAGTGACAGCCAGGGTGACCCTCCTGGTGTCCTGGGCCAACCCTGGCTTGGCTGCCAAGAATACTGAAACTGTATTAGCACAGCACTCCTCAAAGTCAATTTTCTCTGCTGGTTAGCAAGAGTGATGCAGGATCAGCCCACTGCATCATGAAGGAATTCCCTTGGGCAGACAAAAGATTTAACCTTTTGCTCTGTTGGTCTCCAGTCTTCTTGCCTGCAAGCAGAGAAGGTATTTTGTATTAAATCGTGGCTGGATTTCTCTTCTCTGGCTGATTCTTTGCCAAGCACTAAGATTACAGGAGTAACATGAGCTGTGCAAGTCTCCCCTGCCAACACGAGGAGCAGCATTCTTGAGGAGTCTGCCTGTTTCTAAAGCTGCTCCTCAGCACTGGATTGATGATCTAATTGCAGGGGCAGATTTGTGTCGTGGCTGGTTTTGTTTATTATAAAGGCTGCTTGCAAGACAAGCTGAACTGCAAGCCAGATGGAAATATCAGGGCAAACTACTTATTCTTCCCTTGAATAAATCAAAACCATCTTACTTGAAATGGATCAGCAGCGGATAGACTCAATGAATATGAGATTTCACAAAGCTCTCACAACTTTAGCTGCACTTGCACAAGGGGATTATGTTGCTTTTACTGTAGCAGGACAGGTGAAGCAGCACACAGGGGTGAATGCACGCCCTGGGCTGCTGCTGCCATTTGTAACTAAGGCAGACATCTCTCCTAAAATGCCTCCGTGTGAGTGGAGCACGGAGTGTCCAGCTCAGTGGGTGCCACTGGCACTCAGGGGGAGCAGTTTTGTGAGCTCAGGAAGGTTCATGAGCCGCAGATGGAGTCCCCTTATCCCTCCCCACCATTTCCAGAGCAGGAGTTGGGAGCCACTGGTCCCTAGGCAGGCACTGCACCGGAGCAGAGCTGCGGGTTGCCATGGGAATAGGAGGGGGAGGGATGGTCAGCTCCGGCTTCAGCCGAGGATGGAATTTCTCCCGCCTCTCTCCAGCGATGGGAAATAAGGAGTTGGCTTCAGGAGGGGCTGCCAGCAGCTGAGGCAGGCAGGGGCACGTGGGCAGGGGTCGTGTCCTGCCCCTCTCCCCAGCAGGTCTCCTGGTCCGGGCTGGAGAGGGGCCCTGGCTCCCGTGGGTGTGAAGCACCCCGGCTGTTTCCAGGCTGGTGCCACTGTAGGGCTGTGCAGGGAGAGGGAGGGAGGCAGGCAGGAGTCATCGGCTCTCTCCATCTCTCTTTTTTTTGTGGAGGTGGTCTCGGGGTGAATGGCTGTCCCTCCAGGGGAGCTAGTGGGCTCAGGCTTGGAATTTGCAATTTTTAAAAACTGGTGTCCTTGTCCTATCACCATTTCAGACATGGCCAAGGCAAATACCCTTTATCTGCCTTTCAAATCCATTGCTGGGACTAGGAGTAGGTTTGAGGGTCAAGGTCAGGACAGGAAATAGCAGAGGATGATGTAATTCCCAACCTATTCAAGTACAGCATACCGGTACAGCTCCTGCATTATGGGGCAGCGGGACATGGCCGTGCACTCTGCACTGCAGAGGCAACTTTTATAACTCCCCTGAATGAAATCTTCCTTCCCTTTTCAAATACAAGTGTGTGGCACCTTGGGAGTTCAGGACTTTGGTCCTGAGCCTCTGACAACCGTGGTCATTAAGGAGCAACGCTAGCAGTTTTAAAAATACTTCTTAGACTATTTGCAGTGTTCATCCGGCGTGAAGTAATTAATTGCCGGCACCGGATATGTGAATTTCCTTTGCCAGGGGTGCTTTAATTGTGTGGAGTGGCTGTGTTGCTGTGGCTGAGGGAATGTACCAGCAGGGTGAGGGCAGAGGCAGGAGCACTTGGCAGGTGAGGAGCTGCAGCTTGGCTCGTGCACCGTCAGGCTAAAAATACTGCAGCCCTGGAACGTCCTGCACTCAGACAGAGGCTGCAGCAGCCAGCAGGCAGGTTCTGCCTCACCTATCCAAAACAGCAGATAGCTCCTAACAATCGGGATTGGCTCCTGTGGGCTTAATATCGTCACCCCTTAGTCTCATCCTCATAAGTACCTTTCTAAAAAGCTCCTCGGAAGAGCCCAGTCTCTGCTGAACTCGACAGCAGAGTTGCAGAGCTGTGGGAGGAAAACCAGTGTGCTGGGCTCAGAATCAGCTGTACACCTTCCCCTGACTGTTGTGGCAGGGTGACATTCCCACAGCATTATTGCTGGCATTATTGCTGCTGTTGTTTTTGCTGTTGTTACCCCTTCACCCTCAGCAGGAGGGACTGTGCAGGGCCTGATCCGACGCTGTTACTCCGAGCACAGCATGGACAGGCACCTCCAAGGGTGGACAACGGTGTGCAGTTCCATGAGGGGCTCCTTCGTGGCTGTGGAAGGGTCAGGCAGCTGCAGCTAGCCATAGGGAAAGGAATTGGAGGGGATAAGGGATGGATGGGGGCAAAAAGCACGTGCACGAAGGGAGGCTGAGGTGGAGCCAGTGAGGAGCTCACAGAGAGTCTCAGGTTCTTGTTCTCCCAAGTCACCCACCTAACCATGTTGGTATTAAAATGAAAAGCTTTGGTTTATGAGTCACTGAAGGTCTTCTTTCCAACTCTGAAAGGTTGATGAGCCCAGCAGTGCCCAGACACCGTCTGTGCAGGGACCCAGGCTCCATCTGAGCTGGGAATGTTCGTAATGAGTCCAGATTTGTGCCTCTTCAATGCCTGTCTTTGCTTCCAGAGCTCTTTAGTGGCCCAGGAGAGCCCAAGTTGTCTTCTGCATCTTTCTTTTCCTCTCTCACATGTTTTTATGCACTTTACTTTGAGGGTTTTCATAGACTCCATGTCAGTGAGCTTGCAAAAGAAAATCAAGAATGGCAGTGCATAATTACCAGACAAAACACAGGCACATAATTGGGGGAAGGAACTTTCCTTCACTTTTTAAAAAAGACTTGTACTTACAGTGACCTTTTAATCAGATGCAGCAAAACATGCTGTCTGTTTGAGAGCTATGACCACAAAAAAAACCCCAAACCAATCAAAACATTTTTTTTTAATGTGAAATAAGACTTTAGGCTCCCCTAGAAATCAGTGGCAGGTAAAGGGTGTTAAGTAGTTTGCTGAATCCAGTGATTGGAAGAAGGTGCAATGAATTTTCACTGTAAAACAGTGCTTTGAAATTTGGCTGCTTCTTCGGAGTCCTGCTCCCAGGTTCTGTTTTTCCTCTGTCATCACTGGAGATCAAACCTTTCTTCTTCCTGCAATCCCACCTTCAGCTGCCTTCCCCATCACAGCCAGGAGTTAGGGCTCAGGGAAGGGATGGCTCAGTAATTTTCTCCCGCTCCATGTCTTGCGCAGTTGCAGAGATGCTGTAAAAGCAAGGGCTGTATTCCTCCAGATCTTGTCTGGACAGAAGATAAATGACTCACAGGCTTTAAACTTCCTTAAAACTTTGCAGCTCACCTTTTTAAATCTCAGAGGGAGTGGAGTGAAGAGAAATCAAAGACCTTTTTTGGTGCTTAAGTAGGGTATTTCAGGCATAGAGGAGCACTAACCTTTATCTGCTTTCTCCAAGAGGAAAGCTTTCCTTTTCCTTTAATTTTCCAAAACCAACTTTTACACTGCCTGAATATCAGAGCAGATGAGAGCCACGAAATCATGGCAAACTGGTCAGAGGAAAATGAGATGTGGAGGATTTAGTTACTCTGGGTAGTCGGAATAAGTTCCTTGTAAATACATAGTACTTAATCCACCTTGTAGGTCTGGGGGTCCCTGAAACTTCCCTTGAGTAAACCAAACTGTTCTTGTTTGTTTTACAACCTAAAGGACAAAAAACTCAAAGAGCAAGAAAAGAAAGGGGAGATTCTTCACCGTCAGCTCCCAAAGAAAACTGAGAAAAGTCCAGTTTCATATAGACAGCCTTCTTCCTGTCTTATCTCACAGATCCAGAACACCAAGGCTCTGCTGAAGGACCGGAAAGTCGCCAAGGCTGGGGGTCCGGAGAAAGGTCAGTGGAGGAAAGGCCAGTGGTGGGTCTGTGTGTGCATGTGTGGTGTGGTGTTACTGAGCCTGTGTGGTGTGTGTTTGTGAGTAAAGACTCTGGGTTTGCATTCCCTGTCGCTCGGGGGGTGGTGTGGGAAAGAGGCCTGGATAACACACGTGGAGTGAAACGCCCTGAGGAAACCGTGGTGGTGCTCAGCCGTCAGGAATCCTCACTTTCTGTGTTTGACAGGATCCCTGCAGTGCTTTAAAAAGGCAGTTTCTTCCCCTGTTTACATGTCCTCACACAAAATCATCCACACTCACGCTGGTGTTTTGAAAGCATCACCACCCACCCCGGATCACTGAGGAACCAGAGCTGGTAGCCAAGCTTCTTCCTACCAGCCCCTGTGTTTTCCTGAGAGGGGGCTGGGGAGCAGCATGGCAGAATCCCTGACCACGAGGAGCCCTGGGAGGAGTTGGTGGAGGGGTGGGAAAGAGGCAGCCTCGAGGAAAGGCAGGTGGGACTGCCAGCCTCAGCAGTTTCCCATAGGAGGGGGGAAGGCATGAGGAAAAGATGTGACAGCCAGAATCGAGCAGAGCATCAATCACAAAGGGCAGCCTGAGGGGAGTGCGTGAAAGCTGCTGGCAAAAGGAGGGCAGAGAAAGGAGTGGAGGGAAAGGGGAGTCAGCAGGGAAAATGGGATGTGGGCAGTGCACACCTGGATGGGAGACACTGAGGGGCAGGAAGGTGGTGTTAAATAAGGAACAGAGTGAGGGGAGGTCACCACAGAGCAGTGTGGGGAAATAACAGTGATGTAAAACGTTTACTGTGGTGTCGGAGGGTTATTCAGAGTGGTGGCTCGTGGTGCTTTCATGCTGATTGTCGTGACTTGATAATTTATCATTTGTTGCACTCAGCGTGAAAAAAAATGTCCAAATTTGTCTGGCAGCACGGGAACTTCTGCTGCAAGGTGGCAGGAGTCCAGAGAGCTGGTCAGGAATGGGACATACTTCCTGTGAAATATTTAAAAAAAAAATCTAAAGTGCCCATTTTCCTCAGATTTGCTGTCCCTTTTGGGAGGAAGGCACAGGGGGAAGAAAATCTAGTTCATTTTTTCTCTCTTTATGTTTCTCCCTGCTTTTTTTGTTCTGAAACCTGAAAATCGTGCAGATCTCAGCTAAAGCGTTTCTCTGCTTATGGAGGTTATGTTTTGACACATCTTAAATAGTCAAATAATTTTGGCCAGTTTTAGGAAGAAACTGGTCAGATTGAACTTGTTCTGCTTTTGCCAGACAAGTGTGAGATTTCATCCCGTTCATCCATTCAGGTCTCAAGCCCTGACAAGACCACCCCTCCACAAGAAATACATGTGAGAATCGTGGCTGTGACCTGAGTGCTGGCAGAGCTAAATTATTTTAGATCCTTTTTAGGTGACTGGAGACTGAGGGAACTGAGCTACCGGTTAATTAAATTAGGGGGACCTGGCAATCAGGCTCCTTGGACAGCTTTCTATCAAGGCAGCAAAACGTGCTTGCTCGTGATTAGCTTGGCATAAGGCAGTGCCAGCGTTCTGTAGGAACTGAGCAGATCTTCTCCACGAGCTGTTTTGTTTGACTGGGCCAAATCCTGCGAAGATTGTTCCGTTTATTTTCGGCCCTTGCTGGAGGAAGGTTCTCTCTGAAGTTGATGCAGCAAGTCTGTTCCAACTGTAACAGCCTGGATCTGGCCGGTGCTGCTACTCCATATTTACATGTGTGAAACCAGGAACAGATTTTGTTCCAAAATGCAAGGAGAGCCGTCAGGGATTAACTCACTGTGCTCCCCTGTGTCTCTAGGTGTGTCAGTGAATACAGGCCCAGCAAGAGCCACGCAAAGTTGTGCTAAGAGGAGAAATGTGAGATTTCTCAGGCGTGGCCTTAGAGGATATAATTAATACAAACAGCTGAAGACATCTGTGGTTTTCCTTTTCAAGTCCTTGCCTCAGTTTAAGCACTTTTCCTGCCTGTGAGGAAAAGGGCAGATAAATTACGCAGGAAACAACAGTGTGAGTCTTGAGCGAGGGTCGGGGAGTTGGGTTCTGAGTGCATCCCAGACCATTTGTCGTAGCTGGTGCATTTTTCAGGTCCCTGTGACGCTGTTTGAGGTGCTGTGGGCCGCTGCCTGCCGGGGCAGGCAGTGCTGGTAACTGCAATGTGCTCTTCTGCTTCCTTCTCCCGTTGCTTTGCAGACTCCGGCGGTGGCGTGAGCCCTTTCCATGAGCCCCTGGCATCCAAGACGGGCTGTGTCACTTCCAGCTCCCTGGAATATCTGGAGGTCCAGCAGCCGCCCCCCAGGACCCCCCGGCTCCTCAAGAGGCAGGAGTCTCCCCAGCCGGAGCCGTCCCGGATCGGGGGCCGGGCAAAGGACTCCCCCCTCATCCTGAATATCGTGCACTCCTTCGAGTCAGTTGACAGAGAGGACCAAATAGACCAGGTTTCCCCCTCTCACCAGTACAGGATTTTAGGCTCACCAATGAATTTCCCTTACAAAAGCTCAAGTGAAAGGACACTGTCCCCGCTCTTTCCCCCGGGGAGCACGTCCCCCGTCCACCCCACCCAGGTCTCGTTCACGTACGAAGAAAAAGCGTATCCGGCAAAGGAAGAGGCAGTGTCCCCTACTCAGCTGGTCCCCAGCAACCCCCTGGGCAGCCCCAACTGCGTGAAAAGCAGGGGCAGGTTCCCCATGATGGGGATCGGACAGATGCTGCGGAAGAGGAACCAGACCATGCAGTCGGCGAGCGAAAAGCCCCTGGAAGCCAGGATGCCTCAGCTGCAGCAGATGAGCCCCACACAGATTTCCTTCAACACAGAGGCTGTCAGCGGCCAGTGTTAGTCTGACGTCCTGGGATTTGCACTGCTCTTCTCTGGGATCTAACCTTTTTCTCCTTTAAGCAAGAAGGGAAAGCCACAGGCATGTTGCTGTCACCACGTGATACCCCGCAGCGGTGCAGCGTAGGAAATCGGAGGTTTGCTTGCAAGGATGGCATTGTCCTACATATTAAAGTTGAAAGGAAAGGGCTCTGCTTGTGCTGTTAAGAAATATTCGCATTTGGCATCTGACTGTACAGTAAAACATCCTGCAAGAGCTGCGTGAATCTTTGTTTTCACTGCTCTCACCTGGTGTCGCAGCGAGATTGGTTGGAAGAACCGCGAGCACCCAGGGTTTGGTTCCTCCAGGAAATCAGTGGTGCCACGGATGCCGGGCCAGGATCTGTGGTGAGACTGTCCCTGCTCCACCTGCCTGTGCCACCTGGCACGTGGTCCTGCTGCAGGCGTCGTTCCTGGGGCAGGCAAGGGGAAAAAACCCAGATACTCTGTCCAAATGAGCTTGCTGACAAGCCCTCCAGAGAAGATGAAGGTGGTAGAAGCTTGAGTAAAAAGACACGAGTGGTCTAATTCAAAAAAGTGGGAATATTGGAATTCAAAGCAGATTTTACTGTTAATTACATAAAGTAGCTAATAACACAATCATTTTTTTCACAAAGAAAACTACGATTTAATCATGTCGCAAGAAACATGATTATTTAAAAACAAGTGTCATCATGTGGAAATTCACTGCATTAAAGACCAGTTCCTTTCCTATGAGGGGTCTGCAAGCAGGTGTTTCAGACAGAAATCCACATTGCAACAGGCTGTGTTTAGACAATCAGCCAACACCTGCATTAGTCCGTGTAAAAGAAAGGCAGCATTGGACACAGCTGAAGGATTCTCTGAGACTGCAGTGAATTAAAAAGACTAATAAACGACACATGAACCTGTACCAAGTCCATTTTATACTCCAAGATTGGTAATGTAGTGGTTACCAAAAATTGGGTATTGTTATGAGCAGTGGAGATTAACTTTCTTAAAAGACACCATGTTCTGTATACCAGGCTTGTTTTTCTAAGTAAATGATACATCTGAGAGGTTGGCAACATTTTTTTGGTTCTGTTTCTGTCTTGAAACCATTTCCTATAAATTAGAAGGTTTAGCCAAAGACAAAGACTGCTCTTTTCTCTCGTCTGTACCGCCCCTGTGTACGTGTTTGTGTGTCCAGAGCATCTCAGCAAAGCTTGCTCTGGTCTGGTTCCCCCATGGGCAGCCCTGGCCCACACTGCTCTCACCACTGAATGTCATTTCAAAACCCAGGAAGCAGAGGTGTTGTCTTCTTGCTGGTGGAAGAGCTGGTAGGAATCCAGGCCCTGTTTCCATCCATACTTCTACAAACAATTCCGTTGCCCCGTTGGTGTCTGTGCAGATGCTGAGGGTTACCCCTGTTTGAGAAGTTTTCCTTCCAGTTCCTTGAGGAGGATATTCAGGGCCTGGGGCAGGAGGGGCAGCAGAGGCAGGGGAGAAGGTCCCCAGCAGAGCCCACAGCTGGGCCTGTGTTCCTGGTTTGCAGCATAACATGGGCCCAACACCAAAATGTGCAGGGAAAAATGGACATTAAGCCAAATACTGACGGATAACTGGACGGCTCAGTGCTGGCAAAACCAGCAGAGTGATGCCCAGAGCAACCATCTGATCCCTGCAGGTGGGACCTTGCCCTCAACACTGGAGTTTGGCACCAGTTTGGTACTGGAGAGTCCATGTGCATCTTGGACCCTTCAGTGGAGTGAGGACTCCCACCTCTGAGGGAGTTGTGCTACCCGTAAAATAATACACATGAAAACCCCAATATGATGAGAAAGACAGCCCTGAAATAATTTTACCCCTTTTCAGATCAAGAAGCGTTGCATTCTGTTTGTAGAGAGCAGCTGTGCACCCCAGGGGGCCATTTTAGCTCCTTCATTTATAAACGTCAGAGCATTTTCATTTCCTTCGTGCTAAGAACACGTTTGTGCTGCAAAGCCAGTGGGCAGGGACCACTGAAATCAGGGACCACTGAAATCCCTCCCTTTGTGTGCATCAGACTCACATACCCGCACAGATGGCAGATGCTGACTTGAATCACAAACTCAGGTTTATTTGGAACCCAATAAAAGGTTGGGGGAGGCAGGAAGGAGTCATGTTTTGGTTTTTTTTTTTTTTTTTTTTTTTTTTTTTGTGGAAACACAGGAAATATGTGTAAGAATCAGAATGAAAACAAATGTTAAATCGTTTATTATATTTATAGAGAATATATGAGTACTACACTGCTAAAACATAACCATGTATTCAGCATAGTCAGTAGCTATGTACAGTCCAGCTGCAGTGACCACAGAAGGGACCTACTGAAATATCGTAGTGGAAATTCCAAGGGGGGAAAAGCTGTATTTGGTATCATTATTAAATATATGTACTTTTTGAACAAGATTGCCACAGACTGCTGACTTTGTTTGCCAGGTCACTGTGTAGCCAGTCTCAGGACAAAAACTTCAAGGCCAGGTTGCATGGGCCTTGGAGCAACCTGGTCTTGTGGAAGCTTGAGATCTTTTTCTGGTGTTTGCCACAGGCTTGGCACCAAACCTGTCATGAATCTGCTTGACAGCTGAAAATACACCTTACGCTTCAGGTTGGGTGTCGGGAAAAGAGCAGTTCTGAGCTTTGGTGCGAGATGGAAACGCCTCTGTGGGGCCTTTCTGAGCTGCTGATCACATGCAGAACCCAGCGGAGCAGCTGTGAAACACTTACAGGAGGGTTTTGCAAACTGACTGATCACTGGGCAGCAGTTCAGGATCCAGAGTGGTAAAAGTGTTTTTGTTCAGGCGCTTCTGCCTGGAAAAGCAGGTGTTGGATTTATTCAGCGAGAAAGAGCAGAAATCAGCAGCTGTCGCAGAAGGTGTTGCTCTTTGTACTTCTCCTGCAAATGGGCTGCTAAATACTAAAAAACTTCACTGTTTGTAGCACCCCAAGCTCATATGGGCTGTGCTTATCCCGAAGTGAGCAGGAATTTCAGGGGCACTCTTGCTGTGTGCAGGAGTTTGGGTTTTGCCTGTCCCTTCCCTGCTTTTTCAATCCTCTGTGGCCATAGATGGTCAGTTTTCTCTTGTGAATCCTCCTTCCACATGGCATTGCAGAATTCTTCAGTATTTGATCTCAAAGGAAGCTTGTAATAGGATGCTTTCTGTTACTGAGCACAGGCAGTCAGAAGAACAAAGGGCATCAGGATAGAGCCTAGAGCGGGGCTTGGAGTTTGCAGGAGCATCTCTGCTGTCTCCCTGCTGATGCCAGGGCACTCACAGCCAAAGGGAGAAGAAATAAGATGTTTATTGGGTAAGGGTGAGGTGCTAAGCTTGTTTTAAAATTAAAAGAAATACTATATTTATTAATGTTTGTATGAAGAGCACTCTTCTACCTATGCAAGGGAAAAAAACCCCAATTCCTTGTATCTCTTACAAGCAGAAAGGACAGAATCCAAAACAAAGAACGGTCACCAGAACCTTTATTTCCAGATGGCTGTTAGATAAAGTGAGGTTTTTCTCTCCCATCTCTGCCTGCTCCCAGACAATTTGCCTGTGTGTGGACTTGGATCCATGTTTCCTGTGCATCCCAATGAGCTGATCGCAGTTTCCTCTACCTGGTCACCAATCCTCATAAAATCTGGAAAATGTGTGATTTCAGACTCCCTTTGGTAGAAAGCAGCCAGGAGGGCTCAGGCATGTTTCAGGAGGCTGAGGGATGCTGGAATGGGATCTGTGACAGGTGCTCCCAGGCAGGACCTTTGCTGACAGCTCATAAACAGAAATCCCTGGCCTTTTTCTTTGTTTAAACATGAAGGGAAATTTCAGTCATGAAAGAACTGATCTGCAATGGCTCTGCCTCAACCTTCACAGCAAAACCTACTCAATATTTCACATTCCCAGCCCCAGAGACAGGAGATTGTCTCGGTTTCTCCTGCGTGGGAGAAGGAGGACACAACAGGCCTGTGCAAAAGTGTCACTGCAGGTGCCAGGGCCGGGGCCTCGCTCTGTCAGCGCTGGGTGACAAAACTGTCACAGGTCACCAACTCTCCTGGCCTGAAACGCTCCCAAGTGAATCTGAGAGGTTTGAATCTGCTGTTAAAATTTCTGGAGCCTCAAGACTGCTGGAAGTGACGCTCAGCTGAGCTGGATGGTTTGGTGCAAAGCCCCAGGTGAAAAGACCTGGATGCTCGTGCAGGGAAAGTGCTTCAGAATATCAGGCTGGGGAAAACAAAGTGTCTGAGAGCACAGATTTAGGTAAAATGGGAATGCATCTGGTGCTTTTCCAAACTGAAAGTAGTCCTATGCTAACCTTTCCTCTGCCTAAATAACTGGAATGATGCTTTTGAGAGCACGCCTCATCCCTCCCAGCAGCTGTGTTTGGGGTTTCTCTGCTGAACCAGCATTCCTAGCAGCACTTGCTGTGCAACATTTGCTTCAGCTGGAGCAGCTCCACTGCAGTTTCAGGGGCTGGTGCAACATCTGAAGGATAGAAAGGGAGCTGACACGGAGGCTCCCTGCCAGGCAGGGCTGTCACAAGAGTGGCTCAGGCCTGACCCAGGCAGAGCAGCTGCAGAGGCGCTTTAAATCACAGGTACACAGGTGGTGTCCCTAAGGGCTTGGGTGGGCCCTGCAGCATTTCCTTTGGGAGGTATTCAGCACAGCTCCTAGCCAAAACTGCGCTTGGACAGGGGTTTCAGTGTGTCTGTTCTATCAAGAAATTACTGGGAAATGAGGGGTGGGCAGTGATTCAGGGTCTGTGTCAGCTGCCTTTGCTGTACATCTGCAGAAGTGTCATTGGGGCGAAGCAGAGCCCCGCAACAGAGCAGATTGTCTGGTGCCTTACAAGGACAGTGTATCACCTCACCCCAGGGGCCCCTCTTACAGCACTTCATTTCAACATTTCATCCACGGAGGCAGCTGCCTGTGACCCCTCTGTCCTTTCCTGGTGACTGGGTAGGGATGTGAACCTTCAGCTGCGCTGGGAGCTTCCCACGGAGCTGCACTGGTGGCTTTGCCCGGCAGCTCCCGGCTGGGAAACGCTCACCTGGCTGTCCTGGGGTGCCTCTGGGTGCACCTGGGCATTGCTGCTGTTTCTCAGGGTGCCTGTGGGGCTCAGCTCCTCCAAGGCTGCAGAACGCACCGGGGTTGGATGCATAAATCCCTGCAGTCGTCAGCCACGGTTGTCACTCCCCTTCTCCTCCGTGTCCCGTGTCACACGGACGTGCTGAGGGGCAGGGATGGGGCAGCGCTGCCCGTGTGAGTCCAGCAGGGAGCTGCCAGTGCTTTAGAGCAGCTGGGCTCTGACCTGCCAAACCCCGTGGATGCCCCGAATTTTCTTTTCCTCAGAGCTGCGCTCTCTTTTCCACATGGAAGAGACGACACATTGAGGCCTGCTCTCCAGAAGGAAGCTTTAAGCCACCTGCAGCTGAGGGCAGTCCCCCGGTTTGCCTGTGCTGAGGCACCAGGAAAGGACTCGTGTGTCCAAGCTGTGTGCCAGTCCCAGCTCCAAGACGTGTTTGTGGCACTTGATGTCCCACTGTCCTGCCCGTAGCTGTGGGTACAGCCGTGAGAGACGCTTGTGCTCCATCCTGCGTGAGGAGCTGGGCTGGCAGATGGCCTGGGGCTGGGACTAGAGCACCTAACACACATACTGTGTCTCTAAGCGTCAGCAAAATGCTGTCTTCCCCACCCCCAGCCCAGCTTTTTCCTGGGTTGAGATCCCACATTCCATTCCAGGGGAGGGGAGGGGAGGACGTGCTGCTCCCCAGGGGAGCACATCCCAACCTGCTGGGGTCATAGTCTGGGCTATCGTGACTGTCCAGCCTCTGGTCCAGGCTGGGAGCCCTGACATGGGGACCTGAGGTGACACGAGCCCTGCACGGACACCCATAGACCTGCAGGACCTGCAGACCTGTGGTTTCCACTGATTTCCCTGCCTTTGATCAACCCCCTGAGCCAAGGCTTTACCCACAGTGCAGATTTTCCATGAGGTTAAAACCCTTCACTAGCATGAAGGACAGGGAGACCCTTCAGAAGTCCAAATCCAACCATTCCTCTGACAAACAACCCCCAACTCCCACCACTTCCACCGGTGACAGGGACCTGGTCCATGTCACGGGGACTTTTCTGCCCCAGGAAGTGCCACCTGCACACCCACTGCTAGCAAGGAGGGACAAACCTCCCTCTGCCTCCAGGCACTGCACACCAGCGTGGAAAAAAGCTCCTTCCAGAAAGCCGCCCAGCACCTGTTGCTGAGTGCTCAGCTGAGCCCCTGAGCCCAGACTGGGGGCTTGCAGCAGTCTCCATAGTGATTAATTGCATCTCTGCAGACAGGGCAGCGTGACTTGGCACGGGGAATCGGGATGCAGAAGCAGGAATAAGGCAGGGAGAGACGCGCCTGGCTGAGCAGACCTGCCCTGTGTTCCCACAGCTGCTCCTCGGCCTCTCCTGGTCTGGGGAAGGCGTTCAGGTGCCAGCACGGGGCTGAGGCAGAGATGGAGAATCCCCCCCGTCACCCAAACAAGTGATTTCACGGAAGATGAGACTTCCCTGCCCACCACACCTGATCCAAATGCATAAGCGATGAGGAGGCGCAGGCTGACAGCAACGGAGGATGAAAATCCTCGTGGTGTTCCCTGGTGCCTGAGCTGAACAATCCTTCTAGGAAACAGGGATGTGGCACCCCCCGGGCCCTCTCACTGCCTGTGCTGTGGGATACCTGGGCCAGCATCCTGCAAGACTGATTTAGGGATGCTCAAACATTACAGGGAAGAAAGGATGTCAGGAAACAAATACCTTCCACATTTCTGTCTGTGCTGGGAGGGCCTAACGCTGTGTGCTCAGGCAATTCCTTCTCTTCCCAGCCCACCCTTTTCTCGGAATATTTTCTACTGCTTGAATTGTGGTTGCCAAGAGAGCAGCTTGCGTGGACAGTGTCATCTCTATTCAGTTCCCTGCAATCCCCTTTGGATGAAGACACCAAATCCCGAGTCCCTGCCAGGCTGGGAACCCGATTATCTACCTGTGCCTGCCAGGCTGAGGATGGGGTTACATGGCAATTAGGGAAGATCAGACTCTCCTACTAAAGGGCATGCTGACATCTCAGAAACAATTCTTACAGGCGTTTTACACTGACCATCCTGAAATCCTTTCAGGCTAAATAAAGCCTTAAAAGTCAGTTTCTGAAACCCATTGTGGTTTGTACTTTGTGCTGGGGTGATGAGGAGCGAGAAAGGCAAACTGCTGGCAATTACCCGTGTCACAGTGTCACACTCTGCCTCGTGTCCCAGGCAGCACCATGGTGACAGCCCTGCTCAGGCCCAGGTACTGACCTGGAAACATGACATGGCTGTGGGGGGGTTTTCATCTTTGAAAGGAAAAGTAATTGATGCCTTGGAGCAGCTGCTGTGCCTTCAGAATCTGAAAGAGCTACTGACTGTACAGCATTTTTTAATAACTAGTCATGTAAACCCAGGGTTGCAGTCATGAATTCATGTATTTTAATAGACATGAATCTTATTGCTCCTTAATATCTAAAAATCCTCGTGCATAACTTCCCTGTGTTTCTTCCAGCAAGAGGCCTTCCCAAAGCAGCCGTGCTTGAACAGAGGGCTTAGACAAAAAATAAGTATTAGGGATGGCTTTTCTCGGATAAGACAGGACAATGCTTTTACTATCCTTATCTTCCCCTTTGATCCTCTCCCCAAGTAGTTGCTGATGCTGGTTTTAGTGGTTTAGGTTGGTCTGTGCACCACTTGAGGGTGGAAGGACTGCTCCTGTCACATGTCTATAGGCATTGCAGGACTTGGCAGGACTCCTGATCTTCAGTGGTTGGCGATATTTATGTATGTGCAACTTTGTCCCTAAAACTGAGTCCTGGAATGTCTGGGAAAATGATGGCTTTTGCAAAATTTGATGAAGTTTCCCAATTACCACTTCCCCCCGTAATTTGTGCACATCTGATAAATAGTTATATTCCTAAGCTTGCATAAAGTTTATATGTATATTTTAAAGTTCAAAACTTCTGCTGGGGTGCTTTAGCTAAGAAAAGCTGTGATGGTGAGAGGTAAAAGAAGGCAGTGAAAGGGAGCAGGAGGACTTGGGGCATGGCAGATGTGCTTGTCTGAAGCAGTCAACATTAAGGGAAGAACAGTCACAGGTTGTAAAACCTCTTGCAATGAAAAGCAGGTTGCTAGAGAGCCAAAATTCAAGAGAAATCCGTGGACAAGCAGAGCAGGAGATGCTGCTCTGTTGCTAGGTGATGGATCTGTTATCATGCTAATGACAGTGAAGGATGATACTGGTACCAATAAAACATCTTTCATCTGAGAATTACCAAGGGTTTTCCAGACAGCAAGGCTGTATTATTCCCATTTACTAGAGGCACAGACAGAGATGAATTGATTTGCCAAAGGTCACTGACGGATTTCAGAATAAGAAATTGCCCTATTTGAGTTTTATTAGGCTGGGGATTGCCATAAACCCTTTCTTTGCAATCAATCCTTTCCCCTCCCCTCATCCATCACCCCCACATCCCTCTCTCTTGAGGCAACCTGCTCCTGTCTTGTTTGTCATTCTCGTCCTGTTTGGATTACAGGATCCCCTGGCCCCAGAGCGTGGCTTAGCAGGGGTTGTGGGGGGCAGAGCAATTGCATGGACCAAGCTCAGATGTTTTGGGGCTGCATGAACAAGAAGAAAGCACCCGTTTCTCCCTTTACTCTGACCAGGGGCTCCTCAGGGACAGCAGTGCTGGGACTTTGGGGTGAAGGGCTTTGAGGTTTCCCTCCTTAGACACTCACCCCCAGCACAGCCCATGAGAGGCCAAGAGGCTGTGTGAGGAGAAATGCAAACCTTCCTAAACCCCCAAAACCCACCTCTCCCTGACTATCCGCATGGCTCTTCCCAGTACCAGGAGTTCTCAGGTGTGAATCAGTGCAGGCATGAGTCAGGCATCACTTTTTGTTAGGGATCGTGAGGGAAACACAGGCAAGCCTAAATTCTGGCACTTGTAGGAGAATAACCATTTGATTTCCACTGGAAGAACAGCGTTTCCATGATGACAAGGAGCAGCCTGCAGTTCCTTGATGAGCTGGTGTAGTCTGGCAAGGGGAGCGGGGTGGGAACACGGGGAATGCCTACAGGAGAGGTTTTGGGGTGGGAACATGGGGAATGCCTACAGGAGAGGTTTTGGGGTGGGAACACGGGGAATGCCTACAGGAGAGGTTTTGGGGTGGGAACACGGGGAATGCCTACAGGAGAAGTTTTGGGGTGGGAACACGGGGAATGCCTACAGAGAGGTTTTGCGGAGTCATCCTTCCCTGGGTCAGAGCTGGATGTGTGTCCCACCAGGTGCTGGATGTGTATCCCACCAGGAGCTTCCTATGATGCTTCCAAAGACACAAACCCAGCAGCTTCCCCTATCTCTGAGAGGAACACTGAGACTAGGCATGAAAGCAGGGCTTTTACAACCTTGATTTCCTTTTCTTGATGTGTAAAATGGGGAAGCATCTCATTTCTATCTGACTGTCACTGTGAGAAATTACCTAGTCTTTCTACAATGCAAATTGCATTCACGGGAGGTGTTAAGCATTTGAATTACTCTCCTCCTGCTTTTCCTACTTCCCAGGGTGCTGGCAGGTTTCCTCAGCCTCACGTACTTCAGGTCAGGACACAGCCCCAGAGCAACTGGAGCACAGGAGCCAAACAGCAGCTTTGTGGGGTTTGTTCAATTTGTGTAAAAGACCAAGACCATTTAAAACCTCAGGGCATGTCTGTCAAATAGATCCTACTGGGCTGCTGCATCCTTGTAATTGATGTAGGGCTGCCACTGACTAGCTAAGAAAAAAATCTGTGTTAGCTCCAATCCTGAAAAATGTGTGTTGTAGACATGAATGTAATGTTAACTGGTGCTCTGCTGGATTGGGACTGGTTTTCTTCACCATGAGAAAAACAAAGAAAAAAAAAACAAACCCAAATCAAAACCCAAAACCCCAGAATGTGAACTGATGCTTTTCTGTGCACTGTAAATGCACATTCAGGGCAAGCAGGGATATTAGGAGCAGTGGAGCAGGGTAAAGTGAACCAAGGAAAACCCTTCATGGCCCTCACAGTCTTACACTTCGGATTATGCTTGAGCCTGGCTTGCAGGAGAGCCTGGAAGCTCTGCACTTGATTAACTCCTTCCAAAAGTCACTTCAAAGCAGGGACAGGGAGCAGCAGGAGGGAGGCAGAATGAGCTGATCTCAGAATTGTTTAAAACTTGGCAGCTGGGCCAGCCTTTGATAATAAAACTCCCACAACTTCACTCTCAAATCGTGACTGAGAGAAACAATGCTCATCTTCAAACCTGCCCTGCAATCCTGACAAGGGCTTTGTGCAGCACACTTCGGGACATTAGGAGGAGGTTAAACAGAAAAAACAACCTGAAACCACCATTTTCTGTTATTCTCCTCATATGGACAATAAAATAGACACAAACTGGTTCAGATTTGCTCCAGGCTTGCACCAGTTGCTCGATGTGAGGTCTGGACTGCGTTGAAGGAGCACCTGAAGAGGAGGACCTGAGCTATTTGCCTTTGACTTGCAGCCAAGGCTTTCCTGAGGTGGCCCCTTCCCAGAAGCAGCACGAGGCTTTGTGTCTCAGCTGCAGCCCTGGTGGAGGGCAGACTGCTGGACGAGATCCCATGGACACATCCCAGATCAATCTGTTTCACAGCCAAGCTCTCTCCACATCCACTCTTCCCTCTGGCAGTCCTTCCCAAGCCCCTCTCCAACAGCCCTAGGCTCACTCCGAACCCGAACACTAATCCTAACCTCACCTAGCAGCAATGGATGGCTGACCTTTGGATGCTACCCAGCACCAGCAGGGTTTGGGAATCCTGGCGCTGTTCTTTGGGAAGATCCCTCAAGGTGTGGGAAAGAGAGAGCCTGAAATGACAATATTGCTTGTTTCGGTATTTGGAAGGAAACAAAGAGAGCAGGATTTTAGAGGAATGGGCAATGCACCCCCGTCCCAGCTAAAGCCCTGCGAGGGAGCAACTTGTTGCTTTCATAAAGTAGCTGGAATGCCTGGAAGACTTCCTCAAGGATCTGCAAGGAATTTATGCCAGATACCGCTGTGATCAAGATGGATCCTGCACCCTGCACCAAACAAACAGAGAAGAGCAGGATAACAGGAATTTAATTTTGGTTTGTGTGATAATCCTCCAGAAGTGGTGTCTATTTTCTGCAGGCCCTGCAAAAAGGAGCATTTGCGTGGGGGTTAGGAGGAAAAGTCTAAATTAGTTTTACAGATGCTTAGAGGGAATTTCCCCTCAGATTGCACGGGAGATCAGGCAGGGGGCCTGTTTGTTGATGCAGTGCCTGTGGCTCTCCTGGTGGCCCCTCTGAGGTGGGAGATGACTCCTGGGCACCCCACGTGTGACGGGATGAAGACAGGCAGCCCGGGGGTGGCTGGATCCTCGCTCCTCTCCCTCAGATCCCCGCAGGGCCCATGGAATAGATCAGTCTGTTTTGCATCCAACAGCTGTCTGACAACAGCCCTCCTGAAAGCAAGGCGGCAAAAAGGAGAGAGTCCTTCAAATTCAGGCACCAGCTTTTGCTTTTGTCACTCACTCTTGTCAAAGCCCATTTGCCAGAGGCTCTGCAGGCTCAGCACCCACGGCTCCTCCACAGGAACCTTCCCAGCACATGAAAGGCTGAGCCATCCTTCCTCCCCATCTCCTCGTGCCTTTTCTCTATCAACCAACATTCATTTATTAAGCAGGAACTCATACGCTAAAAACACCCCATGTCAGGTCAAGATCCACCCGAGCAGAAAAGAGCTCACAGCAATAATACAGCCACAAAAGATAAGCTAGAAATATAATTTCAGCAATCGTATGGATTATAAACCACACTTGTCTCAGTAACTTGAGGCCTTGCACAGCCACACACACGACAGGCTGCCTTGAAAGAGAATGGTTTCAGTCTCAGCCTTCCCAGCAAGTGATGGCCCCTGGCACATGCTCCTGAATCCAAATATCTCCTGTCACCAAAGCCTGAAAAATCCCTCCATGGTACATCGTGTCTCTGTGTGCCTCTGGCTCACTTCTCCAACCTGTCTGTGATTTCTGCTTCAGATCCCCATCTTTTCCTGGATTTGATAGGTATAATACAGGCATAATGATACCTTGTGCTTGGCAGGAGCATGCAGGATTGCTCTGTGTGGGTTGGGGTTTTTGTTATTTACAGTGGTACGTTTTGCCTTGGAAGAGGAAGGGTGACAATTCCAACAGCTCGGTATAATTCACTGTTTGGGTTCTTTCGATCACAGATGAAGGTGGAGGGTTCTGATATGTTCAGATGGCCCCAGAGCAGATGACCAGGGCCTGGCTGGAGGCAGCCCAATTGTTAATTAAGCTGGCAGAGGTTTCATTCCCAAAACCTCCACGTGGAAGGGTTTCTGTGCTGTGCAAGGTGTCACCTTCAAGACAAGGAGATGTTAAACTGCTGCATGTGAAATATTATTTTGGACAGCATGGTGTGGCAGGGAAAAGGTCAGAAGCCTCTTTAAGAGCTGATTTTATGGTGTTCCCTCTCTAAGCATCAGGTGTGGAAAAGTCATTTGCTTCATGCTCAGCACAGGGATTTTCACATGAAATGGATGCTCCACTATATATAGGTATGTCATGATGCTTGTAGGACATGTTGGCATTACACATCCCACTTGACATGCCCTATCAACGTGGGCTGAGCAATTTCAGGTTGTATTTAAATAAAAGTGACTATATTTTTCCTGCAAGCACAAGTCAGTTAAAAATATCCTGTGGTTACTGCTTTGAAAATGCCTTAAAGCCAACTTACTCCTGTCAGGAAAACAGGGCGATGTGACAGTTGCATTCAAACACTCGGCTGCAGAGCCAGCTTGTCAATGGGAGCAGACCTTGCCATATGGAGAGGTGGGATGCCTTTCCCTGGCCACCACAGCCACCACACCGACCCCACGAGCTGCCCCTGCTTCTTCCTGAGCTGCTGGCAAGACATCCCCAGTGTTACCAGAGGCTACACACAGGACAGATTCTGCCTTTGGACTTTATGTATTGATACATTTATAAAGCCTTACTCTCACAGACAATGAATGTACAGCCCATAAATTGTGTTTCCTGTCATGGAACTGCTTCACAGCACACAGAGCCATGATAACCCAGGAAAAGCAGAACATGTTCCCGTTATGCTCACGATCATAGCCAGAGAACAGGGTTGGGTTACTCCCAAATGTGTTATAAATACAGTCAGCTGCAAGATCCAGACCCAGACCTGCTCTGTGGCCTGTGTGGATTCTCTTGAGCTCAGAGCAGGAAGGAGGGGCCAGCAGAAAGTCTGAACCCTGCTTTTCCCTGGAGGTTGAATGCTTTCGTGTCCACAGGTGCGACTGTGCTCCCATCTGCATGTAAACAAGAGCCTGACACTTCTTGGACGTGGATTTGAGCTCTCCTCAGACTTAGGCTGAGGGTGTGAGTCCAGCTCCACAAAAAAGAGACCTCAAAGTGCCAAAAGCAAGTGTCAGAGGGCTGCAAGCTGCTTTGGGGGGAGGCGCTGGGTGAAGTACTGAGGGCAAGGAGTGAGGGATGATGCAGTGCTGAGCGGTCACTGGCGTTTGGCTGCATCCCCTGGTGGGCTGGTGTCCCTTGCAGAGATCCAGGACAGGGATAAAG
This sequence comes from Melanocharis versteri, assembly GCA_013397845.1. Classification (NCBI taxonomy): domain Eukaryota; kingdom Metazoa; phylum Chordata; class Aves; order Passeriformes; family Melanocharitidae; genus Melanocharis; species Melanocharis versteri. The sequence goes on from VZTG01006070.1 coordinate 312,467, forward strand.
GCCCCATCCGTGCAGAGAGCTGTGAGGGTAGAGGAGGGAGAGAAGGATTCTTGTACCCTGAGGATCAGAGGCGACCCACAGTCAGGTGTGCCAGGGCAGAGCTGCACCCTGCTTTGCCTCACAGAGGGAAAACAGAACAAACAGCAAAGCAGCAGCTACATGGAAACCTTATCTGAGCTTTTCCATCTGTCAGGGAGCTCAGGTGAGGTGGGGGCCTCAGCTGGACAGAGCTCTCTTTGAACTGATGCCATTGGGAAACGCACAGATCGTTCATTTTGTCCCTGTGTAGTGGGGGAAGGAGCGCAGAGCTCAGGGCATGTCCTGCCAGTGCTGAGCTGGAGATCACATCAACATCCTGCCAGGCTCTGAAACCTCGTCACGGCTCCGTGCAAGCAGGCATTTCACAGTGCAATTCACTCTGACACCTATCTATTTATTTGGTACGGATATATACACACATGCACGTATGGCTATGTATACACAGGCCTGTTAAGGGGAAATGAAAATATGCCATGTCAGCTTCTCGCACAAAGACGTGTTAATTCACACGTGAAAGTCTCCTGGCTGCTCAAGCAGAGCCAGGGTGATAGCTGAACAGCCCACCCCAAACAAAGGATGTCTAGCAGCTCTTAAAAAAATCACTGGAGTGGTCAAAGCCCTCACGTCTTTTCATTTCCACACACACATTCGCAATTTCCACCGGACTGATTGCTTTTGACTGATTGGTTTCACTGCTTTGAGACACCACACATATGGAATTATTCAGGAGGTTGCTGTGTGTAATACTATGCTGGAATAATTGTTCCATTTAGCTTTATTCCCCTATGCTTGCAAAATCTTAAAGGAACTTAAAATTCTCTTAACATTTGTATGTGCATGTTGGCATGTTTGGTTTGTGCATCTGAACGACAGAGTAAAAATGAATGTAATGCTATACCAAAGACTGATTCTATACACAGAAGTCAGGAGAATTCAGATGTAATACTCCTGCAGCATAGTTCACATTCTAAAGGTATAGGTCTCCCTAGGATCCACATTTGAAATCCTCATCTGGATTCAGCACCACTTTGCTTGCAGAGTCAGGGACTTGCTGTAAATAACAGTACCAAGGGCTACATCCTGTCCAGTTTGTCTGTCAAAGAGTTAAGGAAAAAAAAAAAAACAAAACAGTGATGGTTTAATAGACAATGATGCAAACCCAGCTTATTTATAGAAGAACAGGAAGAGGAAAATACACACAGGCCATCTCTCCTGTGGCGAGTTAGGATTGGGTTCTGCACAGTTAAAGCTGACCCAGGAGGAAGGAAAAGGGTGTTTGCTCTTGCTATAGATTTTGTGGGGTGAATGAGGATGATGTCAGGCTATTTGTTTGGCACGTGTGTTGAGGGAAGACAGGTCTCTCAAACCTTGCTTGGAATTGTTTGGGTTCCCCAATTTGTTTGCTCTTTCTGAGTGGCTCTTCGGGGCACAGGGAAATGTGCCTGACCCCCAGTCTTCATTATGGAGGGAGGAAAACTCTAACTAGTTATACACCCCAAAAAATAGTGTCCTGAATTTGTCAGAAAGGCCAGCAGACAAGAGGAGAGGAAAGGCTGCCCATGACAAATTCACTGGCATTTTCAGCACCCAGCATTCATTGAAAGGCCTGCCCACCATCCCAGCTCTAAAAACAGCCCGAGCCAAAACGCTGGGGTATTTTTAGTTGTACAATAAAGAAGGAATGTCTGTGAAGTCTCTTAGGAGATGTAAATTGTTACAGATCCTTCAGCAGCCATGCCAAGGAAGGATGTGCCAAAATGTTCAAGTTTTGACTGTCCACCACCACTTGTGTTCTGGATTTTTCTGCTCTTCCAAAACTCACCCAGTTGTTCTGAAAGGTGACACGTGTCTGTGGTAGAAAGGAATTCATAAAGGCCCAAGGAGGGTCCCTTTTACCACCAGTACATCTGCCCTTCGTGCCAGTTCAGCTGCATCTGTGTTGGGAACCAGAGGAAAACCATTATTTGGTAAAAAGTGCATTCCTCATCAAAACCTCATTACCAGAACAGAAGCCAAGCACTCCAGAGCCTCCTCACAGCTGATGGGCTCTCCCACTGCCATCTGATGGAGTACAGGAAAAGGAATTATCCCTCTTTTCCTGCTTCTACTTCGAAAGGATTTGATTAACATTTAAATAGCAAGTTTAGCAATTGCCCTGTGTTGTGTATTATGCACATCTGCAACTACCTCCTGTGCAAGTCTGTGGACTGTTCAACCTTTTGCCTTTCTTTTTATGGATCTCTTGGTAGCTTCCTTACCTCATTAGGCTTTTGAATTCTGAAATAAAAACTTGATGCCTGACTTCTCTGTCCCGCGTTTGTTTTTAAAGCCCCTTTTGAGGACATTAAATCAAGATCAGAGCCAGTAACATTCTGGTTTAGGAGCACAGAGTGACTATTTAAGGTGTTTGGGACCTCCATATGATCATTTATCACAACATTATCCCAGTTCAAATGTTTAATTATGGCATATTTTCAAATCCCTTTCCAGAAGCTCTATAAATACCTCAGCAACATCTAAAGACCAATTTAGCTGCCAACACCTAAAACTATCTTTTTTCACGCAGCCTGGCCTGTGCTTTCTCTGCTGCTGAAGGAAATTCTGTTTACATCTGTGTTCTGGGAGCCCATAAATGTTGTGTCCTTTCTCTGGCTCGTGTTTGCTGGCTGCCAGGCGCTGAATATCTTGTTTTGCAGACGTGGCTGGGTGGTTTTGCTCTTCCAAGGGGGCAAACAAAGGTCCTCCAAGGCAGATGAAGGTGTCAATCGAAGGCTTCCCACATCCAAACTATGATCTCCACATATACTTGGACTTACTTGTTTTCACTGTTCAGAGCGTGGGAAAACAACTTAAAAATAGACATTTAACACATTGGCTGAGTGATATTCAGAAGACTCTGTGCTAGACGGGGGCAGAGCCATGTATATGTATTGGAAAATAGTAAACTCATTGAAAAATGTGGCCTTAGTCTTCCTGGAATCATCAGTGGCTTGAGAACTGTCTGTGCTGGTACATTTATTTGGGGAAAATCCATTTATTTCAGAAAAAGCTTCCTAAAATTGCCTGAAGGTTGGGAGATGGGAGGCAACTCTGCTCAAGCTAAAGAAGAACTAAATTTACCCACATCCCAGAGAGTCCTTGCACCCTGAAATGGGGGACATTTCTTATTGCAGATTTTAATGCCCTAGCTTTCCTTTTTGTTTGTTTTTCTTTCACAAGGCCAGAAATCAGCATTTTGCTCAAGCTGAAGGCCTTACTTTGTGCAGAAAATAATGCCTTTTTGAGGGGGTTGATTTTTTCCCCTCACGAAAGAAATGAATTGGAAATCTTTGATAGTTTAGTTCACTTCAGAGGGATTTTGAGCTGATTTGCTTTGTTTGGCCGATGTACTGAAAGTTCCCTTTTATTTTCTCAGCCCTAAGCAGCATCCAGTCAGCTCTTCTGGAATGCTCTTTATCTGATCTTGTTATTTGTGATAAAATCCCAGGATGGTTTGGGTTGGAAGGGACCTTAAAGCCCATCCAGTGCCACCCCTGCCATGGGCAGGGACACCTTCCACTGTCCCAGGCTGCTCCAAGCCCCAATGTCCAGCCTGGCCTTGGGCACTGCCAGGGATCCAGGGGCAGCCACAGCTGCTCTGGGCACCCTGTGCCAGGGCCTCCCCACCCTCCCAGGGAACAATTCCATCCCAATATCCCATCTATCCCTGCCCTCTGGCAGTGGGAAGCCATTCCCCCTTGTCCTGGCACTGTAATTTTAAATTACAAAAAAACCCTATAGGCACTTGCCCAATCCCTACTGGGGAAACAAAAGAAAAAAGAAAAATACATTAAAAAAAAAATTTAAAATCCCTCCTACTGCTAGGAAAATGTCAAGCTGCTCTGCTTAAAACTTTGGTTTTCTGCTTAAAACTAAGGGGATGATACCAAAGCCTTACACCCACCTCACACCAAAACACTTCAAGGTAGGTTTCAAAGCTCAGTGTGTGGGCAGGTCCCACAGACATCACGTTGCTTTATTTTGTGATTTTCGAGACTCTTTCACACACCTTTCTGAGAGTCCAAGGCCAAGTTTCCTCCTGGCTGGGTGGCTTGGCAGGTGTGACACCTCCTTTGGGCCCGCTCCCGGTCTGTTCCTTCTTTCTAGGAACCAGGATTTTTCTGGTCTGTGTTTCCACCTGGCAGGTGGAACACATCAGCCCACGGATTTTAGAAAACGAGGGAGATGTTTGTGTTGAACTGCAGAATAAAGAGAAAAAAATAACCCTTGCTAGAAAACCGAAACATGAATGTGCTGGAGTCAGGGATGACACCATCTCCTGGCCCTACTTCCACTGGCTCTGTTCCAAGACCACCCACTTTCATTTCGTGGTCTACATGACTGGCCAGCACCCAGCAGAATTGCTTTAAATCTCTAGCCCCCTTTTTCCCCCCCCAAACCTCCACCTGACAAATAGCTTTAAAATTCCCATCAATAACTCTGCAGTTAACCATAACAGTGAAGGCAGGCTCCCTTTTCCCCATGCATTTGTGGAAAGAGCCCAGGTAATAATTCCAGCATTGTCCATTCCGGTGGTCCAGGGCAACCAGGAAATGAGGCTCCCAGTTCTGCTGCTTCCCCCAAATTCCACCTGATAAGCAGCAATTTTCCAAAAGACTCCACCTTGATATGTGTGTTGCAAAGCCTGTTTGGGGGATAAAATCCTAAAAGAGACTGCAGCAAAGGCAAAGGGATATATTAGCATCTCATTAGCATATTGCGGTGACTTTGGTATGTACAGCTGCCTGATTGCAATTAAAAGTCATTTCTATTTCTGCTTAAGCACATTCAATGTATGATCAGATAGATACAATCAAGATTCCAAACCCTGTGGTGACTTTGAAACAACTCTAAGTTATTTGACTACTCCAGAGTTCACAAAACTTGAGGCCTGTAAAGATACCTGATTGCTGGAACTGCAAACACACACCTAAAATACTGCCCAGGAGTCTTATTGCTGGTTTGGTACCATTTAATATAACTCTGCATTCAGAACTCGTATGACTTCGTAGGATTAAACTTCCTGAAGCTGCTGACTGAAGAGGGCATTTCTCATCCTCCTTCTGTTGGCTATTTGATGAAGGCTCTCCTTCAGCTTTGCAATATTTTAACCAAAACTGACCACTGTCTTAGAGTGTTCCCTGTGGGCAGGCAGAGCCAAACACAAAAAGGGTCTTTGGAAAAAAATGATGAGCAATATTAACTGTTTTGGCATTAAGAGGTCTTTTAGTCTCAAAAGAACAAAACCAAATGGGTTCTGAGGTGCTTTTTGAAAAAAAAAACTGTGCCCTTCTACACACTTGTCTAGAATTGGGACAGAAGAATTTCCCAGTGCTTGTATTTTACCTGAAGTCAAGTTTCTGCGGAGAGAAGAACAATGTGAATTAGAGATAGATAGATAGATGGATGGATGGATGGATGGATGGATAGATAGATAGATAGATAGATAGATAGATAGATAGATAAACAGCTGGCACATGGACCTTCAAGAGCAGGAAATTAATGCCAACTCAGAACCCTTTTCCTCTCCAATTTCCTCTGTTAATGCACATGAACTGGTCAGAGTGCGCAATCAGAAGGAGGCTGCCTGTTTTCAATTAGGTCAGAGGAGAGGACCTGCCTCTTTCCTAAATGAATTGCAGATAAAGCTTGCCAGGAGTGGGCCTCCTTCTCCCCGGGCTGGCATAAGTCAGGGAATGCAGCAGCAGCCTGCAGCATTACCCCAGGGAAAGCAGGGTCCAGCCTGCCCAAGGGGCTCATCCTGCCCTGGAAAGGCATCGTGGCTTGGTCAGGACAGTTCTGTCCTCCTTTTCCCCAACATTTTCCACCATTCCTTGCTTGTAATGATGAACACATCTGGGTTTCATTCCCTGCCTTCGGTCTGATAGGGGCTGGGGGGAGGTGGTCTCTCGCTCGAAGTCCTTGTCAACAAGATGGAGGTGCTGGAGCAATCTGAAGGGGAAGCCGAGTTATTTTTGTTGACAGGATTTCAACGAGTAACAGTTCTGGCTAATTACACTGTAATTGATTTGGCATGTTAATACAGACTTCCAGGGAATCTCGTTACTTTCTTGTCCATTACAAAGGGATTTCAAACTCCGGGCTGGTTTGCTTTAAAAACAGAAACACAGCAAATAAAATAGAGTAATTTGCTAAAGTCCCTCAGGCCCAGGGAATAACAGTTACTTCTGGAAAACCAGATACTTCCATAGGAGGAGCACTCAGGGGAGCTTTAGGAAAGCAGATGACCAGGGGAACCGGGCACTCAGCATTAGCTGAGCCCTAGCAGTCACCAGAGAGATTTTTGTGTCCTTTTAATGGTCTGAAACCTTTGGTTCACAACGATTTTTTCCTTGATGATGTTTAATAGGAGAGAAAATAACTCTGCATTCATATGGGAAATAAAACCCACCATTTCAAATCGACATTAAGGGGAATCAAAGTGCAGCCTCACCCCTTCTCTTCCCCCACACGCTTCAGAACTGGGGCCAACTGGTGCTTCAAACTAATGCTGGGAAAAAGATTTCCTTCTATCCAAAATGCTCTAAAATTGTCCAGTCCTTGTTCTGCAGCATCTGGCATCGGTCACTTCTTGGAGTCAGGCTACAAAGGATGAATTGGAATCTAAGGGAATGGGATCAAAAGCTCTGCCTGTATGAGGACGTATTAACATTTCTTCCTATAAACCATGATCTTTACAGTGCAGTAAAAGTCCCGTTTGAGGGCCTCTAGGTGTTCAGCCTGAACTGCAGGGACAGGAACACTGTGAATGCACCACGATTCATCCAGTCACAAACCAGCTAAGTCACCTCAAATACCTAAGGCCAGGATTATGCTTTCCTCTGATAATTAATGTATTCTGTGAGATTTAAAAATAGGACATCCAAAAGCTGATTTACAGCATCCCTCATAGAGAACTATGATTTTGATGTGACACTGTTATATGTGATACAATATGCTGATTTACCTTTTTCCTTAACTGGCTCCACTGGTACCATCTCCCAAACACTCCCACTCCATTTGTGGGAAATCTGTGCCCATGCTCACCCCGAAGTGCAGAAGAAGCTGCAGCTCAGAGCCCTTTGGAGACCATTTACTACTGCGAGGCCACGACTTATTGAGCTGACCTGACCCAACGCTGTGATAAAAGGATGGATCACGCTCCATGGGCTGCTCCACCTTTCAGTACTGAGCAGTCAGTATTAAATCTCACACAAACACAGTCTCTGGGAATGATGGATATAAAGGAAAGAATAGATGTTTGGGAGGTTTATGTGAATTCATGGCTACACAGGGCTCGTGTGCTGAGCACCACTGCTAAGGCTCTCTGAAAAAGCATTCAAAGTGTGTTTGAAGGGCCTCAAAGGCACACAGGCCTTGAGGATCCTCTGCACAGGGCTGGATTAATGATCTCTGATTTTTCCCTGGAGCAAACAGTGACTAGACATGTCCCTCCAAACCCCGTGGCATTGTTATTGCAGTGGGGTGTGTGGTGCAGTTTGATGTATTCATCCACTGATAGCGATGGAAAAACCTCCATTCAACGGAATGGGCTTGAAGCCAGGCCCACAGTGAGGCCTTGTCTGGAGCTGTTACTGTGATGGTGGATTCTGTAACAACTGTATCATAAAACACTTTACAAAAGAGTCATGAACTCTGGAAAAGAGTAAGGCTTATATATTCTGTTTAAACAGAGGAAGTTGCTCAGTGACTTGGCAGCCAAGCACGACCCCCAGTTACGGGTAACCGAAGCCAACATCAGAGAAACTATAAAAGCAGATAGTTAATATCAAGGCTCACATCTTTCCAGTCTGTTACTGATTCTCATGAGCATTTCTGAGCTGGATCTAGAGCTGGATAAGAGGAAAATGAAAGTGCTGTGTGATGAGGGTGACGGCCCCCTGCACGCAGACAGCCTGGGCACAGGTTTGTGCAGGCTGCCAGGTCACTGCTTGAAATTGCTTTTTCAGGGAAATCGATACCCAAATTCCTCTTGACGTCAGTGGGGCCAGAGTTTCCCATTTTTGTCTAATAAAATGTCAGAGGGTAAATTGAAGTAGCTATCACAGAAAGAAAGAATGCAAATATAAATAGAATAGGGAAAAATTAGTAGCTGACAAATATTCTTTCCTTGTTGCATTGAAGATCTGGAAATAAAAAAAAACAACCCACATTTCTTTCCATTCTGTACAGAATAAATTAATCCCCAGGTTTCTGGTTTTGGATGATAAATAAATGTCTGAATAAAAGGAGAGAGAGGAAATGAGAGGCAGGAACACATAACTTTTCACTCAGAAGGGTCTGAATCTTGGCTAGGAAAAGGCTACAGCGTAAAATCATTTTCTTGTATTCTTGAGCCAAGGTTTGATGGAATGGAGGCTTTAGTGACAGCACTGCCTTAAATAAATGTCTCTCCTGGCCTCTAATTCGCACTCCTGAGCAGCAGCATGCTGGGTCTATGGAGCCATGCTGTAAACAGGCTCAAACAGCTGACCAAGTTTAGAACAAAACCTCTGCAGGAGTGTTGGGCTGTCGTCGGGAAGACGGTGATGCCATCAGATTTGGCACGGGCGTGGACCCCGTGACACCAGGATGCTTGACCTGTGTTTGTTTGTCCCACGGGTCTGCCAGGACAGGCAGCCCTCCTTCTCCCCATCCTCCTGGCCACGCAGACAGGCAGGGCTGCTGTGGGATGATGAGGGTGGCAGCTCTGGGACACGGCCCTGCACGAGCTGTAGTCAAGCTCAGGACTGCCTGGCACGCAGGTCTTTATCCTCCTTTCCCCCGTCTATTAATCCTTCCTTTGCCTGTGCTGTGCTTTCTTCCTCCCCCATCTGTGCACCCACCCCTAATTACTTTTTCTCCACGTGGCCCAGCTTTGCCACCTCTGCACCAAGCCTGGTGTTTCTGCCCCTGGTCCCTGGGTAATATTGTCCTTACCCGGTGTTCCTGGGTGACCTGTGCATCGCTGCCCTGGCAGGGTCCTCCTCCACGAGGGATTCTCTCCAGCTATCTGTGACTTCTGGCCACTGCTCGCTGAACACCTCCCTAACCACCTGCAGCATCCAGCCCTTATCTCTAACTTCCCTCACCTTCTCTGTCCTTATCTCTGAGGGCCAGCAGCTTCTCATGTCCTGTCCAGCAGTTTCCCACGTCCTGTTCAGCCCCCTTAACTCCAGGCCAGGGCTCAGCCAGTGGCCTTGTCAGCTGCCCACAGCTCCAAAAATAGAGGAAGGAAGAGGAAGATGGGGAGACAACACTTCTCAGTCATTCACTATCAGCCTGGGACGCTGCCCTGAGCTGTCCCCACAAACACAAGGCAGAAGAACCACCTGCAGAGTGGTTTTGCAGGAAAAGTTTGGGTGGTTTAGTGACTGCAGGATGAACTTGGATCAGTAATGATCAACTGCTGAGAAGGAAGCACTCAGTGGTGAGAGGTACAGGCAGGAACGCCATGAGTTAAGACCAACAAAAATAATCATTTCACACTGCTGGGTCAAGTTGTGATGGTGTTGGCTGGTCTGCTCTGTCTAGATTTAGGGACTGTTCTCCAAGAAGGATGGGAGGTGGTGACCATTTCAAAGAGAGCCGGGTCTAAAAAACAAGACCTGTGGGGAAACATTGAAGGGAATGGAAGTGTTCAGGCTAAAGAAAGGAAAAATGAAGGAAGAGATGCCAGTAATCTTCAAATGCATAAGAGAAGGCTGCACAGAGGAAAGAATAAACTGCTGTTACTTGTGCTCAGGGCACAGAGGAAGCATTAGTGGCCTCAAGGGAAGATCTAGGTTTGAGATGAGGAAAGTTTCCTGATGAGCTTTGGACAAGGCTCTAGACCAGCTTGCCTTGGAAAACCACGGAAGCTCCAGCAGGGAAAGTTTTTGAGAACAAGCTGGAGTAACATCTGTCAGGGGGGTTAAGCCCAACTGATCTTGCATTAAGCTGTGAGATTGATCTGTTGAGGAGCCCATGGAATTTCCCACAGCAAGAGGAGGATTTGCTCTGTATTTCCTTCATCCTTCTGATCTGAGCCATCAACAACAATCAGAGGAGGAGAAAATGATGGTGGAACTGGGGATCTGTGACAGAAAACTGTTTGTTTGCAAAAGACAGAACAAACTTCTGTGTCACTGAACCCAGCAGAAATCCTCCAGCAAAAGCCAATTTCTTTGCTCACAGTTTTCAGGCTCCTTCCAGCCAGCTCTCAGATCAAAAATATCCCCAGAGGAGATTCTGGTGTACCCCCAGTGCTAAGTCAAGCTGTATCTGGTGGGTGTTTTACTGCCTTCCCTTTGAATTCTTTCCATCTTTCTGCTCTTCTCCTTTTAGAGACACCAAGCCTTCCCCTTCCTTTCTACCCTTTGCATCCCATCATCCATCCCTTTGCATCCATGTTTTCATTTTGGGAGGGGATGCCTAGTAACATGTAGGTATTTCTTTCAATAATTGGAAGCAAAAGGAGACTTGAACCTGCACATTCAGAAGGATTTAATTCAAATCAAACCAATAGTATGAATGACTAAAAACTCCCCACAAGCTGTAAAATATGCAACATATGCAGGCAAAAAAAAAATGACTTAGTGTTAGTCATGGTTGTGAATGATGCTTTAGGTGGAAAATTGTGAAGAGGAGCTTAAAATAAGTGAGTGAAATGAAAAATAGGTGAATGAAAAATAAGATATTTATTCTTATACTGTCAGGTGCTTGAGTTTGCACAGAGTCCTGAAATTACGCAGACAAACTCTGCTTAGACTGGGGGGAAAAACCCCACAAAAATCAGCTACAAAGCAGTTAATGTTCATGGCAGATGCTCTGTTTGTTTAACAAGTACTTTCAGCCTTTTTTTTGCCTGGAGAGCAGTGTCTCTTTTTTCATGTTAATGGGGATGGTTCTTTCAAAAACACCAAGTTAAGCAGCAAAGAATAAAACATATTTATTCTAAATGGAAAGGCAATTACCTCAGTGATGTTCCCCTGGGCATAAAAATCTACATGCACTGCTCAGTGGAGCTCCAGTAACCACTTTTGAGAGTCGTCTGCACGTAGAATTGAGTTGGTTTTAATTGCTTGTTGAATTACCTGGGTTTTAGCCCTCAGCCCTTCCAGCTGTAAATTGGTTACAAGCTGAGGTGGGAAATGCTGAGAAGTTGTGGGTTTCAAAATAAGCCTGTAAAGTGCTTCCCCCTATGTATAAGGAACTTCCAATTTGAATTGGTGTTCTCCCATCAGAAAAAAAGAAAAAAAGAAATTTCTGGGGATGCACTGTTCAGACATCCAAATAGATTTTTCATTCAGGTTCTTCCAGACAGAGGGAGAAGAGCTTTTGGGTAGTTTTGACTAAATGTCCACCTATCAGAGACAATAGATTGCCTCAATGGTGTTTCCAGCTAATAGGAAGGAACAGATTCACACCCACAATAACTACTTTTGTTTGAAAACTTCTGGCGCATGAAAAGATGAGGTAAAGTGGGATTTTTAAATGGGTGGATTTTCTTGAGTTAACTGAGAATCTTGGTTTGGATGCTAAGAATTCCGCTCTGATCCCTGCTGTGACTTCTGGGGAAAAGAACATTTTCAGCAGCACCAGTAATGCAATCCTGGAAGCTGGTCTGGAGGAGAAATGGTATCACCACAAAATGTCAGTGAGTTGAAAGCCAACTTCTTGAGGCGGAGCCGAACTTTACTGGTTTGTACAGCTCGGTGACTGAAACTCCCACCAGAGTCCAGGGCAAGCCACCACGGATTCACTCAGCAGGTCCTGGCCAGAGCCCTGCCAGGGAAATCTCCTTTGCTGCACCTCACACATTCCTTCCTGCTTTGGAGCCTCCGAGTGCCCTGCCCTGCTCTGGAGCTGGGCATGCTGCTGTAGAAACAAGGCAAACCCATTCCCCTTGCCTCTCTGTGGACACAAATAGCAGGAACGGGATTTTTTGCCTCAGTGTCTAGCTCTCCACTTGCTCTTTTTTATGCAACAACGCCTGAATCTCAAAGTGTTCAAACATCTCCACCTTTCATGCTGTAAATCCTGCATCCTTTCAGCAGTCCCCTGCCCGCAGTGCTGTCCCTGTGCCTTTGCACTGATGCTGTGTTGGGGAGGCACTTGTGCCATCTCCACAGGCATGGAATGACAGGCCCTATGGAGCCTCGAGGTGAAAATTTACCCCCTGCTCAGCCAGATGGGGGCAAGTAAAAAAGGGGAAAAGGAATACTTCATGGACTGGGGGAACTGACTGGAAGATTTTTAATATTTCAAATCTCAGAGAAGCTGGACCTTCAAGAACCCACACCCGTGCTTTGTAGTCCCATAAAACAAAGCTGTGATGCCAAGGAAAGGCAAAGCCAAGTCCTGCAGTGAAGATACCACTTAATACTTTGCAAGCGTGCATGTTCTGATCTATCCTACCCGTTTGCTGAATTCCAGCCTGATGCAATCTGAAGGAGCTGGGATCTTTAAGTCCTGTGGTAATCCTGGCCTTCCTAAAGTCCCTGGTCACCACAGGACTCTCCCTGCTCTTCACCTGCCAACAAGGGCTGTGCAGCTGCCACCAGAGCCTTCCATACCTCTGGATCTCTCCAGTGACCACAGACCTGCACCTCAGACCTTTCCTTACCACGGCAGAGACAAGGAGCTCTCATTGTCTTTGAGCCTCGGGAGTTTACAGTGGATTCTTTCTGAGGGCTTTGTACCCAGTGTGGGTGAATAAACCCCATCCTGGAGAAGGTTATATCAGCTGTCTTTTCAGCTGAGAGCACACTGTGTATCTGGCTTCATCCCGAGGTTGCTGGGATTCTGCTGCCCAGCAGGACATCCCCCATTTAAAGCAGCCAGGAAAGCTGAGGTTCCACCACGTTTGTTGTTCACAAGCAACGAGGCCCGTGGAGTGAGCCAGAGTGAGCCCAGCTCTGTGCTGGAGGAGCACAGATCCTACAAGGAGAGCCTCCACCGAGGTGCGAGCTGGGCTGTGCCGTGGGGCACCGTGGAACAGCAGCACACCGAAGCTGGAACAGCCACAGTCAGGTGTTGAGCTCCAGTCACTGCAGGGGCAGCCAAGGAAATGGGAGTCTCCGTGTGCTGCTGGTTTTGCCGAGCCAGCTCCTCCAGCACGTGCAGCACACAGACGCTCCTGGCCTCGCTGTGTGTGCTGGCACCTGCGATGAGGACTCAGGGAGGAGCAGTCCAGTCAGCACAGGCATTACATCACACTTATTTTCCCTTTCCCTGGCAAATTTTAACTGGCTTCTTTTTTTTTTTTTTCCTGGTGTGATTCAAATACCAGGCTGAGGAGGTCATTCAGAGGAAGGATTTGTTCTGTGCTTGGCTGGCTGGAACCCAGTGTCGAGCTTCAGGCAGGACTGTGCTTTAGGACCCAGCCGATGCACAGAACACGGCGTGTGGATGTCCTGCACAAAGCTGAGGCCTCCTCTGTCCCTGTTCTGCAGTGAGTTACCCGCTGTAGGAAGGACACAGGGTGTGTTTTTCTGTGCAGACACAACAGCACTGCAGCCCCCTCAGGTCACAGTTCTGCTTTTCACCCTGGGGCTGATTAAAACCTCGGAGACGCTGCTGGAAAGTCTCCCCCTGACTCCGATGGCCTCTGGAGCAACCTTGCAGACAGCACAACTGCCTGGTGGAAGGATGCAGCTGCACATCAGACAATGATCAGAGCAGGGATGGAATCCAGGCAAACATCCTTGGTTCAGTGGATCCCTGTCAGACATCCTCACAGGAGAGGGGGTGTGCAAAGGGGGATTTACTGAATGGAAGGGTCTGAGTGTCCCACCCCATGTCTGCTACCACATGTGTCCTCTCCACTGTGTGATGTGGAGGAGGACACGGAACTCCCTGTTGCCTCCTGCTCTGCATCTGCATCCAGTTCTGTATGGCTGCAGAAATGTCCCTGTGGAAGTGCTTTCAAGGCCGTGACAGCTGTGACATTGCAGAGCCCAGCTCAGCTGCAGGGCTGCTTTTAATGCAGAAAGGGGCACCAAAAAAGCCCTCTCTCCTTTCTAGTCATGTCTTCCTTACAGGAAGTTTTTGATATGGCTTTAGTCCAGCTGGCTCTCTGAGGAAAGGAGAGTCTTTCCACACATAAACCTGCCATGAACTTTATGATTAAAAAAAACCCCAAAACATTGACAAAGTTAAACATGTCAATTGTCAGTCGGTTTAATGAGAGCGGGGAGGGGAAAGAGGTAGTTTTAGGCATGTGAGACCTCTTGTTCTCAAAAACAAAACGGAAACTTAAAACCAAACAGTGCTGCATATGGGCCCAAATGATCTGTGCAGGCAAAGTGACTGCAAATAAAGAGGGTTATTTTAAGGACTCAATAAGTAGTGAAGTCCCCCTTCAGGCTGGGCTGATCACAAGCAAATGAATAGTGACTCCAGTTTCAGAGCACACAGCCCGGGGAAGTCACAGCCCTGCCTGGCTGGCCTTTAAAGTACTTGAGGCCTCTCTGTGAGAGTTAATTTGAGGACAAAGGGAATAAAATAGGAAGCACATCACTTTGTGGATGTCTGTCCTGTTAAAGAAATCGTTCTCCTACAGGGAGGAAAAAGGACTCATCTTCACTGGCACAGCAAGGCCTCTCTGCCAACACTCTCACAAAGGGTCTGGAGTAGATAAAAACCTTCTCCAAAATCTGTCCATCATCCCTGCCTTGTAATGCTTTATGAGGAAGGAGGACTAGAGAGAGCTCTTCGGGAGGAGCCACATAAAGGAGCATGGAGTTCCACTGCCTCCAAAAAAAATTACTCCTGAGGCTGCTTTTGGTGTTGGAAATACTCATTTTGGTCTTGTGCAATAGGCACAGATGGACTGGCAACAAAAGGAATCTGGCTGTGACTGCAGTGCACCTATCTGGATTGGCAGCCAGGCATTCTGAGTGGCAGAACAAGGGATTTATTGGAATGTGGGCATCTGAAACAGGAAAGGGCAGGACTCCCCAAAAGGAAGTGATGCCTTTCTCCAGTGTACACTCAGGGAAACTGGGCACATCAGAGGGAACCAGAGACCTTGGACAGCTTGGAGAGCTTTCCTCCACCACCGCAGCAGAACCAGAGCATTCCTGAGCTCCACACAATGCAGATCTGACCTTATTTTAGCCTCCCCTTGGAGACAAACCAGCTAATTCAATCTGCAAGTCCAACTTGAGGCAGAGAATTATTGCATACCCGGATTACGCAATAATTCAATTGAATTTCTGTTGAAGATTATTCCTAGAGTAAATAAAATTATCTAGACATGTAACAGGAATTCAGGATGAGCACGATGTAGCAATTGGTTGTATTGAGTGATATTCCTGGATGTTTCTTAGCTGTACACATATGACAAAGATGTCTCATCTAGTGACTGAGGACTTACATCAATGTCTTCCCAATGTGAGGGCTGACACTAAGAATTTTCAAGCCATGGAAAATGGGGGAAAATGGAAAAAAATACACAATGAGCAGACTGGCAGGAATTTGTGGTAAAGCCAAATTACTATGAGTTCTATTTTATTTTTGTTCTGCTGCTCTACAAGTCAGATAAATGAGTTGATAGGCACAGGAAAGCCATTTTTGCTGGTCTATGTGCATGTATAGGTATCGCTGTGCATGTGCTAATGTACAAAACTTACCCAAAACCTGTTTCTTCTCTGAATCAGCAACCCACAAGGCTCAGGGCGAAGTGCAATTTCTATTGAAGAAAAGGACAATTACAGTTCATTAGTAGATTAGGCACTCAGTTCTCTTTGGAGAACACACTTCAGAGCACTGCCTTTGCTGGCTGTTGAAGCAAGACAAAATCAGGTTTAAAAAAAAAATAATCAAAAAGTGCTGTGTAACTCTAAATGCCAGTAAGGAGAAGAAAAACACTTTAAAGCCTAAAGAAATCCTCTTGTTCTTTATACTTTGTGGGTAAAATCTTGGACTTACAGAAGCCAAAGGCAAGACTCCCACTCATTTTAGCGGGGCCAACATTTCAACATGCTTTGTGAATTCTCAGTGTGTATAACTTGATCCCTTCTAAAGAGATTTATAGCAAGCAGGAGAAGCTACAACTCCATAAAATGTTGGTGTGTACACATGAAGTGAATTAGTAGACACAGAAGACTTTGACACTTAAAGTCGGGTTTGCAAATGGAGCCCTTTATCAGCTTGAGCAAATGCAGTGTGGTAAATCCAGATAATTCCTGGAGAATTTCTGAGCCTGTGGTTTCTGTGTTACACCCTTTGCCTGCCAAGAGCCAGACTCTGCAACCAGCACCAGTTCTGTCCCAGTTAGGACTTAAGACCACATCCCTGTAATGCATTCCAGGATATTCCATTCCCACTGTGTTACCTCCACAGACAGCAAGGGTAGATGTTAAACATGGAACTTTTCTGTAGGGAACTCAATTGATTTTCCATACAGAAAAATACCCCCTATACATTGAAATGCATGAGAATCACACACCTGGGTACAAGGCAGAGCTTTAAAATATCCCGCCATGAATTTTACATGAAGAGGAAACACGATTGAAGAAGTCTAGAATAGTCAAACTGTGGCTTTTTAAACAAACAGCCCAGCTTTAAATTAATGTATCTGAGATTCCTCTGGTAATAAAAGATAGAGACCGTGTTGACTGTGCTACACAGATGGACTCAAAATTAATCTTGAAAAAGATCTTTAAAAGCAACCTAAATTCTGTCCTTCCCCACATGGGCTCAGAGCTGGCTGGGGCAGCCAGGGGGCCATGGGCAGGTTAAATATCCCAGCTGATAATAAAGGTATTAATCCAAAATGCTGCCTGTGCATTTACCTCAATGCTCGTAAACTGTCAGGCTGCAAAAGCAAAATGTTTTATTTAATTCTGAAGCAGACTTGCATAACCTTAACTCTCCATCGTGGCGAAAGGAAAACAGGGTGTGTACAAACCAGGCTGTCTGACATCCAAAGGCAGAACAGTCTCAGCCTCAGGGTTTGCCACAACTCTTGTGCTTGGGGCTGCAATTAAACTTTTCAACTTCAAAAAAGAAATCTTTTTAAAAACAAGAATAATCTTCCAAATGATCCTGACACGAGCTAGCATATTTGCTTCGCATATTTCTGGACTTTTTAAAACAGGATTCAAAGCGCTGTGAGAAATTTGCCACCTCCAGCATCCAGGCCAAGGCAGTGTGGGGAGTGTCCCAGTGACAAACAGAGGGACACGACGGAATTAGTCAGGGGAAAAATTTATTTTCTTCTGCCTGTAGCAAATGGATTTTCTAAGACCTCAGAGCTATTGGAACAGAATTCCTAACACTTTAACAATCTAGGTCATGCTTTATGTACACCATACTCCCTTGCATGTTTTACAAAGGATTAAAATGAGTAGTAGATGTTATAAGTTGCTGACATGAACAGGATGTGCTGCAGATGGCTAAAAGGCACCGGGAGGAGCTTGGCTCTGATTGACCAGTGAGGTCTGTCTTCCCTGTTTTCTAAGCACAGTGAAATACTTTGAGAGTTGAGGAAAGCTTTCAGTCTAATCGACACTTAGGCCTTGACTAATCAATCGTTAAATGAACGAAACGATGAGGGCAAGAGGAAAAGCTTTTAGTGTTTGAAAGCAGTGTGGAGGGAAGGACTGTCCCAACAGCCAGCACAGGGATGTTCTGGGATGAGGAGCAGGGCAGCTGTACATCCACACGTGGAGGCTCTGCACGAGCTCACCTTGCCTGCCCACAGGTGTGTGGGGAAGGTGTGCACAGAGCAGGGGTGGGAAAACGTGCTCCCTGCCCAGAAACCACCTCTGCTTCCAGCAATCAGAGGGTTAGGGCGTACAGGACGCAGTTTAAATCACAAAGCACGGATTTTCTTTGAAGTTTGCTCTAACTACTTGCTTCCCCGATAAATCCTTCCATATTTTCATTCCCAGGATACTTCAGTAATTTTCCCTCGTTGAACTATTTCAGTTCAATCCGAGTTTAGAGCAACAACTTCTCTTTTGCACTCCACTCCCAGTTCTTGCCCTGCCCCGTGACCAGAAGCAAACTGTGATGTTGAGTACCCAGTATGCTGTTTTGGATAGTTTTTATTCCTTGTTCACATGAAAATGAAGGACAAACCTGCTCTCTGAGCAAGCCTGACCTGCCTTGGGCTGTGTGTTCACCTTGGTGCAAGCAGGACGTTTGCCCTCGTGTGAGCGACCAATCCATAGACCAAGAAAAGCTGGGTGCAAAAACAGTTTAAACTATTTGGCCTTTTCAAAGTAATATTTCTCCCTGCTCCTGCCGGGCAGGAGAAGAATTATGTTCCCCTTTATATGACAATTTTAAAAGAAGCTGGTTCAAAGCAAACAGTAAAATGAGCTCGGGGGCCTTCCTGACTCTATCATAGAACGCTGTGTGTAGCCAGCTGAAAGAGCTGCAATTTGTAAGAATCAACACATGGCCTAAAGAATGAAACCCTCCACCTGACAAATCATTTCAGGTTTCCTTGGGCTCCCTCTGCCCTTCACTGCCTTGTCACATACTTACCTCACAAATTCCATGGAGAAAGAAGCATTTCTTACCCCGTTTGCAGCATCCCCAGCACAAATAGGTTCCAGCTAAGGCTGGTGGGTGTTGTCATCATGGAAATAATTGCAAGTATCAGATTTACGGTGGAGCCTCCATAGCTCTTCTTGAGGTTACACAGCAATGTTTTCCTTAGCTCTGCAGCCTGATGTGCAAACCACACTTATTCTGGGGAGTTTCTGACAGAAACTTGGCTTTTAGCAAGCACTTAAGCCCATGAGTTGTTGCTATTACGCTGGATTGCAATGCTTTCTTGAGCAGGGGTGGACTGAAGCCCACACGTGCGTGATTCGCTGTGGGTGTTTTGTAAAGCCCCCTTCCCTGGGAGATGTGTTGCCCTTCTTACCCCTCTCCAGACCCAAGGTTCATGTGTTTACGAGCCAGATTGTTTCCCCCAGGTGACACAGTTCCTTTGGAGCCTGCAGTGGGCTCCCAGCCACACCACTGGTGCCCGTGGGGAGGAAGTGTGACCCCATGCAGAATGAAGCAAACTTCCTACCCTGGGCCTTGAATTGCTGGAACTGCGAACAATTTGCATTATTCATGGAAAACAGGCCTTTCCTCAAGAACCCTTCTGCCAGCAGCAGTGGTGAAGCATCAACTGCACAGGCTCCACTCCTTGCTGGGATTGTTACTAATATGCATCACAATGAGAAAGCTGCTCCCTCTTCCTCATGAGCAGGGAGGATTTAAACATCTCCCTTCTAGAGAAAACAGGTGATTCATCTCTCTTGCTGGGAGGAAAGACTGACATATGTTGAACATATTGTACCCTGGCTTGTGAAGTTATAAAGCTTCCTCTGTAGGCAAGGATCACTCAGAGGAAAATGCCTTCCTTTGCTCTCCCTTCCCTCCAGTGGCGACCATTTGATCCTTCCCAGGCTGTAAACAAAGCTGCCTGTGTGCAATTGGGAAGGGCTGCTCCAAGATGGGACATGTGCAGCTGAAACCAACCACAGAGAGAATGGCTGGGGCTCGGCAAAATTTGATTAAAGTCATTCTCTCACTTAGGCTGGGAACCCAGACAATCTAAAAATACTTTGGTCCCTTATTCTGACTCTGCTTTTAGGCCTGTGCTCTGCGTTTCTTTCTGTTTGGTGACAGAAAATGTTATCTAAGAGGCTGTTGGGTTTTTTTAAGGTATGTTCTAATCTATAACCATTTGTCTCTTGAAAAAAGGCAGGTGCCTGCTTTCTGGTGGGATTTTTTTAGACTGCACACTAGCTGAAGTAAAAATTCTTACCTTGCTTTTTTTCAAGCATGTGACACAAGCCTGAAGCCATCAGCTCAGCTTCTGCAAAAAGGTCCCAAAAGTGTTAACACCCAAATTTTCTCTTTGAGCAGGAGGACTGGATTAACAAAAAGAACTCTGCTTTCCACCAGACTGAGTCTGTGAATGTGCAATGCTGCCATCTCCGAGGGCTGCACTGCTCTGATCTTTCTGGCTAATTTTGCATTAAGGTAAGAGGAATTCTCTAACTCGGTGAGACTCTTAAAAGCCCCTCTGCAGCTCAGTCCTGTGAGTTCTGTCCAATTCCCCGTGCCCTTGGGTGCAAAGGAGATCATGAAAAGCACAGATACACCTTGACTTGTCCAGTGCTGCACATTAGGTCACAGTTATAGCTCGGAGACAGCTCCAGGCTCTGCACGAACTGAAATCAATCACTGCCAGTGACAGCTTGACAAAAGGGTCAGGGGAAAGATTTCAGGTTATTTTCCACAGTAGTGACTGCTCAAGTACTGAAATCTGGCCGAGATCCTGACTAGTTAATCACTGCCAGGGAGGCTTTAACCTTTGGGTATCAGAAGTGGCCACCCACAACTGAAATAAGGCTTGAATTTATGGTCATATTACAATGGAGAGCTTGTAGCACTTTCCCCCACCATTTTTATGTACTACTGCCCTGTTGAAATCCTACTACATAAAAAACTGTCAAAATACTTGCAGAAAATGGACAGGAAAAGGAAAAACAATTGTATTTTAAAGGTATAAATACCTTAAGAAAAGAAATCAGAAAATTCCAGTAACGACTGAAACTTTCAGTTAAAAGAACTTTATAACATGAATACCTCCTCCTCAAAAGCCAGAACACTTAAAGCAGGTGACTATTTTTTCCCAAGCAACAGAATCACAGAAAAATATAGTTCTAGGTTAACCAAAGCTAGTCACAGCTTCAGGTCAAAATATCATACATAGCTTCAGTGGGGGAAAAAAAAAGCCATTCAGAGAATTCGAAATGTTTCAGCTTCTATTTTCACACTGGCATTTTCAGCTCCTCATTTCACAATGACATTTTCATTTCAAATCGACCTTAAAACAGGTTTTCAAAAAATGAGAATGAAATATTTGGATCATCCTCAGGCAATTACCTCCTTTTTTCTTCCTTTCTTTCCTTCTAAGGATCCAAATCAAACCCCCAAACCATGATTCCTTTTTAAAGGAGAAAGGAATCTTCTGAGAATATTCTGCTGCATACCAGGCACCTCATATTTTTCTCCTGAGTTACAGAAGTGACTGGTGAAGCCACAGATCCCTTCAGACTGTGGACAGATCCAATAAATGCCAAACTTATCCACTCCAGAATTCTTGCAGAAAATGCCAAGCATGCCCTTATTAATATTCAGTGAAGGTTTGGGGATCAACAGTAGCATGCATAATAGCATTTAATGACAGCAGGGCTTATTATCAGAATGATTTGGCCTCATCTGGCCTCTATTGGCAAAATAATGTGCATAATAAGGTATGTTAATGCTGGGCTCTTTGGCAGGTCTTGGAAGATGAGACAGTACAGCTGGCAGGACGAAATGGGAGCAGCTGGAAGGGGAAGATTTGGGTCCTACATATTAAAACATTTGACATTTGGTGTCTGAGGGGAACACTGTTTAGAGCTAATAAATAACTCACCAACGATGACAACCTGTAATGACAGCTTTTATTATGGTCTGGTTAATCCTCAGATTCAGCTTTGTCCTATCGGGCCATCTGCCGCCCATTTATTTTTCAGTGTTTTTCCTCTTGCTTTGTTAAGTGTCGTGCACTTGGGAAGCTGTGGCCACACGGACGTGGAGCGTGTGTCTGGGAGCCATCCCTGGCACCGGGAGGGGCGGGAGCAGCCGGGCTCGGAGGGAAAGAGGCAGGAATGAGTGCACCGAGGAAGCGGGGATTTTGCCCTGGATCCTCGGTGCAGCCTGGCGTGTGTGCAGATCCGGCTGAACGCGCTTTCCTCCAAGCATTCCCATTTCCAGGGGTGGGGAAGTGCCACTCCTCTTCCCACGGAGTGAACGTGGCCTGTTTCTGCCAGAGAAATTACAAACCCCTCTCCCTCCAAACATCAGCACCAACGATTCCGTCACAGCCGGAGGTGGTAACCAGGCAAGGCCATGGAAATTCCCTGCGGCCACAGCTGCTCCTCAGGGATGTGGCATCCCTGTGTCCTCATGATGCTTGATGTCACTCATTCTTGGTACATTGTCATCTCTAATAACTCTGCCTGAAAGACAACAATTTTCACACATAACCCGCCAAGATGCCAAATGCCTGGGAGACCCGGACCAAAGTCCAGAGTTTCTGTCAGAACTGATTCAAGGTGGGCACAGTGTCCTGTGTGTGCCTTGGACGTGATAAACTGCCTGCAGACGTGCCACAGGGCTGATTCCCAGGTGATTTCCAGGTGCACAGACTGCATCAGCCAGGAATGACTGCAGCTCTCAGAGCAGGACATGTGCTAAAGAAAAGAAGCAGCAATAAAAATGTTATGAAAAGGGGGAAGTGGTCTGGAAGGACAACACCCAGAGCATCTCAGGAGGTGTTTGTCACCTTGTTTGTAGTTACGAAAGAGCCTCAGAAACTTAACTTGCCAGGTTAGCGTGGAGGAAAAGCAGTGGAGAGGAGATTGGAAAGAAAGCCAGTTGTGGACAGGTCTGGAAGTTGCTTTCTTCATAAGGCAGCCCAATTCACAGAAGAAGTGCAAACACAGGAGACAAAAAAGGAAAAACAATGGAGAGATGCTTTAGGTCCCCCTTAAAAACAACAGCTTGCAGAAAAGATCTCACTGGAAAGGGCCACACCACGGATGCCTTCCCTGAGCCCTACCAGGATCTGAGGTGCAGCCATCCTGGGAAATCAGCACCTAGGATACAAGATGTACTATAAAAACAAATGCTTGAGACCAAAAAAGGAGGATTTATAACGCTGTAGAGACACTTTAAAAATATTCTTTATCTTCCCTTAGAGAAGAAATTAAAAACTTCCAAATGAATGGTTCAGCCTTCATCTGTGTGGGTTCCCTTTTGTTGTCTCATGAGTAAGATCCCAAGGAAGAAGTGGGTGCCCTTTTCAGAGAGTTTTTCATGTACCAGCCTATTTTTCCACCTGTTAATTGATTTCCATCCCATCACTCACACAGTGATGTTCCAGCACCACCACAGCAGCCTTTTCTGAATATTAAATGCAATTCATGAAAGCAGCTCTGTCTACTGATCGTGCACTTAATCATAGCTAATAATACTTAAATATAACGGAGCAGGCACTGCACTAGGGCCACAAACAAATGATTCCTGTGCTCTCCCACTCCACTTGAAGCATGTTGATGGCTCTCCTGGGGAGCCTGGCTCACAGGCTGTCTGGATCTGCTTCAGCATGCAAGGAAAATTCATGTGGAACCAGTCTGGTTGTCCCTCTTTCGCTTTGTCCTGTCTCCAGCCCAGTCCTTCAGAGCTGGAGTTGCTGAGAAACCCCCTTAAAAATGCATTAACCCAGCGATGAAACACATTTCTGCCTCTTTATAAAGTGCTGATAAATCGAGTGACAAACACGAAAAGAAATCCAGGGCACTGAAGGTTTTTCCACACTACTCATGGCATGATCATTACAGAAGCATAAGTAGAACAAAGCCTCATACCAGATAGTCTTGGCTTTTTTTTTTTCACTAGATGAGCCACAGATGTCCTTTACAGAATAAGTTATAAAATACATATAAACATTTGTCACTGTGTGGGGCTTTTTTAATGCCTCACTCCTGTCTTTCAGTGGGACTTTGATTGGACTCCTTAGGAAAAGCAATGAGAAAACCTTAATTAAAATTTTGCTGCTCCCTGGACATCTGTTGTAGAGTGTTATATAAAATATTACACATGGTTATAAATACACATTCATCTTTTATTTTAAACACATTAGCAATTGGGTTTTATAGGGCCACGGGGATTTATTAGGCACAGGATTGCAGCACTAGAGGCACACACGTGTGCACAGGGATGGAGACATGGATGTGTGCACGGATGGGATCCTGGGATCTCCACAAAGCCCCGGGAAAGCTTTCTGCCAGCTCCCACGTGAGCAGTGTGCGCTCTGCTTCTGGTGCTCCAGTCACACTCACCACTGCTCTGCCACTGCAAAGATGACTCAGATGTCCTGTGGATGAAGGGCATTTGGGGACAGTAATGACCCACAGCAGTTTTGGTCTTTTCTGGAGATCTATAAATGGCTGGCTGCTCCACAGCATGCAATTCCATGGAAAGCAGCTCCTCAGGATGTGTTTGTTACCTCAGCCAGTCAAAACCAGCAATGGAGAACTCTGCAATCAGTGCTCCCACACTTAGAAACACTGCAAAGAAGGCTGTGAAGGCTCATCATTCCTTTATTCACCTGCTCTGGATGATCCAACAGGTGGGATTAGGTTGTTTCCAGAAAATTTGGAGAGAAGTTGCAATGAGTTTAAAGATGCATGATAAAAACTTGCCTGATAACGTGGTTGCCAATACAGCCCTGAACCATTTCTGGACTAAGTCAGACTTTCTGAAGCCTCTCCATGATCTCTGCACACCGCATGACAAATGCTTTGCTAATTAACAGCAACTCGTTCTTGCAGACCGCTCCCAGGGTGTTTCATTAATCATCAGCTCAGAAGTGCAGCAGCAGAGGCCCCCGAGCAGCTGCCTCGGGAATGCTGCTCCCTCTCCAGGTCCTGCTCCCGAGGGGCAGCAAGGAGACAGCCTGAGGACAGCTCCTCTTTCCACAAGCCTGAGCACTCCAGCCCCAAAGCTGAAGGTGGTGAATAGAGCAGAACAGTGCAGGCAGAGAAGAAATCTCAGCTTTTCTTCCAGTGTCACATCAGAGTACACGGACAAGGGGAGCAAGTCAACCGCTACACGGATTTGTCAGATTGGTTGCTTGTTCGATTTGGGACTTTGCCTGAACTCCCATTCCTCTTTATTTTTATTCTTTTTCCCTTCTACACCATCTTCAGAGTTGTCTGTCACTTCGGCCTCTCCCAGCCTGTGCAGATGAGCTTTCCAGCTCCACACGGAAACAGCCTGATGTTGCCGACTCACTGGATAAGGAACATTTTGTCTGAAACAAGCAGCTTCAGTGAGGTTATTATCCACTCCAGTGCACAGGACACAGAGAAGGACCTGGGTCGGATTCCCAGCATTTCCCTGGAGCTGGTGTCCCTGTGGGCTTGTCCCCTCCCCACAAATGCACTTAAGGAAATCCAGGGGGGTTTGTAAAGTTTCCCAGCCACGCGAGAGGGACTCCCAATAATGCCTTATAGTTAAACCATAGAATCCCAGGATGGTTTGGGTTGGAAAGGACCTTAAAGTTCATCTCATCCCACCCCCTGCCATGGGCAGGGACACCTTCCACTAGCCCAGGGTGCTCCAAGCCACATCCAGCCTGGCCTTGGGGATCCCCTGGCCAGGGATCCAGGGGCAGCCGCAGCTTCTCTGGGCACCCTGTGCTAGGGCCTCCCCACCCTCACAGGGAACAATTCCTTCCTAATGTCCAATCTAAAGCTACTCTCTGTCAGTTTGAAGCCATTCCCCGTTGTCCTGTCACTCCTTCCCAAGTCTCCCAGCCTTAATGTATTGCCTGAGTTTTGCAGCTGCTCAACATGGTATCCGTACTTGACAGAATTCCAAAGGCTCCAGCTGGTTAATGTGGCTTTTAGGAGGACATGGTGCTCAGAGCTGATCTCCGGGCACCCCTGATTACCTCACAACCAGGGAGGAAAATCCACCCCAGTAACTCCCCGTCTTGGGAAATGGGTGTCTGGACATGACATCACTCGCAAGGGAGTTATTACAGTTTGCATCACCCCAGGAAAAGGGATTAAAATGTGAGTGAGCCTCCTCTTTTCCAGCCAGGGAAATCCCTCCTGGAGGCAGAGGAACTTGCTGGCTGCTTCGCTGCACACAGCTGAGGGGAGGAACAGCCCTGTCCAAGGGGGTGCGATCACTCCTGACCAACCCAAACCTGCTGAAGGAACACGGGATCTCCTGAGCTCCTGGCACAGCTGTGGCTCTCCCTGTCCTTCTCCAAGGCTTGCTGGGACCCCAAGCCCGTTGTGGTACCGACAGGCAGAGCACACATCCCACACGTGAGGCTGTGCTATCCTGCTTCCCTGTGTGCTTCCCCAGCCCTCCCAAACCACAGGCGCCTCCCTGGCGCGCTGGGCTGGCCTGCCCTTGGCCTTTTCCTCTCCAGCTTCCCGTCTTTCCTCGCTACGAGCAGTGGGGCTGAGGGGGAGCCCTCACCCCCTCCCCTCCAGCTGCCAGGAGCCACTTCAGACCATCTGGTGGATGATTTTAACCTGCACTCAAACCTTTGAGAGGATGGCTTGCCACTGCGTCACCTGGACCCTCTTCAGCACCACCAGGCTCGGGTTTGGAGGTGGATGGCCACTCTCCCGGGGCTGACGCCACCAAAACCCAGCCAGGGCACCAGGGGGGTGTGACTTCCCACTGGTTTCTCACCCTCGGGGAGCCACCCCTCGGCCCTAAAGCAGAGGGAAGCAGCCACTGGCCAACAGGAGATGTCACAGGCCGAATCCTGGCAGTGGGAGAGGATTCTTTCCCTGGGGGGAGAACACGCCTTGTTTTATGCAGAAGTGGACTTGGCAAGCCTGACCTACATTTTGGATGGCTCTGGTGCAGCAGACTGGAAACTCGGTGGCAGCTCTAGATTTAAAAAAAAAAAAAAGTGGGCCAGGCTTTTGTTGGATTACGGAAATGATTAGCATGAAACACGACTCTGTGTCTTATTTAATTGCATTAATTGAATGTTCCCCCCTCATGTTTTGTATGCAACATGCTGCTGGATATTGTATGGAAAACAGCCATGCAGAGTTGAATGTTCAGCCTAGCAGGGAGAGAAAGGTTGAGATTCACTTTTACTCTGAAAACATAAGAATATATCTGCAATGAGCCCATACATTGGATGCTCCCACTAAAACCAGAAGGAGCTAAAGAGTGAAAAGTGCCAAAATTTGCGTTTGCTTTGTTAGGTTCCAAAGTTAATGCCACAGATATTGAAATGCAAGACTAAGGCAAATTGCTCCTTCTTTGGACACAGCCAGCTCATCTCGGTGCTGCTGTGGTTCGCAAGTCTTGGGCTTCAGATAAAGCGGGAGTGATGGACACAGACATCAAGGACCATCTTGGAAAGGAAAAAAATCGGGAGAGCTTCAAGTGCTGGGCAGCCCAAAGTCTGTGATCTCAAGAAGCACCTGGCTGTTCTCGGGGGAAGTTGTC
This sequence comes from Melanocharis versteri, assembly GCA_013397845.1. Taxonomy (NCBI): domain Eukaryota; kingdom Metazoa; phylum Chordata; class Aves; order Passeriformes; family Melanocharitidae; genus Melanocharis; species Melanocharis versteri. The sequence goes on from VZTG01006070.1 coordinate 339,596, forward strand.
TCTTTTGAAAACCACCGATGTTTTCTGCTCCCTCCTCCCCCGAGTTCTTCCCAGAGAAAAGCGGTGGGGACTGCTCACTCCGACACAAAGATTTCCAAAGGACGGGATGCTGACATCCTGAAGGGAAAAACAAAACCCGTGGGATGTTTCCTCCTCACCATTGAAAAGGTCTTTGGGACTCAGAGTCTCTTGCCTCTCCCTTTGTCTGCAGCTGAAGAGGGGCCGGGGCTCAGCCCTGAGCTCCCTTGCTGGGGAAGGCAGTAATTGCTTTTCCAGCCGGCTCGCCCAGCAGCATCCCCTGCTCTTCCCAGGCACCCTGCGAACGAGGAGACTTTATGGAGCCCCTCGTGGCTCCTTCGTTCACATGCCCTGGGCGCAGGGTCACTCGGAGAAGGGCCAGGCCATCGCCACGGCCCTGGCAGGTCTCTGGCAGAAGCACGGGGAGAATTCCAGGTGCCCTTGCAGGTCATTCCCCTTCAGACACTGCTGCAGATGCTCAAACGCTTGGCTAGAATTTCCCGACAGAGCTCGCCCAGCACTGCAATCCTCAGGGACAGAGCATGGATTTTGGGAGAAAACACAGCGTTGGGTTTGAGGAAGACCTTTACCGTTCAAACGGATGATGAGACGGAGGGACAGGAGGAAGGAGAGGTGTGGTGGGGCAGGAGGGGAGGATGGTTCTCACCAGGGGTTTCCTCTGCTGCTGGGCCTGGCAGGGAGGACACACACAGAGGTTTCCCCCATTTTCACTCCATAAAAGAAGTTCTGCTGCGGGGGCTGTCGAGGATTGTCTCCAAAGAGAAATGGAGTATTTTCCTTATGGTGAACCACAAGAGAATGTTACTACATCCTGCTTCTTATGGCTTATAAATAGAAGGAGGGAAGGAATGACTGGTTAACTGTTTGACCTCAGTTTGGGAGGAAGAAACCTCCCAAGAAACCTCAGGAACTCACCCCATTAAGCATACAGGAAAATGGCACAGATCTGGCACCTTAATTATATGCTAATGACATCCGACCAGGAAGAAAAGCTTCAGATGTCTGAAGGAAAAATACCTGACTGAAAAGCATTGTGCGTGCTCACAGACACTTTTTGACAGCTATTCCCTCTTTCTTTTTGTTTGTTTTTTTTTAGCATTTAGGAAACAAAACAAAAAAGCAGACTGAAGAACCAGGTGAACCTTTGACATTTGTGTTTGACTTTCAGCCCCTGAGCACGAACGGAAAACAAAACAAATGCTGCTGCAGAGAGGTTTGTCAAATGTACAGACTTTCAATGACCCTTCTGTTCATAAGGTTTTTCTGATTCGTTTTTAGCTATGATTGCAAATGGTCTTCACCCATCACCTTCTGGTGAACTTGTCTGCAAAATACCTACTATTTTCCTATAAATTTATTTGCTCCACCTGGATTAAAAAAAAAAAAATCAGCTAATATAAATACGTAGCAAGTTTAATGAAAGTATCCCCAGACAGGCAATCCAAGTATCTGTTATGTGGTTTTTTTCACTTCCTGGTTTGTTTGAATTATTATTTCCCAAGGAAGCATGTGTGGAAGCGTGTGGCCATGCGTGAAAATGTGGCTGCACACCCGAGCTCACAGGCTTGAACAGAGAGAGAGGGAAAGCAAACTGGTGTTGGGGCAGCTGGAGTCCCTGGGGGTGGGAATGAACAACAGGAGCCCCCCTCCCAAGAAGACAGGCAAAAAGGGTCAGGGGAGCTCTCCCCAGGTCGCTGCTGAGCCCTGCAGCTCCCACAGCAGCACTGAACTCCTCGCTCACCTCCGCTCCAGGGAGCTGCTAACTCTTTCCAGATGAAGGGTGTTTGTTTAGCTTATTGATTAAACCAGCGGCTGCCGCTGACGGGAGCCTCACATCTTCCAGAGAGACAGCTAGGAGACATGAGGACTGGCGATGGTTCCCCTGTGCCCCACTTTCCAGAAGGAATAGCCGCTCTTTGTGACCAGGCTTGTGTCACGCCAGGCTCTGCAGCTCCAGGACCGAGCTGGGAGAGGAAATGAAAGCGAGTTCTGCTTGAGGGAAACCCCTAGAACTTGGGTGGCTGCTTCTTTTTTTAGTTTTTTAACAAGAAATTACTAATTTCCTTTAGTGTGGAAACTGAGATGGCATCAGAGAATACAGCCACTGAACCAGCTTGACTTACTAAAATCTTCAATTACCTTTGCCACATCGATGTGATGTGATGCACTAAACAAAAGGCTTTGGGCTTGAATAGAAGATAACATGGGCCACAAACCCAAACACACAGTGTAAAAACTGCAGGATTTCTCATGGAGCAAAGCTCCTGATCCCCACTCCCTTTGCTGATGCTGCAGCAGCTCCAGCTGCTCCATATCCCACATCACACCCGCAGCAGATGAAATCTGTCATGTGCTGCAGCTCCTCTGTGGCTGTATGGGTCCAGAATGTATAATAATTTAATTCTGCCCACTTCTCCCTCAGTGGGACACTATATAATTTCCTCACTGCACTGCTGAGTTTCACAAAGCCCTCAGTTACCTCGGAGACTCCTGAAACCTGGCTGAAATTCCCATCAAAAGCTCCTGCAGGGAGAAACAAATCAACAGGCAGACAGGCGAGCCCATCTCCGTGAGGAAAGCCAAATCAAGCCCGCTGCAGGACCGGCACAGGGCACGTGAAACCCCTGCAAAGGGCAGCTGGAGGAGACCCAAAGCCGTGTGACGAGGCAGGGCCAGCACTTCCCTGTGAAACACCCCCCTGCACTCGCAGAGCGAGGCCCTGGCGTTGCTGCGGACCAAAGTCGAGCAGCCTGGAAGGAAATTGCCTCCTGGTTCCCTCCTGACGGGGAGTTAACCTCGGGGAGCACCCGGCTGAAAGTTGCGCATTTGGAACGTGCTCCCTTCTGCCAAGAAAACATCCAAGGGAGGAGGACATCTTTCCTGCAGCTTGGAGCAGCTCCAGCAGCCCGACGGAACATGACGGCTGTGATGTACGAAGGATCCCAGAGGAAAAGCTGGCTGGTGCTGCTCTCCCTGCTGACTGACACGTGGCACCGAGCGCTGCGCGTTTCCTCGGGCTCCCGTGTGCTTCCCAGGCTTCCGAGCACACCGAGCAGACAGACAGCCAACAGTTACTGTGCTGGGTGATGCCAGTTTGTCTGCAATGCATCTGATTCTCTCGCTGTCCTCATTTCTTTTTCCCCAGGAAGGAAGGAAGGGAGTTAGGGCCGTGCTAGAAATCGGAGTGCATGAAAGGATTGAACTAGTGAGCAGTTTCAAAGTTCACTTCAGCAGAAGACTCGCGGTGCTTGATCTTCCTTCCTCTGCCACCACTGGCAATATCCCCACTGGATCTGGTGGAAGCAGGAGCAGAGCTTCAGAGCTGACGCCTCAAAAACCTCGGACCTAAGTTACCATGAGAAAATAGGGACAAGCCTATGGAAAGCCAGACTTAATCCAGGTTAAACTGAGCAAAAGACATGGATTAACCAAAACACGGCAAAGCAGAGAGAAGTAAATGAAGGCACTGCACTGTTGAATGCTGGTGAAAATTGGGTAAGTTTTAGTCAAGTCTCACACAGGATATTTGAAAGTTTTGGCACTTCCTCTCCTGTCCTTCTGTGTGTTTTGATCAGCATCAATGTGACCTCTGGTAAAGCAGCCTCAGGATGTCCCAGTCAGGCTCAGGGACTCATTCTCAAGAATTTCAGTTCTCCCTGGAGACAGAGCAGCCAGCTGTGGGCTCCCAGATGATGTGAGGCTGTCCACTGACAGCCCCACCATGGCATTGCCTGCTCTCAAAGATAGCATCCATTTCTTCCAAGCAGAGCAGGAAAACAAAACAGAGCAGTCTTCGAGGAGAAGGATGCGATCATCCCTCCAGAGAACTGTCAGATGTCACCAGGACAGTCAGATAATTCTCTTCAGGGGGAAAGGCAGCAATTTCAGAGTGACTACAGCTCCTGAGGCAAATATCCTGGAGTGTACTTGAGAAACAAAAGAGGAAGCAGAAACTAGGAAGTGACTTTTGGATGAGCATTTTGGATTTGAAAAAAAACTCGCCAGAAGATTCAACATCTCCTGCTCTGTGTGATAGCAGCCACTTCCCTAGCTGGCTGTCCAAGATGTAAAAAAAAAAAAAAGAAAAAAAAATCAGGGAAACAGTGTGATTTTCCTGGCATTTAAACTATTTGGGGTTTCTGTTTTCTGAGCTATCTGGATTAGATAACAACCGTATCTCAGACTTGTCATTGCTGCTCTCTCTGCTTTGGGCAGCTCTGCTCTGTGTCTGTGAGGGTGATGTGTTTCTGTGTTTCCTGACCAAATTTATATGTACCACGTAGTTTAATAAACTTTTAAAATTGTACTTCCTCCTGCCAGCGTTGAAATGTTCCTGCCTCTTCTGAATGACAGACCCACACAGCCTTGAGTTTTCTGGGGCCGTGTGGACTCGTTCCTTGCTGATCCAAAGGCTTTTCCTCTCCGCTCCATGGAACCTTCTGTTGTTAAAAGCAACTTGACGGGCCAGAGTTTTGTTAAGGAAAATTGCCCTGAAGGGAATGTGGTCCCAACACCTTTTTGGCGGGTTGTTTCTAAAGAAAACCTTTGGGGCTCGCAGGCACCGCAGTCAAAACTCCAGAGCAGGAAAGGGTTTTGCCAGCGGTGCCCCTGAGCCCAGCGCTGGGTTTGTACCCGAGCAAGGGGCTTAAGGAGTGATCAGCCTGGAATTTCACAGCAGCCTGTGAAGGGGGCTCGCACAGTTAAGCCAAGCTCTCCTCGTCCCTGGGGCTGGCTGGGAGCTGCTCGAAGGAAAGGCTTCTGCAAGCAGCAGCCAGGAAGAGTTTGTGTGTTTGCAAATTGCCGCCAAGCCTTGTTAATCCCTGCTCAAATACGGAGCTTTGTAAGCTGATCCCTCCTTTCTCACCAGCCCCGCTGGTCTGGCGTAAAGCAGAGCTCTGCTTAGGCAGGGCTTAAAGAGCAGCCAGCAAAACCCAGCGGGACTTTCAGAGAAACACGGGTTTTCAGAGGTTCACCCTAAATCCAGCATTCCCCTCTGGATGCGTGCTGCTCGCAGCTCGAGAAATTGGCGATTTGAAACAGAATCGCGGAAAACAATTGAAATGCGAACAATGCAGAGCCTGTCGTTACTCACACAGGAATCGCTGCGTGAAGTCGCTCTGTCCCAGGGTGGTTTTAAATAGCTCTTCAGTGGGTAGATGTTTTGGTTCTCTCGGGGGCTGTCTGAGATTCGCCAGCAGCGTTAATTAGCTGCTGCTGAGGGGGGTGCAGTTTGCCATTCAGCATTTCGGCTGTGGGCTCCATTTCTGGAGTATCGCAGTGCCACTGAAAACTCAATTAGGCTCTATTTATAAAACCTTTAAACAGGCGAGTTTTCACGTTTCCAGCCTCACGCTGTAAAGATAAGCGAAATGGTTTGAGTTTCTTTCAGATCATGAAAATTTGCTTCTCAGTATGGCTTAAATGAATGCTTGCTACGTTTTATTACTTCTGTAACATGTATCAGAAACAAGAGACAGATGTGAGCTCCCACGTGCCCTCAAGATCAGAAAAATCTGTCTTTTTCAGGGTTTGGGGTTTTTATAGGAAGCATCTCAGTAATAATAGCTCATCGTCCCCCAGGAAGCTCGGGGAAGAACAGACGAGAGTCCTGCAGGCTCCTGTGTGGCTCCATCTTAACAATTTTGAGTCCAAACAGATTTTATTCCTCAAACCTCCTGCTTCCAAGTGGCAAAGAGGAGCTGTGGCAGCCTCCAGCCAGCCTGGAAATTCATCCTGAGGAGCAAAGAAAGGGAGAAAGGAAAGCAAAAAACCGCAGCATTACGTGGTGAAACCCCAGAGTCCGGAGCGAGCAGAGTGAGCTGGAAAATCCTCCTTGGCACCGCAGTGAAATAAATCCCTTATGGAGATGTGCCCTCTCCCGGCCTCGCCGGGAACTCTGCAGGGCTACAGGTGCCAAAAATCTGCTCAGAAAATGATTTTGGGATGTTTCAAGTGAAGCAGCTCGACCAGCAGAGCAGACCCAGGTGATGGTGCTCAGGAGCATGATGGCAATCTGACACTCTGGCACAGCTGAAGAGCCAGTTAGAAAAGCAAAGTGCATTTCTGGGTTTTAATTCCTCATCTGAACCTTCTGTTTGCCACGCTGACAGAACTGGGAAGTTTGTAGAGAGGTAAAACAATTAATTACACTGACAGTACACTGCAACTCTTTCCTCCCTTTGAAAGGAACCAAGTGTTCATTCCCAGTGTAAAATTATCAGTTCTTGCAGATCATATGGACATTGAGCAAAAAAAATCTTCAACACTTAGCTCCTTTTGCTATTTCCATCCTGTTATTTTTTCACTGAGAATTTTGACTACTTTTCAGCAACTTTCTCTTTTTAATTATGGAATATATCTTTTTTGCAAAGTGTACAAGACAAGGAACATTTTGGAGGGGAAATCTGAGGTAATCTATAGGGACAAAATGAATACTTTGGGCATAAAATCTGAGTTAATCTGTAGGGAAGTGAATGAACATTTTGAGGTAAAAATGAGGTAATCAGTGGTGAACATGTAGGGAAACTTTTGAGAGTAAACTTCAGATAGTGTAGAGGGTAGAGAATGAATATTTTTAGGAAAAAATGAGGTAATCAGAAAGGGACAGATAGGGAAAATTCTCGGGGTATAAATGTGAGGCAATATCCATGGTAGAGAGTGAATATTTTGAGGTAAACTGAGGTGATCAGTAGTGGAGAGATAGGAAAAAATTTTGGGTAAAACTTGAGTTGCTCCATAAAGGTCCAGTGAATATTTTGGAGGAAAAATCTTAGGAAATTTGGAGGGGAGAGAATGAACATTTTGGAGATAAGACAGTTAATTATGGGGTCTCTTGGTCCTAAAATGTACATCAAGGGAAGGGATTTGAGCTGGGGGGGAATGGGGAGCCCCTGGGGTTTGCCAGCTTATGGTTTTGGGGTGCTCTCTGCTGTTGTGGAAGAGGTTCTGTGGCACAGCTGCAATGACAAGTAACACACAGGGCAGTGTTGTCTACTTTTTTTCAACCTTTCCCATCAGCTGTAAAAGCTTCTTGCTTTGGGATTCATTTCTGCTCCCAGCACGAGCAGGAGCAAACCCGTGCATTGATTTGCCCCGCAGCAGAGAGAGGTCGTGGGAATTTTGCAGTAATTTCTGACTGACCAGACTGGCAGAGCAAAAGCCAAAAGTGTTCTTCTGTAAAGGAATTTTTCCCTATGAGCTGTGTCTCACTGCCCTCTCACGGCTGGATTATCCATGTACAGCCCGCTCCAGTGAGTGTCTCATCTTCCTCGGGTTCTTGCATGAAATTCCCAGTCAGGATGTCCTGGGCAGCATCTTTTAATTCCAGTCAGCCTGGAATACTCAGTTAACTTTCCTTTCTTAGCTCCAATCATTTCCACAAATCCAGAGGAGCTACTTGGCCTGAACAGCTGCCTGGTGGAGCACCAGCCAGGCTGGAAAATCTCCATGAGGTCTCTGTTGGAAATGTCCCTCCTGGCTGGGGTGTCCTTGGTGGGCAGAGAAATCTGGTATTGGCAATATCTGGTCTTGGCAATGTGGGTTTGTGCTCAGACAGGGATTCCCCAGGAGGAAGGGGAGCCTTGGCCTCACCTGCCCAGCTCAGGTGGATGTGATGGAATTGGTGTGGCCTGAAAAGGCATAAACAGCTGTCTGTGTTCTGGAGTGCCTCGAAACCTTTCTCTGCTGGGTTTTAATGGGTGTCTCCTCAAGATTTCCTGGGGTTCAGCATCCCTGGTGTCCCTTATTTCATCCAAAATACAATGGTAAAGGATTGAGTAACTGACTAATGAGGTCTGGGATGAAAATGGTTCTGTTAAAATTAGGAGAAGAACACAGGAAGAAAAAAGAGCATCCTTTTAATGGCTGGAAGAGATAGGGATGAAATCGCTGCCTTTCCCGGGGGATTTAATTTCCCTTTCCCGGGAATGCGGGATCCCGGCCCGGCGCTGGCTCGGTGCTGCCGCCCTGTGGACAACGGGAGGCGCTGCAGGCCGCGGGGACGGAGCGGAGCGGGGCGTTCCGCA